>JAEUWJ010000550.1:54178-165361 GCA_018524395.1 Podaxis carcinomalis
GCACTAGTAGGATTCTACCAATGGCCCTGGCTAGGATCCAGTATAAATCTACTGATAGTCTTGCCTAGGCTCCAGGAGAAATCTACTGGGCCTAGCTGAGAGTCAGTAGAATCCTAGTAATAGTAAGACTTGAGCATCAGTAGAAATCCACCAGTGATCAACTTCTGGAAACTAGTAGAATTCTACTAGTGATCATACCTAGGTGATAGTAGGAATTTACTGGTGGTCTACCTCTAGTAACTAGTAGAATTCTACTAGTGGTTATGCCCAAGTACCAGTAGAAATCTACTGGTGATATATTCTGAGAACTGGTAGGAGGCAGTGGAATTCTATTGACAACTATACTTTGACAGTCAGTAGAATTTCACTGCTAATCAATGGGATGTATGTAATTAGGACAGCCTATAGTATGTAGTTAGGACAGCCCGTTGTATGTGCTTCATACAGCAGGCTGTATGTCCTATAAACCATATGCATCAGTCCCCTGCCCCAGAATACCAACGGAGACTTCGAGCCTGTTCATTTCGAGTGAACGTGAGTCATATCTTATCTCCAGTCGTCGCTGTAAGCTTACTTTTTTTTTTTTTTTTTTTGAACACGCCTGAAGTCACCGACGATTGTTGAAAGTCAAACTGGGTAACGAGGATCAAGTTACCAGACCCAAGAACCGTCTTCAGATTTTTACGTAAACAGGTTCTTCCCGCCGTTGTTTCTTTTGTTCCTGCACTCATAGTCACTGCATAATGAAGGGTACTTCGACCTCTGAGGAGAATACCTTACCAACGAACCCTGCCAACGTACCGCGTACCATAGTTCCTCCATCATTGCCCTCTCCAGAGAACAGGGAAGGTAAATTTATGCCCATATATCCATTGTTTCCCACTGTTAATGTTACCAACTGTGATTTAGTCAGTCTGGCTTATCCCACCTCACCTCCTGTTCCTGTTCCCCAATGTCCCCTATGCATACAGCCTCTTCAGAGTCCGAAGATGACATGAGCGGTGAATCTCACACTAGTCTGGTGTTAATATCAATGGACCCAAGAGGTCTCCCCTTCCTTAAGGGTGAATTGATCACCTCCTTCCAGCTTTATGATGTCCAGAAGTTTGCAACAAGTATCTTTGAGTCCCTGGACAAGCCTATCTCAGAACCTGTGAAGATTGCAAAGTATATGCACTGTTCTGAGACTTAGCAAGTTGAGGATTTTCATGAAGTAAACCATGCTGCTCTCAAAATGTCACTTTTGTCAAACTTAATGAAGAGCTCTGCTCATCTACTCAAGCTAGGGTAGTACTCCAAGATCAAGCACAACATCATGTCCTCCTCTATGCCAATGTCTCACTGCTTCATTGAATGGGCCTTGGAGCTGCATGGAATGAATTCTGCTCTTGTTGGAACCACTTCTCACATGTCTGATGACTCATTGCTCAACGCCTTGTCTATTATGAACTCCCAAGGCACCCACTGTCTCACTCCTAACATCTTCTATCAAGCACTAGCCCAAGAGCTTGGACTTGACAGTGCCACTTGTCACACCACCCAGAACACCAATGCTACCAACAAATTGGTATGCTACTGCAACATTACCTTTGTGAATTGTCACCTGCCAGGCCATGCATCACTCTTCTCTGAAGACTGGCCAACACTTAGCCCTCCATTCTATTCCACCAACAGAATGATGACTGAGATCCTGCATATCACTTGGGAAAATCCTGCCTTTACCCATGTCTTCGATCCTGATGGGCTGTATCAACAAATGATCTATAACAACTTCAACCTCACTTGGGCCCATAGTTAAAAGATGATTTCCTATGTTAGAAAACCATTAGTGTTTCTCCATCCATACATGATGTATCTGCCTGAGGTCATTCCCCATATCATTCAATACAAAGTTGCCTGTGGACTTTACTTTTGAGCAGTAGAAGTCTACTGCATCAATCCAGATTCCAATGAACCTCCACCCATTCCTCCCCATCATACATAGCTTCCTCCATTGTACTCCATTGACTCTAATGTCCCTGCCCTTGATGAGTCAGAGCCTACACAGCCTGCAGGGAATCCTCTACTATATCCACCTCCCTATGTCACTGTAGACATATTATCATCATCATCATCTTCCCACTACAGCACACAAGGAATAGACTCATCTGAGTCAATGCCACTCACAGAGAACTTCACCATGCCCAGCTCTACTTCATCCCTAGACTCCTACTTATCCAACTCTACTAATGGACAGCTACACTCTGATATAGACTTGTAAGGTAATCTTCTATCTTTGTCTTGAACTATAGCTACTACATCAGTATGCCTTCCAGACTATAACTTGGACTATGTCCTATTTAGTTAAACTTGCCTTCTGATACTATTCCATTCTTTCCCTGTTTCTATTCCTATCACTCTACTCCATAGCTATCCTTCTCTTGATTCTAACTCTTGGACACCTAGCATTACTTTGTCATAGTACCAGATTAGATCTCTATGTTCCAGACTTCACCCCATATCTGTTAAACTCTCAGAGTCTTGCTTATAGCATGAGTTGTGCAGATCACATTCAGTTTAACCTTCCTTCTGTTCCCATCAGGCTTCCTTCTCTATAGATACTTTTCTCCATGCTTCTCTTCCATCATAACTTCTCATCAGAATTCCTTGCCTGACTATCTTATGTTTTTCCATGTATCTACAATTTTTCCCTTTATCCTTGATTATCTTTCCTTTATCTAGGGTTTCTTCCATTATCTGATGTTTCACACTACTCCTAGTCATCTGGATGCCATATAGATGGACTCCTCATTTTGATTTTCCTATGGGTTTCAGCTTTCATATGCTCCTAGTACCTCATTGAGCATCTTTCAAACTATTTCTTGCTTAACTACCAATCTCTGGACCTTATCCTGACTAGTAGTATATCAGTAGACCTACTACTATTGTACTCCTTAGTCAGGATATCACTTTAGACCTCTCTCCCTCCTCCTGTCTGTCCATTACAAGTCTGCCCCCAGTCTAGGCTTGTCCTGTTCTCATCTGCTCTTGTTTGTTTGAGTCTGTAGTTGGTCAAGTGAGGCCACCACAGTATCAGAGGGGTGCAACACATAAGTTGAAGCTAAGGCCTTGTTACCTGGCCTGCACACATCTGACCCTGTCTGCTCATGGTCTGCCCCTGTCTGGAGTTAGCTTGCTTAACATAGGAAAGACAATAAAAGGTTTTGTGAATGATGTTATACCTTCAAAAAGGTTATATACCACTTCTTACTCAATTGAATGTTTTCCCTGCTATTATAGTCCATCTTATTCTTCAGATAAATTATATAAATCAACATGTAATTACTATTTTAAGCCAATTTGCTGACAAAATGACCTGTAACTGGGAACCACTATGTAACAACTCTAATGGCTTTTGTTGATATCCGCGAATCTCATTTTGTAGTACATACAGTTCAATAGCATAGAGGTGATTGCTGGGATAAGGTTCAAGAGAATGATCTTAAAGTTTCATGGAACCTGATGTGATTACCATGTCTTCAGGTGGGGTTGTGAGTTGTGGACATTCTGTATAAATGAAGACGAGCTGTCAGCATTAGAACAGAGAAAAACCATTCCCAGATCCTTTTCCATGCCAACCTGCACAGCTAAAGGAGTAGTCTTCGATTGTGCAGTTTGCCATGGACCAGTGGAAAAGTGTAATTGCACTACTCCCACATTTCTCCTTCAGTAGTAGTGTGCCATAGGCTTCTTCACGTGCAATGTTCCAATTTCAAGTACACATCACTACTGCGCACGAGATAATCAGGATTCAAGACCTGACGGAGCTCATCATCAACATTCAATCATGTAGTCACTCATTCCCAAAATGACGATAAAAAGTTTAAAAGCTTATGCAACACAAGGGGTGATGTGATTGATACAAGACGGCAAAAAAGCAGATGATAGGGACATGAGCGACAGTCAGCAGGTCTCGTCACATTTCAACAACGGGTACTTTCACTGTCTGCTTTCAGGTACCCGACCATCAATCACCCTTTATCAGTGTCATCCTAACGCCGATGTCGACCGCCGATCCATGAAGGCTCGCGAACCTGAGTTCGAAGAACAGGAAGTAAGAGTTTTTAGTCAATACTTCGAACAGGTGATGCGTGGCGGGCGGGGTTGATGACCCAACGATATCTCAGCTGACCGACGCTCGTTCAATATTTCAATAGTCAAATGACATTTGGACCATAGGATGAATTATACAGCGAAGGCGTATCTTGCTACATACCCCATCTGCCAATGGCTATACTAGTCTTCTCGTCCCGATTATCTGATATTCATGAGTCCTATATGCAGGTGGATACTTTGTATCGGCCGCATTGGTCGTTATGCAAAAGTAAGTAAATTGTTCTCCATCATTCAGCTGCCGCATCACCGGATTCATCCATCAATTCCAGACGTTAGACCCAGGGGCGGATCTTTGGTTTTGGTGGTAACATTTTTTTACAATTCCTGTCAAGAGTCTTAGGACAACCGGAACTGAACGGCCAAGTCACCCCACCTTGAAAGTCTCAATTCCAGTACTTGGTATTTCGATGGCGTGCTTGATCGCCAGATAGGGACACCCCTCACCATTCCCATATGCCATCGACCGAGAAAAGTCTCTCTCCCAGCTACCGACGGCGGCAAAAACAAGGACTTCGAAGTTCCACTAATGCCGGCTGAATGCTACCGCGTGTGTATCGTCAATCAACCGCCCACTGGCCCTTTCTCTTCGCCTAGTGGCTTCCCCTTGTGACTGCATGACCCGTGCTGTGGATGTCAATGGGCCTAACTGTTCACATGCACCAGCTACAGGAAACAGGGTCATTGTATCAAGTCATTCGCATCCGTTCCCCACCATTTCGGTTTCCATTGGAGGATTGAACCTGGAAGCATCCCCAAATCTCTCATCAACTTCCCAGTCACCGAGCGCATATGTATGTATGACATTACAACACATGGATCATCACGCATGCTCTCCTAACCGTCAAGCATCCATTCGCACCACTGATGACAGTATCCAGATATTCGCCATATGCGACGAAAAAGATCGTATGGCACTGCCCACTGAGTAAATGGCAAATAACCCACGTTCTTGCATCGATTTCAACTACAGGTCGAGATTCGCCAAGAAACCTAACACTCAAACATCTCTTCCAGCCCGAAGATCGTACACAGAAACTTCACATCTTATCAACCAAACCATCACTTTCCAAATCGAGCACCCCGCCCTTGTCTTCCCCACTCACCTCTCCGAAAGTGGAAAGTCGCGAAAGTAATCAGTTAGTGATCCATCCCCGTCCTATCTCGGATGTTTGGCGTGTCCCCTTGGCTTCCGATCGTGTTCGAGTGCTCTAATTATTTGAGTTCGGTAGTCTCGACCACATGTCTGTGGCTCTCGATCGGATAATTCCTGGTGTTGTGTACCCACTGCGTCCTCGTGAAGGCGAGTTGCCGATTCTTCAAAACGTTCGATGTCTGACAATCATTTGACGAGAGTCGGGTGGCGGTTGTATCGGTATTGAATGTGCACCTTAGACCCTCCCGAGGCTCGAGACATCAGAACATTGAGAAAGACTAACGATAATCATTGAATGAATAAGGAACGACATTGTACACGGCTATCTCCACCCGCCATTCATCTCCATCAGCTCCACAATAACCACTTCAGTATGAGCCTCTCCACAACGCGAAGCCAGAACACAATCCAAGTCGACCTAAAAAGGTTATAACACGCCTTCCGAGTCAATCACGCATCAAGAACCACTACCCCGAAGTCGGGGGACACATATTGAGAATAGAACAAAGGAACAAATCTCAAGAACCCAGAAGCCAGAACACAAGAAGCCAAAATTCGGATTCCGACCAAGGCCAAGCCAACAGCCGCCCTAACGCCAGCTACTCCTTTCCGTAAAAAGGTCCCAATCTCCATCTCCAGATTATCAACTTTCCCTTCCCAGTCACACCACCAACACGAGAACCATGGCGGCACCAGCCAAATAGCACAAGGCCCAATTCAAATGTCGACCACCCCCCGGAAGACAAGATCCCCAAGTTCAACATCCCGACACTTCAGCAATTCGAATTTCCAATCGAACGAACCCTTTCCCCGTACCCGTACAACCACACAAAAAAAGGGCTCTCCTCTGTCCACTTGTCAATTTACTCCATCTCCGGTGAGACCATGTGAACAGACCCTGACTTCTCCACCGACCACCCCTTCACATCCTCCACACGATCCCCTTCCCTTCTTACCGACCCCTCCATACACTCAACAACCCGCTACGGTACCTATCACACACACGGCTCCATCCGTCGCAACTCACCACACCCGAATCCAAAACTCCACTTGGCACCTTCATCAACTGATAACAGTGCTTGACTAGATCAACCAAGTGTACTACAAAACGACACATACACCATTCCCAGCCCTCACCAAATAAACACTATGTAAGTACTTCCTACAACACGCGTACGCTTCTTTGCGATTCTCTTCACAAGCAACAAGCCTTATGACCACCTCCGTATCGGACGCGTCGTCAGCCCATCCATCATCAATCATCATCCTTATTCTTATCTCCCTGTGTAACCAGCCAAATCACTGGACTCCTTTCGAGCCGTGTATCGGCAAAGGGATTGATTGGTAAATGTATACCGTGTGCCCAAGTAGGGTCCTTCCAACTCAATATGTACCATTTTCACTCCGATCACCACACTCAAGAGAAAAAACGCTTCATTCAAAGTCTATAAAAAAACTATCTAAGTCAACCTCCTCCCCACTCCAAGGGGACTTTTTTTAAAAAGAAACGACAACTACACATCCCCTAAAGCCTCCAAATACCTTCTTCAACAGACAACCTCGTGCAGCGGGGGCGGAGACCAAAACCCAAAACCCTCATAAAAGTAAGAAAAAAAGAGGAACAAAAAATTACAAATGCAGGAAAGAGACGACTACGGAAAGAAAAGAGAAAAGGTATTGCATATACGACAGCGAGGAGCACAAGCTTGAGATAAAAACGGAATAAAGAAACGAAGCGGAAATAGATGAGAGAAACGAGAGTAAGAGAAAAAAAGAGTGAAAAAAAGAGTGAAAAAGAAGAGAGAGGGGAAGCGATCGTTCGTATGTGATAAGGAGAATCATGTATAAGCGTGTCGGGAACGGTTATTGCGTGCGTGTATGGGTGAAAAAGTAGTGCTTGTAATTCTTGAGTTGCGTTGTAAGCAGCATGTAGTTGCGGGCGTGGATAGTATGAGTGTGGTTGTGCGAGAGGGTATAAGTCCATCGAAGAAAGAGGTGTGGGTGGGTGATAAAAGGGGACGGTAGAAAAAAAAAAAAAAGAAAAGAAACAGGAAAAGGGGTAAAACCGTCAAAAGAAGCGACGCCAGAAACCGCTCCCGCACCAAAAAGTCAAAAAAATCTAACAACGGCGGCCATCATTTCAAACAACCAACTGCCCACCACCAACACCCTCCCCCTCCCTCTCATGCCTCCCATGTCCATATCGTGTAACATGCCCATGCCCATGACCAGGAACAAGACTAGGTCCCGGCCCCTGCGCAAAACACCACTGCCTCACAAACGCCTGATACACCGAATCCTGATGATTCGCACTTGCACTCCCATTCACATTCACATTAACAGGAGGCGTGTACGGAGGCGTATACGACTCCCCACTCTGACCACCCAAAGCCGAATTAGTCGTAGTCGTAGTCGTGGTCGTGGTCGCGGTCGTGGTAGAAGAAGGCGGAGGGGAGGTAACAGTCGTCACCGCATTCCTGTTCGTCAAACTCGCATTGAGATAAATCGGCGACGCCCGAGGAGCAGCGGCGACAGCAGCAGTCGAAGTCGAAGTCGAGGAGGTCTTATTCCACCCACTACCCACCCTCGACCAATCCGGCATACGCGGTTGTGGACTAACAACCCCAACTCCGGCCGCCATCGCACCCTCCCCCACATCCCGCTTCACCGGGCTCACCCTCCCATCCTTAACCGGACTACCCCTTCCCTCCACACTCGCGGCGGTGGCGGGTTGCTTCAACGGACTACTCCGTCCACTATCCCTTCCCTCCACACTCGCGGGTTGCTTCAACGGACTACTACTCCGTCCACCACCGCCCCCAACCTTAACAGGACTCGTCCTCCCACCACTCGGCGGCGAAACACGCCTCACAGGCGAACTCGTACTCTTCTCCCTAATCCCCTCCAAAACCTTCCTAACCTCCTCCTCACTCCTCTCCTTCCCATCCCAAGGCCAATACCCCTCCTGCTTCCGCTTCTGCTGGTTCTGTTCCTTGTCCTTCTCCTTCTCCTTCACATCCGCGACGGTCGAAGCAATAGTAGGCGTAGGCGTACTCGTCGTGGAAGAGGCAGTAGAACTCCCACTACGACCAAACGCATCCTTCCGTTTTCCCAAACTAGGTCCTAGCTCTGCCAACATCGAAAACGGCGGACTCGTTCCCATTTCCAAAGGACTCAACACCGACGGTCGATGAATATCAATCGATGCCGCAGTAGGCCTGAGTATATCCATATGCATGTGCATACCCATACCCATGCCCATGCCCATGCCCATATCCAACTGAGGCGACGAGCCCCCCGTAGACGGAGTCGACGACGCACTAGACGACGCGCTAGACGAAGAGAACGACAAGAGCGGAATCGGCGGCGGCGGAGGCGAGCGGGGTGCTGCCTTGGTCGGTGACCCTAACAAAACAAAGTTAAGCACCAAGCAAAATCATAAAGAACGGTACATCACAACGAACCTGAACGTTGCCCAGCCGGATCTTCATCACAATTCAAAGCCGTACGCGAACGTAACCCAGTAGGCGTCTTAATATCCTCCTCCTCCTCACTCTCACTCTCACTCCCACTCTCACTCTCACTCTCGCTCTCATCCTCTTTCGCTGTCGCTGTCGCTGTCCTCTTCACCTCAGCATCGACCTTCACAAGACCCCTTCGTCCCTGATTCTGAGCCTCGCAACCACCAACAGAAGTAGAAGCAGCAGCAGCAGGCTCGTTCGTATTCGGACAAGTAGCCGTGACCGCACTCGGAACAACCGTCGAACCCGGGGCCGGAGCCGGGGCCGCATAATTCCTCAAATTGAGCTTCTTGAGCCTCAAAAGCGTCGTCTGCGCCACCATCTGCGCATGTTGCGGTTGAGTCGTCGTAGATACCGTCATCGGCTTTGACGTCGTCGCTGGCGCAAACGAAGCTAAAAAAAAATCAAAAACCCCCAATGGTCTGTGAGAACGTTGTTTCTATTAGATTAAAGAATACATACGAGGTGAAGATACTGCAAAGACTCTGCCCCTTGGGTTGGGGACGGGTGTAGGCGAATCGGACTGCTGCTGCTGATATGGCTTAGCAGCCTCCCGAAAACCAATCTTGTAGTTGCATCCAAAATTATTGTCCCAGCTTTCCACAGGACCAATGGCCGTAGTCGCAGTGTACCGCACAACCAGATACAAAGTCCGTTGCGCCAAATTGAAAGCATAATCCTCCAACTTGATATGAAAAGAAAACCGATCCCATTGTGGGTTATCAATCGTCGGAGGAGCGGGTTGTGCTGCGATATCACCATAGGTCAATTGCTGGCTTGCAAGAAAGGTAGATGGGAGTGTAGGCAAGGAGACAAGGTGACGAGCAGAAACTTCCGACGTCGTCTGCCAATCATCCAACGTAAACCGCACAGCAACTTGTTTTTCATACGCAATATTCCTCACGAGAAGGGTCCCAGACAACCCAGGGAGGACCTTTGACCCGGCAACTCCAGGGAGAGCGGCGTTGTAGGTCAAAGATTCAAGGTAGACGTTAGCATAGGGTTCTGGGTTCTGCGCGGGAATGGGAGATGATGCCGTAGGGTCCACTTCGTACTTGACAGACCTGTCTTGTCCGAGGGGTGAACGAGGGAAAGGGAATACGGCAGAAGAACCGCGGATGAAACCGGAGTTTGAGCCCGTGGATAACTCGCCTTCCGTCTCCGTCTCGGTGTCTTCGCCAGGTGGGCGGGAGAGACTGGCGGGTTTGGCGGAGCGGTTGAAGATGCGGACGGTGGCGAGGCCGCCTTCTTCGTTGCTGGGGAAATGGACATTCTTGTGGACAGGGTGGTCAATGCTCGGTGTGGATGGAGCGGAGCGGGCACGGAGATGACCTTGGGGCTGGGTAGATGATGGGACGAGAGACTGGGGAGGGAATGAGATTTGTGGAGAGGAAGACGATGATTTGAGTGACGACTTGAGGGGCTTGCCGTTGGAGAGCAAGATGGGTGTCGACGTAGTCCGTGTCACATTGGGTCGTGGGGCATTCTGCGCCGGAGGGGTAGCTCCCATATTTGGCGGTGGGAGGGACGCCAATGGAGGAGAGAGCGGGGATGAGCGTGGAAAGGGCACGCTAGCGGTGGGCTTTGTTGGACTGGCCCTTGGGGAAGACTGCTTAGCACGGAGTGGAGCGGGGGAGCGATCGTCATCGTCGTCAGGTGAGGTAGATATGGAGAGACGGAAGGAATTATTTGGATTGAGTTTGAGAGCGGGAGGGATGTTGTGAAGAACATCGTCATCCGCTACGTCGTGAGGTTCGTCTCGAGAATCGTCGTCGTCGTCTTCGTGACTGAGCTGGAACACCGTCTTTTTCGACGGCTGCCCGGAACGCCGCCGGGGTAGTGCTCCGAGGGGAGCGAAAGCACCAGGCCCGCGCTCCTGGGTAAAGGAAGTAGTGGTATAGGACCTACGGTGGCCTGGCCGTCCGGTTGAGTGGACGGGAAGCGGCGCGGGGGCAGGCGCAGGCGCAGGTATCGAGTAGGGCATGAGCTGGATGTGACGTCAGTAAGCAAGAGCACCTGAGAGCAAGAAAGTACGCACAGAGGGAGGATGCAACGACAGAGCGTCGTGCGCGGGGGGAGAGAGTTGGGGAGACACTGGGAGAGTTGCCTTGAAATTTGAAACTATGAAGGATATCCCAGTGCCCTCCCGATCAGATCTCTTCCCTTTCTTTTACCCATCTCCTTATCGCCACTCCTCCATTCCAGATCAGATCTACGGCTATCTACCCAACCCCTCTGCCAATCTCTTCCCCCGGCCCTTCCTCCGCCTGCCCTCCGTTTCTCCCGTCTCGCCGTCTCGGCCACCTCCCACCTTCTTCTTCTTCACCCTCCCTCAGAGAGCTCTCACATTACCCCTTCCCACCTTCATTTCCCGACTTCTTACGTGAACCTTACCCAACCAACACAGATAAGAAATTTTTTCATCCTCCGACTCTACAGATACCCACCGCGTCAACTTTGCCTTTCCATGCCCTCTGCAACTCATTCGCACACCATCTGCTTGGACATTCACCGCCACTGATAAGTACGCTACAGCCCTGAAGCGGCATGGAGCAGGCCATCGATCGATAAAATTTCCTGTCCATTGATGCGAACCCGTCCCGTTTCTTTATTACTCACTAAACCAAACATATCAACGTGCTTCCCCTTCGCAACCCCTTTGTGAAACAACCTCTCCTCCCCTCCCCTTGGAGCTGCCTTGTCCACACCTGTCCGTGCTTGTTTCCTCGACAATCTCTACATATCAATATATCATCCTTCGCATCTCTCGCACCGAAGTGACTCTGCTTGCAGACCAGTGTTGACAGTTCCCTCCGCTACTCGACTCTTTCCACCTTCTTTTCCGCATCCCTCATGAATAACCCCTACATTAGTAATTGACTCAATACACAGTCAATGTATCAATATATCATGTATCACCATAATCGCGCCATAATTCTCTGTCGAGTTGTCAACATGTCAACTTTCTCGCACCCACCCACCGGCGATCCCTTTTTCGCCTCCACTATCATAAGCTTTGTGACTTTTTTACACAATATTGTATAGGGATGGCACACGAACTCACGACCCTTTCACGAACCTGCTTTCACCCTGTCGCATCCGCTCATCCAACAAGTGTCTAGAACTAAGAACCCGTACCTATGACGTCGCGCAGCCAACCTCCTCGGAAGTCGCAGGTTGGAGAACCATCCACAATTCTACCCCAACACAACCTCAACGTCATACCTCGTCGATTTGACCAATCCTAGGATCACCCACTACCTATCACTTCAAGCCCAGGCTATCTATGCTATCTACCTTCGAACCCCAAGTATTCTACAACCCACCCCACTACTACGCGACTCCCAAGAACCCACACCAAAACCACTTCCCACTTCCCACTTCCCCTTTACCCGTCGCCAATCTCACACCACAAAGAAGAGCACATCGCCAATCGCCTCTATCTCCTTCGCTTCCTTACCGCGCGGCGATCAATCATACTGTAAGTACAGAATTAAAGCTTGTTTTCCTCGATGCGGGATACTTCGTATCATCGAATACTGTATATAATACTGTTCCGTATACGCCCTAGCGCGTTTGTGCGCAATCACGAACGTTCGCTAACCCCTCTCGCACATGTGTGACTTACCCTCCCTACCTACTTATACGGAGACTACATTGTCTAGGAACATGCAAATCCTTTCAGTCCCGAGTCTCTCCTCAATAAATAAATAAATAAACCCTGTGTCGTCCCTGAATTTCTAGGACCATACGATACAATACAGTAAGATAATGATAATGAACGTTGCTGCGAAGCTCGCCAACTCCAAGATTGCTTGCTTGACTTCCCCCGACAAAGTCGCCCATCACTTCTCCAAGCCCGAACATATAGGTCGAGAACGAATTTCAAAGATTCTCGGAATTGTAGATACGCACCCAACGGTGAACTGAACTGATAAGTAAGGGATAAGAGATCAATTGATAAAATGATAAATATGACACCACCTGCCATTGTTTCTTCCGAGTACCGTGTTGCTTACTCGGAGCCGCGGGGGACGATCCTAATATCAATAGAACCGACCTCCGTACCACTCCCTCTTTGGAAGATAACTATCTGACATCAACAGAACCAACCTCCGTACCACTCTCTGGAAGATAAGTATCTGACAGAACCAGCCTCCGTACCACTCTCTGGAAGATAACTATCTGACATCCTCATACTTACTCTATCTCCACAATAGCCGCCTTGATAGAGGTAGATTATGGCAGACCTCTCCCCGGCCAGCGAGCAACCTAGTTATAGATCGAGTCGGCCTTACCTCCGTGTAAAGCCTCTCCCCTACTCCAATAACCAATTCAATTCAGCGTTTGCGGTGACACTAATCCAATCCACTTTTATCATATATATATTGCTCCACGTATCCGATACCCCACACTCCAGCTCGGAAGTACCAAAAGTGAACTTGATATTTCTAGAAAGATAATACGCACTGAGGGAGAAGGTTCTAATCAGAGGAACTACGAATTCGATAATTCGATCCTCACTCGACTACCCTGTGCTATCTGTTATGCCAGAAGGTGTCAAGAATGCCGGACCACGAGGCTGGAGTGATAAAGCCCGAGCTAAGGACTCACATACTTCAGTTATGGTTCATTTTTGAGCTTTGCTTACGGGAAATTGAGGATGCCTTGGACAAGTGGTGAATCTTGAATGTCTGGAGAGGACCTGGTTCACGATATCTACCATGGCCAAGCTCTCTCACCAATTCTTACTTGCACAAGGAGTAAAGCCCCAGGTCACCGAGGAACAGCTAACCGTGTTCCGCTCCACACCTGAACATTCATCATCTCTTCACACCTGACCAGGCTCCCTTCAGGCACTCGTAAACGATGACGTTACCTTCCTTATTCCATCCTCCCGTTCGGATGGATTTTCTACTGGAGATTTAGCGTAGGTTTGTCCCGATAATGACACCGACCCCTACGAAGGTTCAAAGTCCAAAAGGTTAACTTCCACTCCACTTGGTATCGGAACACACGGGTCTTTCTACGCCACGTCCCGCAAACCAGTTGCCAATCAGACTCTAGCACTCTAGTCTTCGCATTCCCTCCACCTATTTCTCTTGCTACCCCTAAACTTTCCAGGCGTCATGAGACCAGTAGTCCATTCAAACGTGGAGATTGAAGGTAGCGCCGAACGACAATAGCAGCCACCCCAATCTCAACTTTCAAAACACTACCTGGTCCAAATACACACCGGCTTTCATGATTTGACCGATCCAATGACTCAGGTACGTACTGTACATATCCTCGTGCACTATCGCCATTTCCATTTAACGCTAGACAAGAGAAGGAAGAAGCCGTTGTCAAAACCTAACACTCCCCTGGTTTTTCTGTTACGATGGCGGTTCCTTGTTCTGGTCGCTCATACCAAAAAAGGGTTGCGATGTTAACGTAACAGATCTGGATTCTGCTTTTCTTTCTTTCCCGATCTGATTAGTCAACCTTTGACAGATGATCGATACAATACGAATTTGATCTGATATCCATGACCCATGCTTCAGTCACCCGATCTTGTCAAAGTCACTCACC
Organism: Podaxis carcinomalis; assembly: GCA_018524395.1. NCBI lineage: Eukaryota > Fungi > Basidiomycota > Agaricomycetes > Agaricales > Agaricaceae > Podaxis > Podaxis carcinomalis. The sequence continues at coordinate 68,579 of JAEUWJ010000550.1, forward strand.
GATCATAGGCAAGGACAAGACAAACAACTTTAATACGGATACAATTGATTGGGCCATTGTTCCCCCCAAACTTTTGTTTTGGTGCTATCAGATGGTGTTTCAGAAAGTATCAATGTAAGAAGGCGGATGAGACGGGTTCTCTTGTCAGGAAAAACAATGGAACACTCAAATTTCTCCCGCTCCTCCTCCAGTTTGACTTTATTTAACAATGTAAGGACCGGATTCCGAGCTTGAAGATGGAAGAAAAAAAAAATTGTTGGTTAGATGATCACATCTCCAAGTGGATTTCACACCAGGATCGCTGGGAGCGCAAAGATGGAGCGGGGCGGGACTCAACTCTCACAGCTAGAAAGATGAATTCCATTCCGGCATTCGAACCCTCGATAACAGTATGCCCATCGACCTCCGAAGATGCCCGGTCCGTCACCGCCACTGCTTTCTGAACCAGAGGATATGAATAACATCTTGTCCATCAGGCTCACTTGTCAACGCGATTGTCCCCCCTCGGATAACGCCGAAACCGACTCATCGGGTACACCCTCGTTACAACTGATTGGATATACATCGAGCGGAGACATACTCTTCTAACAAAAAGAAGCGACGTCTCAACATGAAATCTCATAGCCAGTTGCCTGTGCAAGTCCAGATCGCAGTCACCTCGGCCAGGGACGCACTCGACCTCAATCTAGAGCCCTCCATAATATTTATAGATCACGGAATATTGCTACCCCACCTATTGAGCAGCCCCAGAATAAACGTTCCAAGTGTACCCAAGCACATTCCCATCAACCCAGTTACAGCTCCGTATCGAAGCCATCGTGGAAAGTGCGGTGCCAATCGGCGTAGCTTCTGCGCCTCGACCCCCCAGACGCGCTCATAGGCCATAGCCACCTGGGAGCGACGACCACATACCGATGCTTGGCTAAAAGCACAGGTAACATAAACCAGCAACAAGGTTCATCCGTGATACCCCCTCCGGGGAATCGGGCTCCCATGCTTACTCATCTGCTTACACTTTTCAAATTTCCAGTCCTCGGCCAGAAATCCAAAGTTGGAACATGCTGAGTGAGACGATACCCAAACGTCTCCACAACAATCACCTAACAATCTGTTGTGTCTTAATGTCGTGCCATATCTATGTACACACAAGGCACCGCCACAATCGAGTGGCTGTGCCGTTCCAATCACATCAGATCGCGAGAACCCGAGAACCCGCACTGCGGGCTCGGGCCCTTCCGTCCGTCCATTGAGAGCTCCGAACATCCTTCCGAGCCCTCCGAAAACGCCTAATTAAGATTCCAGAGAGGAGTCAGTTGTCCACCGAGGCGCCAAGGCACCGATTGGGGCTTACATTCCGAAAAAAAAATTGGACCGAAGTTTCCGGTCCGGGTAAAGTGTTAGCAATTGGAAATCTAAAGTACCCGCACTCCCCGCGATACTTGGGGTTTGGCTTGCGAGGACAGTAGGCTGGTTGCTGGGGACAGGAGTGACTGACCATTTAGCTGTTATGAATTGATGGGATGAGTCAATGGCTGTGATCTTAATTTGGTATCTGTTATCTGATAGTCGAGTCATGCATGCTCCACGAACACCTTGGTGGATGATTTTTTTTTGATTCTCTTGAGTCGAATCGAAGAGTTCTTTATGAATGAACCCACCCAGCCTTGTGATGTCAAAATATCGGAACAGTCGAACCTGCTCTCATTAGGACGTCACATAAACGTTGGGGCTTAGGGACGGATTGGGGATTCCTGTATACCAGTTAAGTTCATATAGTTTCCCTTGCTGTGTGAGAGAGGAGTTCTTTGGATTGGGGTTATTGTGTGAAATGGTATACGTTGATTCGATGTACCGTGCGTCTCGGCCTCTATTAGACAGGATGCAAGGGCAAAATCTCCCTAAAGTTTCCTCACTTCCGTATCCGTAGAGTAAAAAGAGGAGTCTTGTAGAATGCACGCATGTTCCGTGAACTGGTATAGTGGGGTCACATCGTGAAAGGCGCTGCGGATGCACATCCTGTTTGTTGTGCCCGAGGTTGACCGCACGGAACGGCTGGGCCTGTTGCACTCAAAGATCATGATAGCCTTGTACCCATCACACCGCATGGACACGTCAGCCCGTCCACGAATAGCGGCGTATCTGTGGTCACACATAATCTTCGTGGTAAGTCTTCGAGTTTCCTGTGGTGGGGAGAATCCTCCCGACCATGCGAGACCATGTTGTCATCGCGAAGGTGTAGTGAGGGGCATTTTTCTTTCAGTGGCCTTCTTGACACAACCAGCTTTGCCCAGTGGTCATCAAAATTAGGACTCCCTGGGAGTCTGTTTGACAGTTTTGTTGCCCCCTACTTTGTTGCGATTTCGAGAGGACTCGCTAAGCTGCCCTGTAAGTCTTCGTTTAGCCTCTTTATCCATTCCATCACCGGACTATCTCCAATTCCTGTGCTCATAAATCGAGGGTCTTTCCTCATTGCGACATGTGGTTGACTGTAACTATGTACTACATTGATCGCTTGTAGCCGTGGCGAAGTGCGCTTGTACAGGGGCTAATGAGTCTTCTAACATACAAGTTTGACATATCCCTATGGGTAAACCAAGGAACAAAGCACACATGAATATACCTGGTATGTGAGCATGTGTATCAATCATCCATGTCTCGAAGTATTTGATGCCAACACCGAAGCAAGGACTGTCATATGCCTGTGCGTGCGCGAGTTCCCGAAGGCGAAGGCTTCGTATGTAAAGTTAGCCTGAATTCAGTATCGTTCTGTTCGCACTCCACGGCTTCTCACTCGGTCAAGGCGCGAACAATCTCAGCTTATGTTGAGATGTTATGATTGAGGGAACAAACCTAATTGACCCCCGGCTGTTCTGTACATATCTATTATCATTGCTTTAATGACATACACATCCGTCGATCAGCTGTTTCCGAGAGTATACAGTAAACTGACGGTTCAGGGTACCTACAGAATAACTTGTGCTATTAATTTGTATTCGCTCATATCGTGGCTTTACAACTTTCGCTCCTTTCGTAACGCCCATAAATCTCGGGACGCAGGCCACCTGATTGTACAAACCTATGGCCGTTCTGCAATCGCTTCCCCCCTATTCATAACCACCAGCTTGGCCATCCAATCTATGCATACGATCTCGCATCCTATCTTTAATATGATCAAGTAACCTTGGGGTTCCATCACTGGATGCATCATTGCCACATCTCCGTGTGTCCGTGTAACTTGACCTACAGCAGTCGCGTGGACACAAGGAAGAGAAGTCAAGCTAACGTTATCTATCTTTCCGATTGTAGGACGAAGAATGGCGACGATCCCCACCTGCTTTTTCTTCCCTTCCCTCCCTCGCTGCGACCGACGTTGGGTTGGCGCTTCGCTCATTTCACCCGTGAAAGAACCACCAGTGAGCTCTCAATAGAGCGTTTTAATTCATTAGTAGAAGGTTTGTGGAGCGTCAAGCAAGGAATAGTTCATCAACATAGCCCCACTCCACGAGCGTGAGTGCCTTCCCATCCAAAGCATCTCGCAACCCAAACCCGAAATAAATCGAAAACCCTCCCATCTGGTCCGTTTGTGTAACCGCAATTTATGGCCGGCCTATATCCATATCTATCCAACCATCCTGCCGATAAGGCACAGCTCCCAGATGCAGATGCAGTGCTGCTCACAGGCAGATTCAAGGCTATCAATAAACCCTTAGACGTTTCCTTCAGAAGCCCTTCTATCGCTAAAGACTCCTGAGCCTGAAATGAAAAAGTCCTTTAATCCCCTTCCTCTCCCCACCGCATCAACACCTCTCATATACATCCGCAATCGGACGAGTTTAAGCAGCACATCAATAGCCGAGGCTGTGGGCGGACCCAAATTCTTTGGCTTGGTAGCTTTATCTTTCCACATGTGGGAGGAGGGTGACTCTGACTTGGGTTGATGTATTCTCTACTAGTGAAGTGTGATTGTTACCCCAAGCCACCCAAGCCCAGAAAGTTGTGTGGAGTGAGACCCAAACCTATAAATTGACCAAGAAGAGCCTTGCTGTTCTGTTGTGGAACATGTGTTGGACAGGGTCGGTGTTCGCGGGTGACCAGTTAGTGTCGAAGCTGGAGCAAGTTCGAACTTCGAGTAGTAGAGCTCGCGTAACTCTTGACTAAATTTACTACCATGGCGATTCCGAGCTTGGGGGGGAGTTGTGTCTTATCAGGTCGTTGCACTACTGGGTCGAAGTCCCAGAAGCATACATACGCTTCAGCATTCAACGAGAAGGCGCGAATTTGGGTCCGTCCTTGGGAACCCTGCTTATCAAGGTTTTTGCCGTCATGAGCATCCGCTATCGCAACCTCGGGCGGCGGAAGGCGGCGGTAACTACGTCATTCTTGCTTCCAATACCAATACATATCGTTTGTCGCTCCTTGAAGTTTTGCAATCCTTGACAAATGCCTGCTGACTGGACAAGAAAAATAGGGTGTGGATTATGTGTACCACATATTTTCCATACAACAAAGCAACATGTCATAGGTGATGAAAGTTATGATCACTCCGTCGCTTTACTGATAAGCCATCACTATGTTTGGCTATTCCTCGCCAATAGCATTTGCGTCTGCTCCACCAGCCATATAGCTACTGCTCACGAGGTCTCGCGCGGATTATGAAACAAGGAACCCACATCCTTTTCGACACTAGACGTGCTTTCACCCCATTGAATCTCCATTCAGGGTCTTGTTGCGCCTTATCGTCCCCCCGATTCAATGAACGCTAGCTTCCTTTATTGACAAGGCCGACCCGGAGGAAGAACGGTTGACGCGAATGGAGCAAAAGAAGTTATTCTAATACCTAATACTGCTCTTCTCGTCAATTGATGGACCTAACTCTGGAATGGCCGTCGTCGGAGGTGTCCTTCGGAGTCAGTCGGATCATCGGTTGTGGTCGGCCTTCCGCGCGTCTTAACTGGCCGGGCCAAGTATTGCCCTTAGAATTTCATTGTGTGGCGATAGCCTTTCCGAGCGGCGTAAGGGTTTGGCCCCCATCGGGTAGAAGCTCATCAGGAGTCTCAATTATTGAGCAGTCATTGAAATTTTGATTCTCCGGCCGGTATCAGCGTTAGGGTTTTGGCCATTTGGCAATGGGTCGGTGTTGAGGTTTGGATTTGGCGAGATACGGGTGGTAAAGGGACAATCCGCGGGGGCCTGTCGAGGTGGCTCGGAGGTAGTCGGTTCGGGTCCCACGTTTGTCAGGTTTCATTCCTTGAAGCGGTGTGATGAGAGGCACGGAGCGCATTAAACGAATGTCGGGATTCTGTTCGGAATTCGAGTATCGGCAATGAGCAGTACATTCCTATGAAGGCAAGAACATCAAAGATGGATGTGGGATAGAAGTCGAGAAAACAAGTCAATGGCAGTTACTTGGGGTTGTTGCCAATCGCAGACCGTCACGAGGAACCTTCTCGAGAAGGGAATCCACTGCTATTGCGCGTGGTCCTGGACTGGGTTCTAGGAGCTCGCCAATCCCTCGTTACCGCCCTCGATCCTGCGATTTAATTACTGTTGTAGAGTCCGCTCCAGATCAGCAGAACGGACTGAGGCGCGACCTCTCCCGCCTGAACCGTCGAAATGATTGCAGGGCTAGGATGTAACCACCGACCAGCTCTGACATGATGCGTGGAAGCGACAAGTTGAATAATATTCGACCGGCAACGCTGACAACCAAGTTGAAATCGTCCAGTGGTGCAAAACGAAGCTCGAGAAGGAGATGAATAGGGGAGTGTGAAGATTGAGGCGCAATTCAGTGAAGAACGTTCGATGAGTACCGCTGAGAAGCCATATCGAATGACGGCATTTTGAAATCCTTATCCAAGATCGACATGCCACCATTCCAGAGGACCTTTGTGAAAAAGGCAAGTCAGTATGGGCGATGGAACTGAAGATGAAAGGGTCAGAAATGAATCGCTTTCGTCTCATATGCCTTTGGCATCGAAGTGAGCTGAGTTTACGATGTTCTCTCATCCTGTCAAAGGGAAGAAACAAGACTCACCATTACATTCCTGCACAAGAGCGTCCTGACATCAACGCGTCCCGAACAATGCAGGTCATGTGACCACTGCCGTCAGCTCAGCCACCGGAAATCGCCAGCTATACAGCACCACTGATTTGTTCCCACACTCCCTGCCTCACGCTCACTAACTCTCCAAAGGTGAGCTCATCGTCTACCCCGTCGTTCCCCTCTTCGCTCACCCAAAAAAAGATGCAGATTTTCGTCAAGACCCTCACGGGGAAGACGATCACCCTCGAGGTGGAGTCTTCCGATACCATCGACAACGTCAAGGCAAAGATCCAAGACAAGGAGGGGTGAGTGATCTAACGTCACCACACCCTTACTACTCACTCATTTTACCGCTAGCATTCCTCCCGACCAGCAGCGTCTTATCTTTGCCGGAAAACAGCTTGAGGATGGCCGCACTCTTAGCGACTACAACATCCAGAAGGAGTCGACTTTGCACTTGGTCCTTCGGTGCGTAATTAGTTCCCACTTTCACTATATTTCGTGCTGATTGTGTGACAGTCTCCGTGGCGGCATCATTGAGCCCTCGCTGAAGGTCCTCGCTTCAAAATACAACTGTGACAAGCAAATCTGCCGCAAGTGCTATGCTCGTCTCCCTCCCCGTGCTACCAACTGCAGGAAGAGGTCGTGCGGTCACTCATCACAACTCCGCCCGTCAGTATCTTCCCTTTTCTGTATTGTAATTGTCTTCTAACTTCTCCTTGCAGTAAGAAGAAGCTGAAATAGTGGTTGCGCGCCTCACGAGCGATGGTTTATGGATATTGCTATTCTACTCAACATGTACGCATGTCATAAGATCATCGCAATTTGATTGCCTTTTGCTTTCCTGTGCACCCGTCAAAACCGTATTTAGGCTTCAGGTTCCAAACCCCAAGTACAATGTTTATTCAGCCTCCTCTTGTTTCAACTCGTGGAAAAACCAACCCCTACGTTCTACCATCAATCCTGCAATGACGTCTCGCTCAACCTGCGTGACACGGAGTACAGTTGCCAAATAATTCGCCACCTCCAACTTGTGGGTATACGTTCTCATCATATGCAGGACTGTGTATTTCTTGAATCCTGCCGCTACCATTTCCCTGATAACGTGTGTAGGGAGCTTTAGACCATCTATAATGTGGCTGTTGAAGAACCTGGAGACCCACTCCATATCTGCCTGGTTTGATACATGTGCTTGGCAATTGCCAGTGAGAGTGAGGGTTGATGCTAGTCACATAAGAAACCCATGTAGATCCGGCACCCAAATGTTGACTCACCGGCTCCTTGGGTACTTCGTTGATGTTCGGTGCATCAATGCACCTACCAATTGGGCGATCATCGTCCGAGTCCGTCTCGTTCTCGTTTTCTACCGATACGGTCACCCCTACTCGTTCCTAAACCTCATTCAGCCCCTTCGTTTCCTACAAGCACAAGCCACTCACATTCTCATCGCGTACCCTATATTTCCTCAGGAAGTCCTTATCCTTAGGTGGCGCATCGGGTTCAGCGTCTCCTCTACCATACGTATTTGCCAATATCTTAGCGACGGCTGAATACGCGCAACCGACGATTTTGGCTATTTGGTTGGGGTTGAGGTGGGGATGGCGGCGTGTTAGGTATCGGACTTGACGACGTTGTTCAAGATTAGCAGGTCCGCGCCTTTTTGTGTTACCCCGTGCGTCGGGACAAACTGACCCAGTGAGAGCGAGAGCTCTGTAGAGTTGGCATTCAGTCAGGTGTTGTGTTCGGACATGTTTCAAGCATAACAGTACCGTTGCTTTTGGTAAGCAGGCTTAGTATAAGCCTTGTTGGATGACAACGAACTGCTTGACGAAGTGAGCGCTGATGGTGCTCTTGACTGCGACCTGAGCGAATGTTGCTTGTGTTTCGTAAGTCTTTTTTCATCCTCTCTGTAGAACAGAAGGATTGGTTGTCCAATGGTAACCTGGTTTGAAGGTTGAAATAGTGACCGAGATAAGGTTTTGCAGTTTCGTTTCTCTTCCGCTTGAAGCTTAATGGCGGGTGTTACGCTACAGACCGGGATGAATATCTCGACTGACGCGCGTATCCAGGTCATTACACATATCAAATAGGTTTTTTTATTGCTGCGGTGAGTGCCCAGTACGTCGCCACTACGTATATGAGTTTGGCGCCAAATCCTTCAGATCAAACTATGACGGACCGCGACACAGATGATCATCACAAGAAGCATTTCTCCACTCGTTGGAAAAATTCCCCTCGTACAGTCTCCTTCTCTCACCTGTTTGACGTAGGCGTGATCCAAATCCAGTCTCTAAAACTAAGGCCCTCGAGCAGGACTGCAGGACCCTGATCAGGTACCAAACCGCGTGATGATCAAGCTCTGTGACTCTTGTTGCTATTAATATCCCAAAAATATCAAAACACGCGAACACCGCCCATGTTCGCACATTGACTACGTCCACCTCACAACCAGCAACCAGCAACCACCTGCACTTCAACCATGTCCGCGATAGCTCAAACCTCTACATCACCTTCGACAGTAGTGAATCAATCACGACCGCCCGCTTCACGGAAACCGCGCTTTCGCAAACGTCAAACGCGAAATCGTGGCGTTCGCATACCAAGTATACAACCAGATGCCGGTAACGGCGTTCCTACTGAAGGACCTAGTTCTACTCAGCCATCTGCATTAAGACCTATGGCTGTGGCTCCTGTTATTAAGGTTACGTCGACCACAGGTACGACGACGACAAACGAAAAGAGGCAGAGGAGGAGGAGACATCGGAGGAAGAGCGCGAAAGGGAAGAACTCCACGACCACAATTACACAACCTCTGCCCCCAAATCCTGGTGGTCCGGTTCAACCTCTGCAGGAGCTCCAGACCCACGTCTCCCCAACACCGCCACCCCAATCCGCTGACATTGGAGAGGAGAAGAAGAAAGACAAAACTGATGTAACCCTTACGGCCGAGGAGAAGAAAGCTATCAAAGCCGCTAAGCGTGAACGCAAACGGAAAGAAAGGGCGAAGAAGAAGGAGGAACATTTTCAACTCGTGCTTGCAGCCGCAGAGGCCACCATAGCTGCTCTACGCCAACATGGCATCTCGTGCGCAGCGTTTGGAAGCCTCGCCTGCAGACTCTATGGCCCCTTCCGATATCCCAAAGTGAGTACATCATGTTTGTTCTATCACGAGAGCCTTACAAATGACCGAATCGTGCCTAGGATGTCGATCTCCTCATCTTGCAACCCCCCTCATCAGACCCAGAGAAGCCTCTTCGCACAGCTGAACAAATCAAAACTCTCATACTCGACACCAATCCTCGCCACTTTTATCTCAAACTCCCACGAGACCCACAAGCGCCGTATCGTATCCTCTACTACCGTTCCGAATACCTTGGGCCCGAATGTAAAGTCGACATCCTCATACCTGGCACCATACATCTCCCAAACATTCCTTTACCCTTCCCTGGAACCTCCGACAGCAGCTCTGCGTCTAGTAGTAGTACCAGCACGCCTGTGTCTGTCCCCATCCCTCCTGGCGCTTCCTTGGCTCCTCTCACTACTAACATTGCCACACCTCCTCGCAACCATCTCACATTCATCTCCAATATACCCCTCGTCCCCTTCTCTCTGNTGTATGTACTTAGTGCTGCAGGCTGTGTGTGTATTATACAGCAGGCGGTATGTCCCACAAACAGTATGCGACAATCCTATACGTGGGTATTCTTACGAAATACACACACGTAGCAGATAAGAGCGAGGTGTAAAACGAAGGGAAAGGAAGGAAAAAGCAAGGTTCTGATAGTGTCCATTTATATAGGTTCTGCGTTGTCCGTGGCGTCACGGGGTCAGTTCCATCGTTGATCCGTTAGCTGTAAACATGTACCCATGTTTACACAAGTAGCGCATTCTCAAGGCTCGAAGGTGCAATCTGAATCACCGCAGACTCAAGTAATACCACCAGCGATAGAGGCGAAACTTGAAAATAGCGAACCTTCCAAGGAATCTATTGTAAAACAACTCCTGACACACCGGAGACTCCGCCAAATGAGTGCGAAGAAGACTATCAGGGGAAGGAAGGCTCTGGAGCACCTGCAACGACAAGTCACCGCCTTGCAGACCTGCCAGATCACATTGAAGGGACAGGGTAGCCCGTTGGCTCCTCTCACTACTACCATTGCCTCACCTCCTCCTCGCAACCATCTCACGTTCATCTCCAATATACCACTCGTCCCCTTCTCTTTGCTACTTCTCCACAAGCTTCAGGGCTGGACAGACCACCGCGCCGCACCAGAGAAACATAAACAAAGGAAACAAAATCAAGATGCGGCTGATGTTCGACGACTCTTGGCGATGCAGAAGATGGTGAAAGAGTTGCAGCAGAGTCGGCCATGGACAAATCATGAACTCTTCAGCGAGGAGTTTCAAGAGCTGACAAAGGAGCGAGTGAAGGAGTATTGTAAGGAGTTTCCGGATCGGGCGGCCTCGTGGCAAATGTTGGGTTTTGAAACGGTATAATTGTGTGGTTAGTCGTTATTAGTTTACATTCTTGTTTGCTATGATCAAGAGGAAAGGCTGGGGCATGATTAATTGTCCACGCGTCCGATAAAGAGTAGAGCGACCCCGAACGCCACCTTAGTATGTAGGTGAATATCTAATTCACTAGTTTACAAGGCAATACATAATACACGATACGATTCTGCAGTGATTTGTCGATCAGTATTATGCATTGTCCCGCTTGCCTTTTCCCCACTACAGCGGCGGCGTCTGCCAAGCTACGCCGACTCAGCTCGAGTTGGTGTAGAAGCTGGGAGAATGGCAGTGGTCGCTCCCCGGTTGAGAAGAGTCGAGCGGGATCAATCGGTTCCTTTACTGCACATTAGACTCTGTGGAGAAGACAACAAGGATACCCACTGTATTGATTAACCTCCGATCTGCGTAAGTTGTAAACTCCATCGTACGACCACCATCGTCTGAACGCACAACCTGGATCTTGAAAGACGGTTCTTGTTCGTTGAACGAGTCAGACCACCTGGGATTCGTGAAACTGAACTCTTGTAGTAAGCCACGTTCCTGGAGAAGTGATCGCCCCTACAGGGATATAAAATCCAGGCACTAAAAAGAAAGGTAGCAAATTGTGCTCACCTCTTGCACGACCCAATCTAGAAATGCAAGAAAACGATAAGGAACATCAGGAAACGCATAATGGTCCACAAGTCGATGAAAGTGAATCTCCTTAAGGACCTGTATCAACGCAGTTGGGTTTTCAACATTGAGAAAATATTCATCATGATTCCCAAATGCTCAACGAGCAGATGGAGGTGATAGAAGACGGTGAAAGAAAACTCGTCGAGCGTTCTCCCATATGTCATTCCGGAACTCTAAGTTTTGTTCGGGGTTTGAAGGCCAAGCCAACTGTATATTTGAGAGTTGAGGTACTGGATGATCTGTGAGTAGTATGATGTCGGACAGGTGAGATAATACCACCGCGAAGATTATTCAGGACACACCGGCGGTATAGGACTCTTGAAGGACGCGAAAGTGACAATGCCATATGTCTGCTATTACCTCCCTCGTATCGATCCAGAAAGCTTCGGAAGCTTCGCGGTTGGTGAGATAATTGCCGAAGGAGCCATGGAAGAATCGGAGTGGTGATAAAGTGGCATTCGGACGATTGGGGACGTCAAGGAGGGAGTGGAGTTTAGACAGGCAGGCATATGCGGTATTTTCATCAATACCCAGGATGTTACACAAGGTCCAGAATGGCGTAGAATCTTGAGCCCAATGTCCAAAACCACTAGGTAATAGACAGAATCCAAGTATCCTTCTGGCCACGGAATAGTGCATAATAGATATCCCTTGTAAAATATGTGTATACATGTTGTGGACAGAGTGCAGAGGATCAATGTTCTCCGGAGGGAGGGTGCTGGATGGACTGGAGGTTATGATTGGGAGGATGGTATCGAACTGGTTCACGGGGTTGGCAACTTCGCGATCTCCAACGAAATGCGTAACGGCGCAAGCAAGCACAAAGAGGCCGGACGTTGCAATGAGAAGGCGCCTGAAGTTATTTCGTATCGGCCACGGCGACGGTTCAACAACTTCGTACTGCCGCCGGATAGCATTAAACCGGCATCGCAGAAAGCGTTGGACATCCCTGCGAGAATCTTCGGAATCGACACTGATAGAGACCATTTTGAAGGCCTCTTCATGGTGTTGATGAGCATTGAATATCTGCATCAGGTGCCGTTCCGGACGGCTTGTAATGATCCAGACGACAGGCGCATCGGGATATGCGTCAATGAAGTTGAAAATGAGCCGGACGACTTCTTCCTGCACATCGGGCTTATAGAACTGATCCAGGCCATCTATGAAAATAGGGATAAAGTGGGAAGCGGCCTTAATCAGTCGTCTTCGACCAATCGGTTCTGCAATTAGTGTGCGAAATTGGTGTGCCATGTTCTGCTCTACTAACATCGGATCGCGGCAGATCTCCTGTTGCACGTAAGCAAGATACGATGGATGGTTAGTAGCTAACCGGTAACAAATGGTAGTCCATATTCGGGCTGCTTCTCCACTGCGAGGACGAGAACTAATTGGAACTGCAGGCAACCGGGGAAAGAATAGAGTAGCGCCTTTATTTGCCGCTTCAAGCTCTGCGAGGGTCTGCGCGATCGCAGATTTCCCGACACCCGCGGGTCCGTTGACCCACAGAAGCCTCTGGGTCGAACTCAGGCTGCACAGCCAGTCCTTGACCATCGCAATGAATTTAGTCCGGGTACCTTCGTAGCAGCGTGGGGGAGGATCACGCGCGTAAGAGTGGTGTTCAACTCCTTGCATTGTGTGGCTACAGAGCCAAGTTAGGGCTGGGAGTTCAGATAGTTAACTCGGATCACCACCAAGAGACGACGGAACACATACTGGTGGTTGGCGCTTGTTCATTGATAGTGACATGCTCCGCCATGAACACCTCCTCAATTGAGAAACCGTGTGCATAAGAGAACATGCCACTTGGGGAGGCCTGCTCTGGGACATTCTGAAGTCGTGGTGAGAGTGGAAAGGTGTTGGAAAAGAGGCGACGTATCCTTCTCATTCGGAAAGCTGTTAGGGTTATAAGAGCAGGGAAGCGAAACAAGGCGCTGGAAGGTGCATTTCTTCGGACATGGCCGGCAGCACAGCTAAGGGCAACAGCTTGCAACCTATCGTTGTACGGTGTCCAGCATATCTCTCCCCTCGCTGTTGGCTACAGACGTCGTTTTAGTTTGATGTTCTCCTCGGCCCCTGGAAAGCCGACTCGCCGCAGATCCCCCCACCCTGACCCCATGTCCACCCAGGAACATCTGTCCTCTGCTCCCCTTGGAGCACTACCCCGACGACGTTCCGGGCAGCCGTCGGAAGAGGCGCTGAGTCACGAAGACAACGACGATTCTCGAGGCGAACCTCACAGCGCAGAAGATGACGATGTTCTTCACAGCCTCCCTCCCGCTCTCAAACTTAATCCAGATAATCTTTTCCGTCCTCCCGTATTTATTGCACCCAATGACGACGATGACGACTACAACGACAGTTGGTTCGCCCCACTGCACGCTAAGCAGTCCTCCCCAGGGACCAGCCCCCCAAAGCCTGCCGCTACTGTGCCGTTCTCACGCCGGTTCCTCGTACCGCCCGCTAGCCTCTCCCGCCCACCTGGCGAAGACACTAAAAGTGAGACAGAGGGTGAGTTGTCCACTAGCTCAAACTCGGGTACCCGCGGTTCTTCTGTCGTATTCCCTTTCCCTCGTTCGCCCCTCGAACAAGACGAGTCTGTCAAGTACGAGGTGGACCCGACCAGATCATCTCCCATTCCCGCGCCGAACCGTGCACCCAACGCCAATGTCTACCTTGAATCTCTGACCTACTACTCGGCTGGTCATAGGGTCAGTTCACCAATATATCCAGGGCTGTCGGGCTCCCTTCTTGTGCGGAAAAGGAAAACCGAATACGAGAAGCAAGTTGCTGTTCGGTACACATTCGACGATTGGAAAACGACGTTAGAAGTCTCTGCTCGCCACTCCGTCTCTCTGCCTACCCTTCCATCTGCCTTCCTAGCAGGCCAACAACTCACCTATAATGACATCATCGCACAACCCGTTTCTCCCACCCTCGATAACCCACAATGGGACAGGTTTACGTTCCATATCAAGCTCTATGCCTTCAGGTTGGAGCTACGTACCTTATATCTTGCGGTGCGATACACCGTGAATACGGTTCCCAGTCCCTTGGAATGCAGGGATAATAACCGAGGATCCAATTACAAGGTTACCTTCCGAAAGGCAACAAAGCCCCATCAACAGTCCAACCCGCTTGTACTCGCTCCCGGTCCTAGGTATCGAGTCTTCACACAATCCTCACACCGTGCGTACCCCTTCATCTCATTTTGATCTATATAGGACATGGCTCTGATAGAGGCTTCCTTTCGGCTTCTGTCTGGTTTTTTCTTTCAGCTTCGCCCGTTCCAGCGATGCCGACAGTGCCAACGACATTACCTATGGCAGCATCACCACAACACGCACAAATGGTGGAACAAAGGACGCTTTCACGACTCAAGAAGCTCAACCTGATGAATGATGCGGCCCCGGGTTCCACGGTTGTTCCGAGTGCGAACGAGCCTTCTTCTGTTGTCAGCAGTGATAGTGAGGTTCAGATTCAGAAACGAGTGATACAAGGCCGGGTTTCTACAAACATCGACACTGAGGCGAAGAGGACTGTGAAAGAGAAGCTTGGCAGTGAAAGGGGAATCTTGTCACGGCTCAAGAAGCTCAACCTGATGAACGATGCGGCCCCGGGTTCCACGGTTGTTCCGAGTGCGAACGAGCCTTCTTCTGTTGTCAGCAGTGATAGTGAGGTTCAGATTCAGAAACGAGTGATACAAGGCCGGGTTTCTACAAACATCGACACTGAGGCGAAGAGGACTGTGAAAGAGAAGCTTGGCAGTGAAAGGGGATTATGGTTCCGTAAATCTTCGCCTCCTATGCAAACGGAAGACGGCGAACGGTTGACGTTGCCACGGCCCTTTGTGGATTCAAGAGATAGTTCTCTCGGCACAAGAGCCATTCTCCACCAAGGAAATCCTTTGGTTCAAACACAAGGAGAAACGTCAGAGGTTGCCATAGACAAACCATTACCTAACCGGTCTCCTCCAAAGAGCGCAGCGCCATCGCAGAGTACATCACAACCAATATCCCCTCCAGAAATCTCCCATCGTCTTGCCAACGCAGAGCAAACGACCAACACAACAGCCTTAGAGGATCACTTCCCTTCCTCATTAAGATCCGGTACAGTGGAGCCAAACATCTCGATGCCACAACTGATGGATGCCTTTAGAATATATGGTTCCGTATCTCGCAACAATGTCGGCAGAGCAGCAGGAGGCACTCGAAACAGAGATTGCTCAAAAGCGAATGAGGCTTCGACTTCAAAAGGCGAGAGAGGCCATGAACGCCTCGATGACGAAGTGATCGAATTTGAGCAGGAACATTATTGCTACACAGCGATGGTGGCTGTCTTCGATGCGGCGTCTTCCCTCACCTATGTACACTATCAGTATCGACATATGCCTTGTACTATTAGAGACGATTCATATTCTCAATCATCTGACTGGCTGACTGGACCTGACCAGGAACATTCCGATAAAGCAATGGCCGGAGTTTCCGCTTCTCGTTCATCTGTTCTGAATAGACCGTCAAGGTCATCGTTCAACAGTTTCTGTTCACGGATTAATAAGGTCCAACATGACATATGGAGGACATACCACAGCATCAAACCCAACCAAGGGCCCAAACACTTCCATTCTTTCTTCAGGCAACATGCTCAAGATTTCATCTCCACTCGCTTTGCATAGGAGGATCGTAGCGGACATCCGATTCATTCCCCCGAGTTTAGCCAAATCCTCTTCGTCCTGCGCACCGATTCCACTCCTTCGTCAATGCTTCCAACAAAGGATTTATGGGAACAAACCGGAAACGCTTCAAACTCTAACCATTCCCTCGATTTCCACAAAAGTCCACCACTCTGATCCCTCTTCTCAGCAAGATCCCCAAAATGCCTCGTGAGCTTCGCCGCCTCCAACGGATTATTCGCAAAAGCATATTCAACCATACACTCCATTCTCTTTTTTCCGCATGCCTCTCCTACAACAATATCCCGCTTCAGCTTCCTGATCGCTTTCAAGATAGGCGGAGTATACGCCGAGATGTTCGGTGTATCCCTAGTCGATTTCAACGGTCTCAACGCAAGTGTTTCAGGATAAGCTTCAAGTAAGATGAGTATACGCAGAAACCTCCAAGAGAGCTCCGATATTTGATCAACTAGCTGGTTTCCATGTGCCGGAAGAGTGAACAGGGAAACCACGATGATGGCCGAGTAAGGGTCAACAATTACATCCACACCGCCTAGAGATGTTCGTTCTGCCAAATTGACATTACATTCCAGTGTCCTGAGCGCCCGGACAATGGATTGTCGCTGCACAAAGTCCATGGAAGCCATGTACCGATGAGGAGATCTGATTCTGTTTCCGTCCTCCGGAAGAACTAGAGTAGCTTGATCAATAATCATACCCGCAATATCATCCGTTAATGAAGTTTGCACTGTTGTGCTTGAACTCGGAGGAAGGTCTACGGCTTCCGCAGGTGTAGAAACATCAAAGACCGCTTTTGCCCGCAATTGTGTAAACTCGGCCAAACGAGAAGTGCGTGAGTCTATATAGGGTTCAGGCGACCCAGTAGGAGCGAAACCCACGGTCGGAACCAGATCTGCGAAACTAAGCTCCACTAGAGTTTTCGCAGTGATGTCCATGTCATAGGGAACGTTCCTAGCTTCATCCTCGGGGGTATCAATATTAGAAATGTTCATCGGAATGGCGTCAGTAGGTTGCTGATCAACGAGAGTAGCTTCGACAAATGACAAGTGTGGGGAGTCGAACTAGGTGGGCCAGGTTGAATGTCAGCATAAGGCACTTCCAAACAAACATGAGGATCACTTCTGGCGGCTCGAAAAACACTGGCGCATTAGCCGGACCTTGGAAATCGAAGGTGGAGGGTTCGTAAGAGATACCATCAAAGTCACCCTCAGTCTGAATCCGCTGGCGCTTGAAAGTCCGCACTGCACCATCAGCAGGCAGCTGTAGCCGATCTGGTTCGGGACCTGCACGTTTGCGCTCGGGAGACACGTAACCACGGCGAAGGCTATTCTCAAATCCAGCCCGTCCGTCCTTTCGAGAGATAGCAATAAAAGGCGTTGTATCTTCCTCCATAGCTGGTAACTCAAGATCTTCGTCCAGAATAGCCAGCGGAGCTCTGTCACTGATAGAGCCATCGCCAAGAGCTCGCTGGAGCAATTGATCAACATCCTCGCGAAGCAAGGAACCAGGGAAAAGCTCAGAGACTCCAGAAACCTCTTGATGAGAAGGTAACGGTGCGTCGACAGTGAAGGTCCTATTGAGCAAGAGTCAGAAGCAACACCCTCAAATACTACAGCAACAAGCCTAACTAACACCCATGAGAGAGAGAGCCTCAACGCAGATAGACCCTTCAAAGCTTTCTTCATAGGGCGATAGCCATGCGACTCATCGATATCCTGTGTCAGGTCACTGAGCCTCGTTGGGAGGACGGGAGAATTAGTGTCACGGGCGTTGGGCGAAAGCAACTGAGGCACTAATCCTCATAAAGTAAGTATAAGGCTATGGTTGCTCGAAAAAAGGGTGGGGAACCTTCCATAAACATATCGCTCTTATCTTCCTCTATTTTAACTTTCATGATAATGTCAGACGGATCTTCATTTGGGCACAAACGTTCGATTTCTGCACCGAGGCTATCCCAGTCACTGTCGCAGTTGTTTCGCGTGATGCTGTCGTGAACAGAAGCCTGACCAAGGAGGGATTCAGGCACAGGACTGGAACCTCTGAACCTAATCTCAGATGATGTATTCGATGCCTTGTTCTGAAGTAAAGGGGAGAGGAATGTTCCTATGCTAGGAAACAGAGGCATTAAGAGTAGATCTTGATTAAGGCGAAAAGCGGCTCACTTTTGTCCGTGGAGTATATGCGTTCCCCTTCCATATGTTCCCCCAATGCGGCGTGAACGCGGGATTTCTATCTCTTCTATCAAACAGAGGGCAAGGAAGGAAGAAACAATGAAGTTAGCACTTATAGAAAACACGTGTAGCCCGCCAACTTGCCTATCTTTTCACCCATCATAGGTTCGGTTATTGGCGAATCGCCCAGGAATAATTGATCAATCTTGTTTTCCTCTTGACTGCTTGTCGGCGTCGCGATCGACATTGGCGATGACACCCTGAGTGTATCTAAGAACATAGTCAGCATCTGGATGACATAACTTGGATCAGGACTAACGCCAGCCATCGACTATCACCATGTTCGCGTTTTCGATGCTTAACTCGGGATCGTCGGATCCCAACCTTGCTTCAGGAAGTATTGCTGCGAGGTCTTTGATGCTTTGTTCATGAGGCACATCACCAATCTCCGTTTGTCCACTACCCAATCGCCTACTTCTCGGGAAAATAGGGACAAACTCTTCTTCGAGACCCGATGCAGTAGGGACGGGTTCATCCCCATAGAGATAATTGTGCAATACAGAGTTCCTGTGATTGGGCTGAGGACGTCGCATGTCCGTGACATGCTTCAATAAGTCGCGGACTTCCTCTCGTTCCTCAGCTTTCAAAGCCCATGCAACCTTGCTGAAGTGAGTAGATTAGCGAAATCGAAGCTGACGCTGGAAGATAACAGGGTGTACAGCGTCCGTTCATAGGAGATATCTGGTTCTTGTACACCTTCTACTCGCACGGGGCAAATACCAGTGCTTCGGACCAGGGCGCTAGATGAACTTGGCAACGAGCTCAGGCAACCCGAGTTTCCCAGGTGAGGACCTGCACGAATGGAACGGCGTGTAAGAATAGGAGACAACATTTCCGGGATACAAAGTGGTGGATCTATGCAACCAAATTCAGGGCGAATAAAGCATATATGGGAAGGTATGGGTTCATACGCTCATCCTCGTAGATGACTCTCTCCGTTTTCGGCGCTCCACTACGTGTTCGGAGATGCTCTTTCAGAAGCATTGTCGCCTCGCGATTCACCCTGAATCGTTCTTCATAGCGAGGAAGTTGATCAAGGCTGTGTAATTTGAAAAGCACATTAAAGGGATCAGTGGGTAGCGTAAAGGCTGCCGGGTCGGCCAAGGGAACTTCTTTCAGGAGGTACGGTTGGAGCTGAGGATATAGGTCAGAACGCGAAGTCGAGGTTTTATAGTGGATAACGGGACAGACTTGAGTGAAAACAATGGAGGTAAATGCAATGTGATCAGTCGTCAAGTGCGTTTTAGCGTAGCTGTACAACAGCTGATGGATATGTTGCCTGAGGTAGTCACCACTGGTCAGAGAGCCCATGACAGATTAATGGCCAACTGTATTGTGATGGTAGGAAGGCAAGTCTTGCGCGCGTCCAATTATCCAATTAAGTGTTACGTTTGTCCACACGCCTCACAAGTTGAGTTTCCCATAGTGTCGCCAGCGTCTTTACATAGACGCCCGAAGCACAACATCTTAATATATTTGTCACCCGTGGACATCAATGGGCGTTCCTACACCTACACACCTCTTCCCATCACACTTATTTCCAGGCCTTCGAAGGTCCGATGAGTAACCCAGGTATGGGTCTGCTTGATACCGTTACTGATGATTTGGCTTCAAATGGCTTCATACCTCTACAGCTATCATTATCGGCGAACATGCCCTACGGTTACTCCAAACAGCGAGCGACTTCGCCCCAGTGCCAGGAATTGCTGTGGCAGCTGGTATTGCCCTCTCAATCATCAATATCGCCCAGGTGAGGACTAACACGTTCATATCACCCGGCCGGATCCTTAACCCGCACGCACCAGACGGTGAAGGCCAACAAAGAGGAACTTATCTCGATAGGAAGGGATTCCTGCCTCATTATGGTGACCGTCATTCAGAGAGTAAACGTTTCTCAGAGTGAGCAGATTGCCTCTGTTGGCCTTGCAGTGCTACAGCAGGACGCCAATCAACTTGTCGAGTACGTCGCGCCTTCTTCCTCTCGATATTTCAATCGACACTCAGTTCACACACAGAGATATGCGAGCTATAGAAACCTGTGTCAAGAAACATGTGAAGAAGCGTTCCCTAGTAAAAAGAATTCTACACCACCAAGCAGACCAAGAAACTATCCTGGAGTGTCGGAGTCGCCTCCAACACGCTATCAGCCTCTTCGGAGTGAGTTCGCTTGCACTGCTGTTGGTGACGTGTCCTATCAAACTGAGGGAGGCTCGCCTCAGCTACAATCTGACATTGAAGTGCGCAAACAACTGGCGACGTTGAGCACCCAACTAGCAGAATTGCTAGAACAACAAAAAACCTCACAACCCCCTCTCCAAATGCCACAGCCTGAGGTGCACCAGCCGCAAGCATCACCTACACAGCCACCCAGATCTGCAAGATCACAAGCCAGAGCCGAACGCCGGCGACTTCGAGACGAAGCACGACAGTCTCAACAGATGAATGTCACAATGGGTGATCCGGCCGGATTCCCAGCTTCTGGAATGAGCAGTTTTGCAAATGTGCAGAACCACATTGCTCCGGGTGCCAACATAAGTTATAGCTATATTGAAGGGGATATGAACCACACAGTCAGAGATGATAGCGTTAACGTTTCCGGCTCAGGGAACCATGTCAATTTCTCGTATGCTCGCTGAAGGCGGATCGACATCTCCCGCACACCACCTTTCTATGTCGGTATTGTTCGAAATCAATTAATCCAAAATGACGAGAATGAGGTAGAAACAGTCGGTAACTTCCCGAGGTGGGCATTCCAGATATTATTACTAGTGATCAGCCAACCATGGCAGCCCGTTTGGTTTCGTCGTATGGGGCTCGTATGATGTGGTAATTGGCTGCCTTACGGAAAGAACGGGAACGCATGTTGCATGTGCGTAAATGCATGGAAAAAACATGATGGACATAGCAATGTGAATACAAGTGCCCCGCTCATGCTGATGCCTTCTTGAGGGCTTTTCGGACAACATCCCGCCTCTGCTTCTTCGCCAACATGATCTTGAAACGATCGAAATCGTTCAGTGACTTCCGCTTCTCCTTGGTCACCCGCTTCTGCGCCCATGCAGAATTGTCCCACTTCTCAACGATACCCTCCTGCTCTACAAGCTTCCGAATGACACCGGAACCAGCAGCGCGAGGCAATTTTGTGAGTTTGAGAGGGGTGAGGAGGAGGTGCCTGTAGGGAAAGGCTTGGCGGGGGACACCGGTAGAAGGACCGTCAATGATTGCCTAGTTCCTTCTTAGCAGTTGGCTTAAAAGAAACGGCTTGAGGATGTGCTCACCCGGTTGTGGTCGATGATCTCAGCAATGACAGCGATTTTTCCTGAGAAGGGGCCGTTGTTAATGAGGACAACTGCAAAAACCGTGAATCTAGAATGTTATATCCTCTTGTACACCGACATACGCACCTCGGCCGACCTCCACGAAACGTTTGAAATTTGATTCCTAGATGTGGGGAGAATACACCCGTCAGTTCAATTGGTTTTCATCCAAGACACCCGGATCGCAGCGAGCGCTGTATAAAGAGCACCAGTCCAGCACATCATCAGCTCGTCATCCAAAGTCCCAAAGCTCCATCCATCGGAATTCGATCGCGATTTTCGCTGATTTTGGGCTGTATGCAACTGCATGCGATCCGGGCATAGTCCAAGCAGAGATTTCGGACGTACTGCCATCGGAAAGTCTTGAGGGAACGGGGCTGGTCTTGATGTCGGCGGGGGCTATACACAAATCACTCAACATCGGTGTTGTTTAGTCTTGTTTAATCCGGTAGTTGCCGGGCCGCGTCCCTGCCACCCCGATCCTGCATGAAATCCACCCTCACTACCTCCACTCTTGTTGTTCCTTGGGCTAGTGGCAGATTCAGCGTTACAATTTGCTTCAGCTCACCTGTCAGCTCACCTGTCAATAACAGATCCATTCTCATGAGGCTTGGAGTTCGGCCTTGCGCAGAGTCTGCACCTTTGAAGATCCCAATTGTCCCTGGCCAAATGATCCATGGCCTGCCTGATAATGAAATCTCGGTTTATTTATCGTCGCCTCGGCGAGGGTACTCAAGCTCTACGGGAGATATTCACGATCTTCTTTCACCTTACAGGATGCAACTCTTGCCGCCCCATCATACACTCCTGGAGCGAGTTCGCCCAGGAAGAGGCAGCTAATGTCCCTAAATTTAGTACCTTTTTGTAGTCTGGCTTGATTTGGTGCCATAATGCATGTCACGCACGTGCCGCAATAGTCTTCAAGACCCTTCGTCGCTGAGTGCGCCCATATATCTTCACCCCTTCTTCCATGTCTCCCGTCAGACGAACCAATGCCCCCGACCGCCGCTGAAAGCTTCACCCTCTTCTCTCAGTTTCCAACAGACATCCAGCGGTTGATTTTCGAAGAAGCCTTCGAAGAGAGTCGTCGGAAAGCTACCCACTTTGCCCTCGTTTCACACGACGTTAAGTCTTGGTGCTCGTTCTTCCATCACTCCGCGATGATGATCAACACTAACTCCTCGAATCAGGATCGAACCTCTCATCTACCAGTGTATTGACCTCAACCGTCACACGTATAGCAAAACCGAAAGGCGACAATTTCGCTTATTCGCATCCACATTTCACGAAGGATCGAAGCCGAAAGACTTTTACACGCGATATGTCCAAAGAATCTTCGTCGATGACTTGCAAAAGTGGAATCTCGCAGAGGAATTCCTCCCTCTATGTACCAATTTGATCAGTCTAGCGTGCTGGGCACAGCCCAGCCCCACTACTCAGACGATTCTCGAGTCTATCCTCTCACCCCATACACTCACTCTTCCAAGGTTACGGAGACTCTCACTTTATTGGGAATCCCTACCTCCCGAACATCGGTCATTTCACCTCCCCTTTTTCAGAAACCTCACCCACCTTGACATCGACTTTGGGCCTACCGTCGCATGGGACGGGTTTTCCTCCCTAGAAAACTTGACCTACTTCAATTTGGACTGTATCCTAACTTGCCTTCAGCAGAAAAGCATACAGGACATAGCAGTTCTCCTCCAATCCATCATTCAAATTACTCTTCCTCATGTTCCACCAGGATTACGATGTTTCGTCATCCTGGTCCCTTCCACGGCGATCGGACATTTTGTGACTGACGTGGAAGAAACTGACGTTGCGCGTCAGATATACACCGAGCTCATGCTGGGAAAGTACGATGAGCGGATTGTCCTAGGCTCGTCTAGAGGGATACCAGAGTCTTTATCATCGTATTCGGAGGCACGACGGGATTTTGTGCACTACATTGTACCCGTGCCTTATGATTTTTGCGCCTGGACTTACCTTCCACGAGGTCAGAAGGACTTTTGGATGGAAGCTGAGGATATTATTTCAACCCGGAAAAGGGATCCCAAATCTCAGTGTCGTGAAAGGGCCTAGCTGAGGTAGGCTATCGCTATTATTTGATGAAGCCAAGACCAATGACCTCTTCATTACTTTTTAGGTTACTTACATACACTACGCAAAGGACTCTACTGCGGTCTTGCTATTCCCGCACGTGTTTCAGTGTCTGATAGGATGTATACCCAAGATAATCCTAACAATGGATCGCTTCCAACCAGACCCGGTCGGAGTGATGAGTTTCACGTCTGGAAACTCATATATGGTTTGCGTTGTCGGCTAAGAACCCTTTGATGCCCTAGTGGGACCTATCGCGCTCGAACTGCACTACATTTCTATCGTAATCCATTGGGAAATTTGCGGACGAGTTTCTGCTCCGCCTCCCTGATTGCCCACATGAGTTGGGCTGTTGTATTCGGAAACTGTTAACGCATTCCTACCCAGCAGGCGTATTTAATAGCTGACGTTTGCTTACTGTACTACACAGGCTCAGTGACGCAATAGACGCCGACAGCACAGCGATAATCACTCCGGCACATTCCCTGTCGCCACGTGTAATGGTTACCCCAGTTGGTGAGCCGAAAACCCAAATATGTTACTGATGTAACAGTGTAAGATTCCGGGCGCTACGCGCTCGGGATCGCACCATTATTCGAGTCTCTTCCGCCGCGGCGTCCCCCGGCTTTGCCACAATCATACTGCATTCTAATGGCTCCATATTGTACGTTTCGCCGTGAGGATTTGTCACTGCAATAACTCTGCCGGAGTCAGAGGTGATACCGACAACCCCTACAGAAATACTACTGCCACAGGTGTCGAATCATATATAAAGGCTTAGCCAACTAGAATTGAACTTATGGATATTTCCTCTAGTCTTTCTTGTTTCCTGCTATGCATCAGTATCCTACTTCTGGTGCTTGTATACAGTCTGAGATTCAATGGGTCTCATTATCGGCCGCTTCCGCCTGGCCCAAAAGGTCATTGGTTCTTTGGTATCAAGAAACAGTTGCCACACGAGGAGCCATGGAAATCGTACGCCTCTTGGTCAAAATTGTACAACGGTAAGCATCTCCGGGCGTCAGTGATCTTATACTCATTAGGCCCATAGAACCGGTTATATCCTTCCGAGTCTACAACCGAACAATAATAGTCCTTAATGACTTGCGATCTGTATCGGACCTACTCGAAGGAAGGGCAGATATCTATTCGGATCGCCCTGAGCAATACATGTCCCATACGGTCTGCGGCAGATCTAAAACTGTCTTCAACATCTCGTCACAAGACCCTCACCACAAAATTTACCGAAGACTCATTCAACAGGGGATGGGGTCCAAATCCACCAAAACATATTGGCCAATCCTGCAAGAAGAGCTTGGTAAACTTCTCGAAGGTCTTTCAGACACTCCTGAGAATTACGTCCAGCACGTCAGAAGGTTCGTTAGTGAAGGCGTTTTTGAAGGTAGCTTTTGACCGGGTTTTGCACAGGAACTTCGTTGGCATTATTATGCGAGTCGCCTATGGGTATACTATCGAGAGTCTCGACGATACCTTCGTCCGTGTTGCTGAAGAAACAATAAAGATAACCGACAAGACGATGGCAAATGGATCGTGGCTCGTTGATTACTATCCAATTGGTTTGTTGATCCCACTATTTATTTCATTCCTTCACTTGACTCTATTCCTTCCGTAGCTCGCTACATTCCCTCGTTTTTACCCGGAGGTAGATTCAAGCGCCTGGGAAAAGAGTGGAGAGAGCGGCTGAGTTACTTGTCCGATGTCCCTCACCAATGGGTGAAGAGGCAAATGGTAGCTATCTCCACAACTACAAGTAGAATATGGCTCAAGCTGATAAATCTGACAGGCGACAGGAACTTATGCCGAGTCATTTACCTCCTCCCTCCTTACACAAGATGGGATACCGGTAGACAAAGAACAGGAAGATATAATCAGGTGGTGTGCAGGCGGTCTCTATGTCGGAGCTTCTGATACTGTACGTCCCCCTCCTTCACACCAATTCCCTCCGTACTTTCTACCACCTCGCCCCATCTCAACTCACTTTACATAATTCTCACATACCCACTCTCAGACCGTGTCGGCCATCACATCCTTCATTCTCCTAATGGCTCTTCATCCCGATGTCCAGACACGCGCACAGGCAGAGATCGACGAGATCTGTGGCCAAGACCAAATGCCACATCCATCTCATCTTGGGCTCCTGACGTATCTACAAGCTGTGCTTAAGGAAGTGCTGCGGTATGCACCAGTCGGCAATCTCGGTGAGTGGATGTTAGTCCCTGAAAATGTTTTCCACGAATATTTGCTAAACATCACATTCTTGCGTATGGGGTACGCTCTCCTGATAAACGATGCTGTAGCTTTACCGCATAAGGTGATCAAGGAAGATATATATCGCGAATATACGATTCCAGAGAACGCTACCGTTATTGGCAATGTCTGGTACGTACAGTTATTGTGACGATTTCCTGCCCTTGAGAACCTCACGATAGACATGATTTCCGTAGGGGCATTATGCACGACCCGTCTCTGTTCCCAAACCCCGACACCTTCTCTCCCGAGCGTTTCCTGGAACCAAATTCCCAAGGACAAACACAGCCAGATCCTCGTCAATGGGCCTTTGGGTTCGGCCGACGCGCTTGCCCAGGTATGTTACCCTCCGTAATACTCTCCCTTTATGGACCGCACGGTCTAAACCCATTCAGGAACGCATTTTGCTGAGACATCAGTGCTCCTCACGATGGCTGGAATCCTCTCCGAGTTCACTATCTCCCTACCTGTGTTTATAGGTGACCGCACAGCTCAGCCTGAAATATCGTTTACGACTGGAATAACCAGGTATGTGTCCCGATTACCCTGGATAGTTAGTTGTTAACTTTGGGTTACGTCAGCCATGTTAAACCGTTTGGTATCCACATAACCCGCCGCAACCGCAGTTCTCCGTCCTCAGCATAATTTATCTAACTTAGTAATTCCCCGATAGACGTGCTACTTTAGGTCGTCAGAACCGGAGTTAACCAGTAATTAGTCTCCGAATAGTTGCCTCGATGAGGCTTGTAATTTATCCTTAACATAATTATATGAATAGAGCAAGCTTCGATGAATTTCTTTATATTTCGAGTCTCAGCTAAGCCCACTTACACCATATCTTGCAGAGACTCGGGCTGCAAACCAAAGGAGTAAGATAATCAAACCCCGTGTGACCAATCGCCGTTGGACCTCAATACCTTCCGTGCGGTCTCACTGCCGGTGCTACTGTATAACTGTTGAATAATGACTGTACAGTCGTCTGCAGTGTCAGTTAGCTAAAGCCGGATAGAGTGCACGATGAGAAACGCGACAGGTCGAAGAGCTAAAAGCAGGAGTATCATCAAGGCAACCAACCGTCCAGTCCAATATCCTCCTCAAGTGAATCTCAACTAACCTTCGCCGACTCCTCCACTCCTCCAAGGCTTGAGATAATGGTAATGAAGTCGGCGCCGATTCCCGAGATATCCGTATACAGGGTAGAGAGTTGACATCCTCCAATTCTTATTAGGAGCTGTGCAAAGTCTTATAGAAATAAAGCCGGTGTCGCCGGAGGCAAGAGGGTGTCGTTTTCCTCCATATCAGAATGGGGATTCAAATTGAAATTTCGGGTTGGTCGGCATGCACAGCAGCTTACCTGACTGACACCAGATGTTCCATGAATTACTCAGCACACCTGCTCGATGTCCGGACGAGGGACCCTTCGGTGGTATATGGCTGGGGCAGATATGATATTTCGGAAGGAACCATGATGTATTGTTACGGTAAATACCGAGCGTAACAGTCTCGGCGAGAGCCGAAGTAGTATTTAAATCCAAGTATCATTTAGATGAAAACGCAGCTATTCCACTAAAATACTGGACGTTAAGCGTTCTCTGAAACAGCCCTCAACCTGGAACGATCCACCCCTATGGTATACACGCCTCTTGCCGCTTTAGGTAAGTCGAATCTCGGGTCATAAGCAGAGCGCTAGCGTCATAGCTTGTGGTTGGATGCTTTGCACGGTACCATGTTGATGGCGCGGAGATATGAATTGGTTAACAGAAACAACAACTTCACCACATCATGACAGAGAGAAGGATGACCAGATTCACAGAACGGGATAGGCGTGATATAGGGCGGTGGAAGATGGAATCCGAATCAAATGCGATTCGGATATGCGTATAGATTATCTCAAGATTAGATCTCAATCGCCATTCCCCTTCGCTGGGCCTTCACATGCACATTCGAGTGATGCCCTGGTACAACATCGGCGTGTGGAGCAAACTCTTTACACACTGGATTCAACTACTGTGGGGATTCCTCGGGAATACTGGGAAGGAAAGAGTAATGTGTGTGTACTTGAGACAAATACAGCAAGTCTTCAACAAGCCTGGGTCCAATATATTCCAGAAGTGTGCTGGCTCTATGGAGAGAATTTATGATACCGAATACGTACCATACCCAGCAATCTCTGAGACTTACTGACGTTGGAGGACGGGCGAAAATAGAGCGAGAATATTGGGAGATTTTTCATATGGCTCCATCTTACCACTACCAATCGACCCCCGCCCTGCTTGGTGTTAACGAGTGATTTTCAGCGGGGCAGATTAGCCGATATTCTCCTCTTTCCTTGTCCCGGTGAGCAGCAGTACTGGCGTCTAATGTATCTTCCTGTCCCCTGGACGAGAGGGAAGGTGAAGTGATGATATCACGAGGGAGAAGCGCAGAATCGGTCGCCCCGACCACTGAAGCCAAAGGAATCATTTTCAAGGCTTCTTCGTTGATCCCCATTAAATTGCTAAGCAAATGTAGTGCCGCAAGTTGTCACTCGAAATATGCCTCAGGATCTTTGGAGGGATCGCGGAGAACGCCCTTTGTAGCAATTGGTGGGTCATCGGGTTGGCTTTAAACTGGTTGGGAGACACCCGGAGTCTCTGCACTGGCGTATCCTAGTCCAAGATTAGTAAATCCTTTCGTGCATGGGCCCAGCAATCTGAAAGTACCCACCGGTATAATCGGAAGTGTCTGCTGATTGCTGCTGTGTCGGCAGCCCCAAATGACATTGAGCATCATCTTGACGGTCTATTGAGAGCGCACTCATCATTCCAGTGTATCACATCTCGAGTGTCAGAGCTTACATGCACTGTGATCCCTACGCGTTCCCCCGACATAGATGTTTGTCGTTCCCATGTTTTCCACCAAGACGGTTCCCGAACTATTATTGTTGATAATGATTTGCTTTGTATTGTCATGGAAGTTGCCCCCGTTGATGTCAATGTTAGATGATTGCTGAAAGAGGGGCATGAATATGGATAGATGATTCAGAAGGGGAACGGTGTTGGTGAGGAGAAAGCGTGGTTGAAATCTCGAATGAGCGACATCGGTCCGACTATTCAGCAGTCATATCTGAGCCTCCGGCAGTGCCGGCCTGCAACGATTTAGTCAAGAGTTTCATTAAGCGCCTGGATGCCGGAACTCACATTCTATCCAATTTCAACAAAACCCTCACGGGATGCTCTCTTATAAACTGATAAGTGAAGGCTGTCATCGAGTTGGTGTAGAGCGAGTAGGCTCGCTGGGTGCGA
The DNA here is from genome assembly GCA_018524395.1 of Podaxis carcinomalis. Lineage (NCBI taxonomy): Eukaryota > Fungi > Basidiomycota > Agaricomycetes > Agaricales > Agaricaceae > Podaxis > Podaxis carcinomalis. Next base: position 97,699 of record JAEUWJ010000550.1, read on the forward strand.
GGGTCTGGTGGTGTCGTTGACCTCAGTAGGTCACTCGGAGGCCCGAAACTGATAGTGCCGGTCCAACGACAGTCTATCATCTTTGAGTACACTGAACAGAAACTCGATTAGGATGGGCAAGATATGAAATGAAAAGAACCATAAGCTTAAACAACACTGAAATCCTGAAGATAAAAACTGTGCTGACAGGATGGTTTCAGATCAGATTTTTGAAGCCATTATGGGAGTATGGAATGTGGAGCGAATGGATAGTGAATCGATATGCATGCCCGACGATGTCCTAACTGATCCAACCCCAACCCACGGCGACCCTCCCGAAGAACAAATGCTCATTCAATCACTCCCACAGGCCATCTCCCCTTGGCTAACAGCTTGAGAATGCCTTAAGGGCTTTTTCTTGGGAAGTTCATGCCGCACAGGCCGTTTCCCTCGGGGATACTCGTAAGTAATGGGCATCTGTGACATTCTTCAGTCAAACAAATTTGTCGAATTTTTATCACATAGTATACACCCTCTTTTGAAACCGAAGTTCTGCCATGACCGATAGCTGGGGGTCTTGATGGAGGGCTATCAGTTAAGAAAGCGTCGACTGTACATTCGTAGAGATCATGATTATCAATGAGCTCCGATGGTGGAATAATCACAGATGAATACACAATTTCCCCCAGGCCTTAAGCATCGCGGCTCATGAACGTCATGCGTGCGCACAACACTGAACTCCTGTCTGAGCATCCAACGAAATGCAGTTAGCGCACTGATCTAGCCCAGGGATGATGCCACTTTACATGTGCTAGCCTCTTTTCGTTGGGTATGGTCAATTTTCAAGACAATGGCTTCGGAAGCGACTCGGAATAAGAAAGGGGGGTTAACGATACTGACCAAGGTCGAGAGTCCCTGGGTCAAGGCCCAATGCATCAAGGGTCTTCCGGCTAATGACGGGGCATAAAGCATCAAATATTATATTCTAGCAGGACTGAACTAAGGATGTCGTAGTAAAGCAATTAGTTTCTAGTGGAGTCAGAAATACAACTTGTTCAGTTCCAGGCAAGTACGAATACACCATACAGACCTCATTAGTGTAAGACATGCCTGTATCACTGAGAGGGACGTTTGCACTCGTAGAAACGCCATCTATCATAGTCATTTGAAACTTTGGGATATCTTCTGGAGCTGACGTCTCGTCCGCTGGATAGCCAGAATATATTGAGATGGACAGAGTGGGAGCGCGGTTGGATTTTCCCAAGCAATGAGACAATTGGTCTACTAGTTGCATACTCACTACGGGTTGGGCTCAATGTGCAGTATTCACTCCGGTGTGTTTGTAATGATCCAATCGAGGGCGTGTGTTGGGCTTGCTGGCATGGTCAAATGTAATTCCTTTACTATGAACGTTCTTGCAGACAGCGTATCAAACACTACTGATATCGGGACGCATCACAGGAAGGCCCGGTGTTTCAGATATGACACGGCATCACATATCGCGCTGAGCCATTTCCACTTTTAGGTTATTAGATTATTATGTCTGTGTCTTATAATGCACCCAAATGCATCAGGATGGCTGCAGCTAACGGCGACTGATGTGCTCGGGTGTGAAGTAACTGATAACGGTCGAACACACCGTTATATGGTCGGTTCCTATCTGGTGGCATTGTGTAAGTCTACGCACTGGTAGACGACACTTACGATACCGAATAAGTCAACGGGCACGGGCTGTGTGTTGGATTGGAAATATACGCGTATACACGAAAGCAAGATGTAGACGAGGTGGTAGTCGTGAAGAGAGAATTAATCAGTACGGTTCGGGTATATATGACGGTTACCATTTTGGGTGATGTCGTTAGCACGATCATTGACTGTGTTGTAAGTCCATGCTTACACATTGTCTCGAAAATTGTCACCACCGCCCTTCGTTGCTCTTTTGGTAAGGATTAAATAACGATGACTCTGCGCCCTTGCGTCGGCTCGGGCCTTGAATTGCACCGTCGCTGAATGAAGGACCCTTGAAGGGGTTAATGAAGCACATGAGGCAACCCAGACGCTCTCGACAATGATTGGTGACAACTTGGGACGCAATGCACTTTTGATAGGGCGCGCTTCACAAATCTACGATCGAAAGGTAGCGACGACACTCAAAAATGCACGCCCAGGGCATAGCTATAGCTGCTATCCTCAGTCAACTCAGTACTGTAGTACATACAGTTTAGGTGAGTGAGATGTCCCTATATTTGTCGAGGTTATATACTACTCTCGCCGCCACACTGACCATCCTGGTCTTCCTTTTCCCTATCGACGATAGCTTTCTATCTTACGCCACGGCCATTTTCGACACATGTTGCCCGGCCGCTCCCAAGACTGCTCTAATAAACAAATTACCATCAACAACAATGGCGGAGGTACTGCCATTGCAGAAAACCAGGGCACAGTGAACAATTATGCCTCGAGACAAGAAGACAACCAGAGTAAGTTTTTAAACGTGATACCCGTGACCAACTGACAGAAATACACTTGATTAGGCCGTCGATACCCTCCAGCTCAGACAGAAGAATGCCCGACGGATAAGAATACTAGCGGTCAGGATCCCTGTCCTGTTGATTCTAGCTACAGAACTTACAAGTCTTATATCAGAACTCGCGGCAGCTCCAGTCACTCCCTATCAGATTTGCGAGAGCAACACCATGCAACGTTTGGAAGATCCCTTACATGCGCTTCACGTCTTAGTGACGGTGATTAATGGCCAGGATGGCCGAGGCGGGTTTGAGTCTACGCGGCGTAGGCGGAGCTCAGCCCCGTCGTCGACTGGACAGCGATCCCGTTGCTAACAGTTTCATTTATTGTCTAAGTAGTTTGTAAGAGTTGTATGTTCCTGTTTTTCTACTTCAATCCACTGTATTCTGCGCGTGCCTTCAGGACAGGAAACGCTCTTGTTTCAAACTCGTTGAGGGGGTCTTGAGTTATATTTAGATAAACTTCATCAGTCCCACTCAATACATTAAGTCACAAACGTAGACATGTCCAGAGAATTCGGGCACAACATGAGACTTGCTAGGACTCATTGTGATTGGCTGGGAACCACTCGCAATCACCTACTTCATCTCACTTGAGTACAACGCTGAACCGGATATAAACTAAAGTCACGGCGGCGAGCTGTCTAGGTTCAAATCATCACGTATTCCTCCTTCCTTAAACACAAGGTTTCCTTCCGCGGGACGGAGATCCAAGCACGCATATTACATAGGAGTTCAATGGGAAATGGAGCAGATGGAATAAAAAGGAATGATAAAGTCAACTAACTGTGCTCTAACTGTGTACTCATCGCCCCGTCGCTGTTGTCATAAAACATTGCATGTTAAAGCTTCTCTGGCATCAGATTGTTGTCAAACGGCGTCGGATAGGTCGAGAAGGGAACGCGGTATTGCATCAAAATCCAAATCCGTCATATTGCCAAGCTCCTTCCGCTCTTGAAAAAAAAAAAAGAATCGATCTCAAAACCTCAAATCAACATCTATGGCTCGTATAGTACGCAAATACAGAGGGAAAATACACACAAAAAATGTTGAGTGAGGGCCAACCATGCAGATCACAAACCAATGGCAAACGAATTAATCAAGTCCAATGTCCTCATCAACCAAATCCCAATCATCCTCCGCTTCCTCGATGATTTTCTCACCAATAAACATTCTTTGACCCGGAATAGTACTTCTCGTCCCAACCGCACCCCCTTGGCCAATTCGAGGATGTGATGATGATGTTGGTGCAGCAGCCCGAGAGGCCCGGACGCGAGAGGTAGGGCTAACGCTCGTCGCCTGTAGGAGCTGCGCGAAGTCTAGGGGAAACGAGGCCGGAGTTGGCGGAGGAAGGAGTGGTGTCGCTTCATGTGATTTTCTACATCAATAACCATCAAAAGTCTTGTTAGTATTCTCGCCTTTGAAATGTCTGAAGCACGCCACTTTAGACTTACCGACCAAGATCAGGACTACAACAAACACTCCACAAGTTGCTCAGAACGTCACCGGCCTGACTAAGTGGTACTTCAACGTTTTGCGTCCAGGCGAGGTAGGATACGTCATAGAGTAACATCGAGAGTGCGGTTGTGAATGATGATTGTGGTTGTTCTGGCGGGAGCGAGTCAAAATACGACTCGGTTATTGGCGCATCGTGTGGTATTTCTCCTCCAATTGGTTGACTGGATCTCGGACCTCTGGGTGTAGACGAGGTACGGTTGAGAGACGAGGGATTCTGGGACGAGACGACGGATGCGGAGGATAAATGAAGGGGATGTTTCTTGTACCACCTGCTCCGGTTTCAAGAGCGTTAAAAATAATTGTTCAGTCAGAAATCCTCAGGCAAGAGTAAGACACGGAAAACGTACTTCGCCCATCCGCCATTCTCGCCACCCTTGATCGCGCCGATGAATGGTTGTCCAACACCCAGCTTCTTGCCGCTCCAAGTAATCTCAAAGGGCAGCTTAATGCCGAGATAAAAGGTGAGCAATGATAGGAAATGTATCGTGTGGGTGATAACTGCGTTGATGTGATCGGGAGGATATCCTGCGCAAGAGTCAAAGTGGAGTTAGTGTTGCGTCCTTGAATTAGCAAATGTGGCATCACGATAGCGTATGGCTGAGACCCGTATAAGGCGGAGCGCCAGCAGCCGTGGAGAGGTAGCAAAAGCGAAATAAGGAGGTATATTACAGAGGCGGCGACAGATAGGAACGGAGAAATGCGGGGTGGAAAAGGAAATGTACAGTTGAGAAGTCGAGACTCACGGCGTATGTCTCCAGGGACAGGCAAAATTAAATCCCCAATAGTCCATTCGCCCTTCGTACCCGCTTTGCCTCCGATTGGCGGCCTGCCGCCTACCTCAACGACGTTAAAGACCTCCACGAGTTCCTGAACTAGCCCCGAGCGCGCGCGAGCAATAGTCGCTGAAAGGCTTGCTAGCTCCTGTGCTTCTCTAGATATACCACCGGAAGGTCGAGACGAGGGCCGTGGAGATTGAAGCTTTGCAGCCGAAAGCGTTCGTCTTCGAGATGCAAGTGATTCGCGGAGAATCCGTAAACGGTCCCGTTCTGGAGTAAGAACTAGACGTTAGTACATGCTCAGCTACTCGCGGTTAAAGGGCAACGCTAACTCTTGTCGTTATCCTTCCTGAGATTCATAAGCCCTCCATAGAGCTCGTCCACTCTTCTTTGATAGCCAGCGGCCTGGGCGCGAGGTACCCTGACGGCGTCTATGTGTTCGAGGGCCCGGGACGCCTTGGCTATCTGGTCATCGCGGTCGGCAGCATAGTGCTGTGTCTGATGTCGAAAGTCCCTGATACTTTAAAGGGTTTCAATAGAGCTTAAATCTGATATTTTGTTGAGCTTACTGTGTTTTAAGGCAGTTTTCACAGAAGAATTGACGGTGAGGTTGTTCGCATATCTTGCAGTCCATCAGGGCCACAGTCACCAGCTGCTGCTCATTAGCCTTGGATTACGTAATGTTATATTACTAATCCCAGCAGTAGCCTCGGTTTTCTGGAAGCGGCGCATGTGTGCTACATTCCACATGTTACTGTAAGTATACGGAAAGATACGCTAACGTCATAAGGCTATGAATTATTGACACATTTTGTAGCAATGGCGACACAACTTTCTCTCCTTTAAGTGGCTTGAGACTTTACGACGATGATCGAGGGCGTCAGAGCAGGTCTCATCAGACTCGCATGGATTACGTTGTTTCACTCAGTTCCCCGACCACTGGCCGCAGTGGGAACATAGCAGCTCGTATTCGTCTGGTGGCTTCCGGGGACTCCCGTCAACAAATCCCACCGCGTGCGGAAAATACAAGTTGTCGATGCACCGGTCGCCATCCTTCTGGAAGTTCCATCCTAGCGAGAACTGCCCCTCCAAGAAGTATCCTGCATGCAGAGCTTTCTGTCTGTGCTCCCTTGAAAGGCGGTATGTAGCCATGAACCGTAGAAGGCCCACGAATCCCGTTGAAGTACCATCACGTATATTACCCTCGTGGTGGAACAACAATGGACACACCATATGCGGTAGATCTTTGCCAAACTTGGCCTTCACCGATCAGGGAAAGCCAGATTCTCGAAGAAATGTTACGCGTTCATACACGCCACTGCCTAACTAATGTACGTAACAAATCAGACTGCTCGAAAGGATTGTTGTAAACTCTAGGAGACACACCAGCGTGACTTACGGCATTATCCTCACTCAAATTAGACTTGATTGAAATGATACGGAGCAGTTTCTGACAGAGAGATGTTCCCGAGTGTTGTCACTTCGCTCACAGAAGCGCCTAAATCATGCCGGTAGCGTCCTTTCAAGATGCAACTTGTGTGGAAGCTTTTAGAGTGGGACTGGGTGTAGCAAGAGGCACAGTCTTGGTGTGAAGTGTCCAAAGGAAAGATGCAAGCCTTGGGGCGGGTAAACCTCAAACCTTGGGTATGCCACTGAAATATTTGACAACCTCTTTAATCTCTTTAGCTCCACCTTCACTCACTCCGAGTCTTTGTCTTCCCGGCTAATGGGCCCTCCAACTCCGTCCTTTGGCACACCTTCCAGAAATGGTGCCAGCGGCAAGCAAAGATCCTCAGCTAACCGACATCCCGTTGGGTCCTTCCATTGTCTAGGTTGGGTGATATGAGATGCTGGATTATTTGAAGGTGCTGTGGTATTGGCTTGTGGTGGAAGCCATGTCCTAGCTGTCGATGGGATAGCTAGGATATGCATCTGTACGTGATAATTGCATGTTAAGATTGGAGGTCAGCGTTCCAGGAGACACAATTACAATGTTCCATTTGGAAACCGCGGGTGAGTACCTAGGTTAATTGACAGGATTCGATGCAGCACTGACTCAGACGCCTAACCGAACTCCAAGAGCACAATGAGGAGCTGTGGCAATAAACATTGGCCGCGCAATCCTAAGTAATGCAAATCGATTCCAGAAGAGACATCTATGAGAAAGTCGCAACTAGACGCATATGAACAATGATTCTCTCATGCTTTGTAGTTAATCCAGATGATGGTTTCGCCGCCACAGCCAGACTGCGGAGCGCAATGTCACTTACGGAGTTGCCTCTCTCGAAAAAATCCTACCTTGAGACCCGATCAGGCAGACCATGTCACCTCACCCCCGTCTCAACTCCGTCTGGAGTATTTATAACCTACCTCATTATTGGTTCCATGCGCATATGCACTGACCATTCACATGGCCCTCGACATACAGCCATTCATCTTCAGTGCCCCGTCTCGTAGAGGATTATCATGGCCTGCGCTCAAGATGACGGCTAAGCGCTATAGGATACCGACTATGTCCTCACCGAAAGACGGGTTGACACTCCTGTTCTTTCACTGCATTGGTGGCCGTATGTCCCTTAGCTTGTCGGATTTCGCTAGTACTAGTTACTCAGCCGCTGTGGTAGACAAGGAGCAGTGGGAGCCCGTGATAGCTTATCTTTTCGATAGGCAGCAAAAGTTGAACCCAGGTCAACATAGGATTCGCGAGGCTTGGGCGTTCGACTGGCCCACCCACGGAGATGCGGCAGTATTGAACCGAGAGCTACTTGGGAAGCGGACAGATAGTGTCTGTGAGTGTCGAGTATACCTTTCTGTCTCTCCTGGACCGAGACCTCGGCTATAGCTGTATATGACTGGGTCCCAGGAGTTGTTGAGTTCGTCCGTTCGGATCACGTACTTGGACACCGTCTCGTCCTATGCGGACACTCCGCTGGTGCAGCTACAGCGTACGCCCCCTTTTCCTTTGCTCAAAACCTATAATACACTCTGGCATCCCCCAATAGCGTTCATACCGCAGTCGAGTTCTACCCAAATCTCACCTCTGTGGGCATCATCAGTATCATTCTCATAGAGCCGATGCTCGTCACTCGCGAACTCTTCGACGCACACTTCGAGGAACAAATTGCTCAGATGGATTTTGTTATTTCCGCCACTTCTTCTAGAAGAGATCGTTGGGACTCAAAACAAGAAGCATTGTTATATTTTCAACAACGGTTTCCATGGAATACCTGGGACCCCCGAGTAGTTCGACTACTTGTCGTAAATATACTTCCTACTTTTATTCTTCCCTTTTGCGACTGACGCCGGTTACGTTGTGCAGGAACACGGTTTATATGAACAGGAAGATGGCAGGGTCGCTCTCAAGTGCGACAAGAAGCGCGAGGCTGAAGGGTTTCCGGACGTTGATCCGCACTTCGAAGGGATCCTCAAGCTTAGTGAACTGTGCCACACATTGCCCGTCCATGCGATTTGGGGAACACGAAATGATTTTGTGTACGTTATGCTCCTGTTGTTGACAACACGAAGTACTTGATTAGCCTTTGTCACAGGCCCGAATTCATACAAGAGTCGCTGGGTGACGCGGCTGACGGTCGTCCAATGACTTCAGTTACGAAAGTCAAAGGGTGTGGACACATGGTATATCCCTTGTTGATTTCCGACCATAAGAAGGCTGACAGTTGCAAAGATTGTACAAGAACAACCAATAGGCCTTGCACAAGTTATATATGATATCTTGACTACTGTACCTTACGTTTCGGACCAAAGATCGAGGTTATGACAATAGGTGTTCACTATGTATGTTGCCTTAGCGCTCTCAATTATACTGCCCAAAGTTCGTACCGATGATGCCACCAACTTAGTCCCCAAGTGAAGGATTGCAGGGCATTCTTGTTGTTAACCCGTCTCCTCGAGTTTTTCTTTGACAGCCCCCCGCATCGTTACCATTCAATGTGTCCTCTGCACACCCCTAAATTTCGCGTGTGTCGCCAGTAGAAAGTCCAATCAAAGGCCGGGGGGCGCGCGGGCATGGGCATATCCAGAAACATTATCCTGCGGCTCTTAAGCACACAGATAACTTCTGGCCACCGGTTTGAGAGAGTGGGGTCAAGACAGGCAACCTCACACGAATAGTCGAGCGAGTAGACCCGTCATTCTTACCAGTGTCTACAGGGGGTTGACGACTCAACCACTCATGGGATCACAAGATGTTACTCCGCAAGATAATCCTTGATGCCATGTATAGGTGGCCATTGTCAGCATTCTCAGACTACTTATCCTCCACAGCACTCTGAGTGCAGTCACTTCTCGATTTCCACATGCCATTCAATATCCATGACTTCCCCACGTCCCAGCACTTCGCCCAGGTGGCAGGAAAAGGTGACGCGGCGTAGCAATGCGTTTGAATGGATTGCCATTCTACATGTCTTTTCCATTGGACCTAGTGATGGTGCCCCGGTAGAAGGAGGTCCTACATATATCCCCTATCTCAAATCTATCGATCTTCCCCGGATCCTATTCGGCTCAAAAATGACCATAAAATACCCACCAGTTCCGCTGCATCGAATAGTAGTCGAAGCTTCGTAGCTGAGAATTCTTGGAATCACCGGTCACGTTGGCAGTGAAAGCACATGAACCAGTGATTACAACTTATCTCCTCCTTTTCCTCTTTCACATCTATCCCAGGTCTTCTATTAATGAGTGAACTGGCGCAACCTGTGTTCCCAGAAGACCGCGGCCGACAGATCTCAGATCACGTTTTTCGTCCCTCTCGACCTCCCTGCAAGGAAAATAAGTATGGCAATGATTGGAACCTCGGCTCAGCCTTGATCAAAGGAACAAGGGCTGTTTCCCCTTTTCCATGGCCATTACGGCGGTACGTGGCACTCGGATTATAGTTTGGGTCGCAGCAATGGATCCCGTGTGTGGCTCATGCACCTGTCTTGAATCTTCTACAACCCTTTTGAACGTTTCCGAAGATGAGTGGAGCTTCACCCTCTCCCCATACGTGATTCCAAGTGTTTATTGAGTCGGGCAAGAGTTCTTTCGCTTATGATAGGCTGCATGTAAGCTGATCCCTTTTCGTACTCATACCCGATTGCCGGTCAGCTTCTGCTCGTTTATCTATATTTATACCTGACCATGCACTGCAAGTACATCATGAGTCTCATCCGTCGTTTCCAGTTCCATTATCACAGGGTTAAATACCTGACAATGTGATGCATGCCAGATTTAGTTCTCTGATTTACCTCTTCTTTACTAGACACTCAATCAATCCTAGTTTTCCGATGTCATTAACCGCTAGTACAACATCCCCCAACATCTCCAAACGTCTCTTCCATTGACAGGTAACCAATTGGAACCTGTCCGGTTGGCGCTGAGCCAGTGCTATCTGCGAAGTGAGCCCACCCCATGTCTCCAGGGATTCGCTCATTAAGATTTGTTACCTGCGGAGATTAGGAAGAAGTCTAGGCCAGAACGCTCGTTTGGCGACCTCTAGTTGAGTTTCAAGTCCGCATATGATCTCTGGTCAATAATGAGTAATCGATTCCTTTGCACACATGCTCTAATATAGCCCCGTTGTGGTTACTGTCACGGAGACACCGGGGAACATTAAGGTCAATAAGGCAGGGGGGGGAGGAAACCGGCAGCGATATACGCCATACAAACTAGAAACTACGGGGCAAAAATGGTCCATTTAACCGAAAAGGAACTTTATGGTTCATACAGAACTATCCGATCCCCTAGCTGCGCCAGCCCACTGCTGTCTCGACCTGTTTGATATCATATAGGGTCCACAGACCTGAATGTCGAATCCCGGCATGGAAGGCGGACCTCACAACAGCGTGAACATGAATGCAGGTCTTGTCATAGCCCGTGATCCTGTAACACCATGTTAGCCTATTGTATTGCTTAATGTATCCGTAGTGTGGATATGATTTGACGTTTGATGAAGTCTTGGAGGCATGTGAATCATTACTGCACGTTGGAACCTGTTCCAATCCATCACATACCCCACTATAACCCCCACCTCCAGACGGGCACGAGAACGCATTCTAACCGAGTGGACTTTCCTATGGAAAAACCAAACACAGCTAAGAAAGCACGCCCGTGACAACCGTATCCCACCATCCTACAACCGACTCATCACTTCCAAGGCCATAAGGACCAATGCAGGACATGCCACGGCTACTTCAGTGACTACTACCGGAGCCGTACAATCAAAGAACATTGCATGTCCATGTGGGGAAGACCTACAAACATGAGACTAAATCATTCACTCCTGTCCAATATATGACAGATATCGTCACGTACAACAACAATCCGTCACGTGCACCCATCGAAGCAAAGAAGTCTTGGTGTCCATGAGAATGTAAAGAAGGGTAAAGAAGGATAAAAGTCATTTCGTACACAGTTCTCTTCTCTTCCCCGCCAAATATAGCTCGCAGTTCTGCCTATTTCTGTCGTTTTCGTTGTTAACATTTTACTGATTCTAGCAGGTAAAGAGCTACAAAACATTCCAATATTTTCTCCGGTTGCACAAGCGGGAGAACGTACTGCAACTGTGCATGTTTAACTTGTTATGCCCTTTGTGCTGTTCCCCAATCCTTTGAGTAACGTCTTCTAATGATAGGCTCAAAGACGCCAACACAGAGTATCGCCACAAGGATGAGCCCGTCTTCCCAATAACTCCAAGTACCCCTCAATACATGTGACTCATGAGAAATTAGCCACTAGATCATATTTGCAAACCGTTTTCAACGAGATTTTGCGTATGGAGCAATTCAGTTTCAATTCAGTTTTTGCTGAAAACTCACTGAAAGTGGAGTTTCCAACATGCTCTACTGGGATAGTTGGCACTCGTGCGACTCCCCCGAGTTGAGGGCCGGTCCACCAAAGACTCGGGGCTACATGTTACCGAGACAAATATGAAGTACAGGGATACCTTGGTCATTAACATTCATTTCTTAATATCCCTCACTCATAGCACGGTAATTAGCGTTCCCCGTCAAGTATTTGGAGTTGAGTCAAATCATGATGAAAGCACCAACCATCTCACGGCCATTCCCCCTCCGGCAACTCATGGTCTCCATCCCGAACTTGGGGACAAAGTTATACCCTTTCTGTTGTTTTGGCTGGGTCCTGTGATCCAAAAGTATTCTTGTAACCCTATCATAGGCAACCACCTATAAATAGCCTATTCTGCGCAATTATATGTATCAACATACCCCACATGCTTAACTGAGGAAGCATTGCAGAAGCCGGAGCCACTGGACATAAAAGGGCTCACCGGGCTTGAACTGGCCCATAGTTAATCAAGCCCGCCAGCCACCACTCTTCGTGTTCATTTGATATTGTTCAACTCTCAGGATCCGCAAGTTCATTGACACAGTACCATGCCCGTGCTCTCGTTCCCGCCCTTCCCAGACGATGTCCCCACCCATCCCCTCCTCGTCATCGACTTTGCTCTCCTCAAGGCGGGAGACCCGCAGGAGATAGAGAGGCTGTGGGAAGCCGCAACCAAACTAGGTTTCTGGTAGTACGTCCCATCCCCATCTGAGCCACTGACATGCCCTAAGTCTTAATCCAATATGGCTTGCTCCGTTCTTACTTACTCCTCCGTGTCTGTCCTTGACACAGTCTCAAGAATCATGGAGCAGAAGAGGAAGTCAATAAGATGTTCGATTTAGGAGCAGAAACAATGGCGTTACCTCTCGAAGAAAAGCTCAAGTTCGAACAAGGAAACGACGGCAGCTCTGCCGGGTAAGTCTTCCCAACTCATTAAAGCCTCACCCAACACATAACCCTCAAAATACCGCAAAAATCCAGTTACAAAGCCGCAGGTGCTAACGCAGTGGATGCCACCGGAGAAAAAGACACAGTCGAGTTCGTCAACATCGCAAAAGATGATGCGCTAGGATGGCCTTCCTATGTCCACCGAAGCTCGTATCCAGCACCTGTAGAACAAAGCATGCCAACCGTCGTCCAACCCTTCGTCAAAAAGTCCCTCGAAGTGAATCGGACCATTCTCAACATCTTTAATGACAAACTCGGGCTTCCCAAAGACTTCCTATTGCAACAACACCCTTTGGACGAACATAGCGGTTGCGAGGCAAGAATCATCAAGAACCCTCCCATGCCGCATAATGTACAAAAGAGGGCCATAGGAGCACATACGGACTTTGGATCATTAGTGAGTCCACTTGTCATTAAATATGAAGGCCACATGTTGACGGATGGTCAGTCCTTCTTGCATAACAGACTCGGTGGGCTCCAGGTTCTCGCTCCAGGTTCGGAGGACTGGCAATATGTCAAGGTACCAATAAACACATACTTTCACTTCAGGATCCTCACTTTCCATCCCATTAGCCGCTGCCAAACCACGCGATCTGCAACATTGGAGACGCCCTCTCAATCTTCAGCGGAGGTATCCTGCGTTCAAATATGCACCGCGTCCTGTAAGAGCCGGGTTCACTTCTCAAACGAAGAAGAAAACCAAGTTCTTACCTCATTATGTAAATAGCCCACCTCCAGGTGCCCAGTCCGCCTATGAACGCTGGTCAATCGTCTTCTTCACCCGTCCAGGTAACAGCAAGGTTCTCCGCGCGCTTGTCGAACATAGCCCAACGATCGCCGCCGCCGTCGCCGCCACGCCCGAGAAGAGCTTTGAGACAGGAGTAACAGCTAAGGAGTGGTTTGCTCGAAGAGTCAGGTACCAGCGAATTGCAAACCGCACGGTGCGTTCTCGCCTGTGATGGATAGAATTCGAGTATCTTCAACGCCAATTTTCTCACCCAAGGGACCGGAATCTTGGATGTCAAGCCGTGGAACGGAAGCCAATCCAGCAGTGGCGTAAATCATAAATCCCCATGAAACATTGTACATGGGTCAATGTCATTTATTATCACTTTATTATGCAATTACGACAGGATAATGCACAAGAATCTGCCTATGAATCCTAGTTAGTCGGGATCTTGAAATTTTTTCAGAACGTACAAAGCGCAGAATGAAAACAGGAGCGACGAATTCCAACACCTTCCAAAAATTGAAACATAACCCGGAGTCCAAAAACCGTCCAGACATTGCAACAGAGAAAAGAGAAACTGCGCCATTCCCAGGGGCACTGTCAGCGGGTCACAGCAAAAATGAGTACTACACTCCACCCCCAAACCCCGCCTCTCCCCCAAAAAGCTGATCAGCATAAACCATCCCAGTGAACAAAAATTCCTACGTCCGCGCCTCGACCCTCGCAACAGCCTCCTGAAACCTCCGATTCTTTATAACCTGCACTTTGGCAACCTCCTTGTTCCCAGAGCGATTATAAAGTTCTATAAGATACCGCATATGCCAAGTTTCCCGTCAGCCACACCAACCCCAAGCCAAAGGAATCGGTATTCATGCGCACCTAAGAATCGTTCTCCAATCCACAATCTCAAGCGCGCGTTTCCCACAACATCATGCATACTCGCCGAAGCAGGTACGCCACCCTTGGCAGGGCTCTGATCTTGCGCCTTCGGGTGCTTGGACTGCGCCCCTAACCCTGCTGCGAGACTCTCTGCCGTTTCCAGCATTTTCTCAGCATGTTGGTTGGATGTATGCAGGTAATGTGACGCGATCAACGAGAGCACCAGTGCGCGAAGGTGATTGTCTTGTGATGCCGTTGAAAGATTCAACGCGCGTCGCAGATGCGTCCTGCCAACGTTCAGATAAGTCAGTCTGACTCTATCCACGGCTAGCAAAAAGAACACAAACTTGGCTTTGACAAACTCTTTTGTCAAACAACTATCCAGCACCTCCGCAATCGCATCAAGGGTTCCACCAAGCCCACGACAATCCTTCGTCACACCCTCCCCGACCTTTCTCAGCGTCTCCATTTCTCTCTCTTTTTCGTCTTCCGACATTTCTGTGGGCGATGTTTGTCGTAAGAGACCAATGCGGAGCCAGAGCTCACCAGCACGTGCGGCGGTGTTGATCCACGGGTCTTCTTCACCATCCATGGATTCCGGGTTTACATTGGAGCTAGCATTGATGGAGGTGGAACCATTGCCACGGTTGCCGAGGTACGGGGAAGAGTGGAGCTCATGCTGTTCGCGCTTCCGCGAGAGCCACGCTGCGACTTGGTAACATTGTAGTGCGCGTTTGGACTTGTTGAGGGCGTGGGCAAGTTGTGCCTCATATAATGTGATTCGGGCGATATAGAACGAGAATATGCCATGTGTGCGTGTATATGAAATCGTTTCATCGATGGACTAGGACTAAGGTGAGAATAATGGGCAGGAGGGAAGACCGATGAACCGTACGCGTTCAGCTTCGTCAAATTCGCTTCGCATGATAGCGGCCTGCGAGATATCTTAGCCCCGCTGAAGGAAGTAAATAGGGGTGACATACACCGATGAGCTCACACATGAGGTCTGCACGCATCATTTTGAGCCGATAATCAACATTTTTAACTTCAGAAATGGAAGCCCAAGCGGGATCTGAAGAAGAATGAGCGCATACAAGAGTAGTGAAGTCATAAGACCTTACATGCCAATTCCTTCTTCAACTCTTTGTCAATCGCAATGGTACCTTCGCTGGCGAAAACTTTCTTCTTGGGCTTCCTTCCAACTAAATCACGTTTCGCGAGGCTCGAAACCAAGAAACCAAGAATGTAAATCAGCCTCGGATGAGTGAGTTGGTAATAGAGTGGAGGGGCATTTGGAAATGGAATCTAACCCGAAGTTAAACCAGGTCGAAAATCGAAGTGAAGGTGCACACCTCAAAAGTGCCAGTTTTCGGGAATCGAGGGAGGTGCATGTCCAGCAGTTCATGCAGCCACTTCAGTCGTGGATTCGTGAGACTAGCGTCTCCAGTGTAAGTGTGGAAGATGATGCCCAGGATAAGTGTATGCGCAATAAGTGCATATTCCAATATGGATCGTGCAGAGCTACTGCTCGAGGGTGGAGAAGGAAGAGTGGCTGTTGTCTGATCCTGGTTCTCGGGCGCCTTCCCCTTGTCCTGTGCATAATTATCCAGCACGTCTCTCATGCGCAACGCGTTCTCTACGGCATCTAAACTCTCCCCGACGTCACTCCATAATCCTGCACGCATAAGGGCTCGCAGACGCAGCACCGAAGCGAGTTGAACAATTGATTGGTGTCCTCGTTTTGCTGCGAGTTCGCAAAGGTCGCTAACAGCGCCAAGGGACCGCACGATGTTCGTCGTTTCATCTGAACTCTGGGCGCTAATGCTGGCGATGAGAGCGAGGTGAATAGTATAGACAACATTTGGGGGGTCATTTGAGGTGAAAGTGGTCAACGCGCGTTTGAGGTTGTTCTGAGCAACCTTGGGATTCCCAGAGATCAAGGACAGCTGAGAGGACAGCTGGGTGAGACGGTGTCGGTAGAAATATAGCGACGGAAGCTGGACAAAGCAGTCAGATACCTAACAATGTACAAAAGGAAGTTCATACGTTATGGGCGATGAGTAGCTATCGGAGGCGAGCAGGCGGTTAGCACAGATAGTACCTCGTAGAGTAGGAACACCCACTGCTTTAGTAATGGCCTTCTGAATTTCATCTTGGATCCCAGGAGACGAAAGGCCGATCAGCAAGCCAATCTCCGCGAGTCCCGTAGCAGCTCGACATTCCACAGTCTTGTCAAGACTCGTCATAGCATTGCACGTCTTAAGCGCGTGGTACGATAGAGCCAGTGATCGTTCATGATTCGTATGCGTTGGAGGATGGAGCAAAAGAGATGGCAAACTGAGAAGAAGATTTGCAAGAGTAAGCTGAGGTAGTTTTTGAGGTTTAGGAGAAGACTGGATGTCGATTTTCTGGCGTTTTGCTGGACGAGGATTCTCCTCACCGTCGTACATTTCTAACCCAATTACTGCGTGACATCCACACTCTACGGGTGACAGCTCGCGTGCGTGACAATATACAAATCCAATCACGGTGACATCACCAACAAGTATCAAGTCCATCTCATCGTGCACCCAACTATTCAGCGTTGGGGAATGACGAAGAGTCCTTTGAAGATACCCCTGGCGAGGCAATTGAGCAAAAGAAAACAGCTGAACAGACGTTGTCCGCATACTGTTTGTAAGCTTTTTCCATCTCCTGGCGCCTCGCTGGGAGATACAGCAAACGTAGGCTCAGTTAACACGAGCAAGGAAGTAAAGATGTTAAGACTCAGAAAAGGGGTGTGAGTCAAAATCATAGGAAGGTCTCTCTACGGCCTTGAGAATCCCGCATTGAAGGATACTTATACAAGTCACTGGGCGGCCGTGTAGCGAATTTGCATTTCAGGTCTGGCGTACGATGTCCCACTGAGATCATGTCTGAGGGGTTCTTTGCATAACGCGCACTTAGAAACGGGGCTAGTGGGGCCAAAATGACATAGCGGGGAACAGTAACAATAGTGATGTCGAGATCATGACTTAGACAAGTTGGCTGCAGTATCACTCACCAGTTAGATCGGATGAGATACACAACAGCCTCGCTTCCTAATTTCCGACCCACTGAGTACGAGTCTTGGTGTGAGAGATGCAGAAGAATTTTTCAGATCTATAGGGTATATTACTTGGAGGAAACCAATACAAACGAACGTGTATACCTCGCGAAAGAGATGGAGATGTTTCTATCATGTACTAGATAACCCAGCTATCTAAATACTCCAACCCAAGTCAAGGGTATTCCACCTATACCTATACCACAAACCACTCCTTCAAGCATCAGCACCAACATCAGCCGGAGGGGTCGTTCCATCAACCGAGGGTCCACCACCCGACGCCCCCGACACCACACCCTTCGCTCCATCCACAGCCTTCGTCAGTTTGTCAGTGACAGCACCAACCTGTCCAGTTGGGTCACCTCCAGCAACACCATTAGCAATCGATCCCGCTGTACCAGCAATTCCATCAAGTCCACCAGATCCAGCTCCGGCTGCACCATCATCATCCTGCCTCTTCCAGATGGCAGGGCCCTTGCCCTTGGTAGCGGGGACGCCGCGACGAGCTTGACCTGCACCTGCACCAGTGTCCCCTGCGCCAGCACCTCCAGCACCAGCATCACCACCAGTTGCACCACCGGCATCACCACCAGTCCCATCACTTCCACCAGCACCTCCAGGAGGAGAACCACCAGTAAGACCACCAAGGCCCCCCCCAGTCAACTCTCCAGCAGTATTCTGAAGCGTACCAACAACACTCCCAACAGCTCCCAATCCGGCAACATCGGGAAGTTGAGGTGTAGGAACGGCCCGAACAAAGACAACAAGAGAAACGAGAGCGACGAAGAACGAAATCCTCATAGTGAGTTGAGACTTTTTGAGTATAAAAAGTGATTAAAAAAAGAATGTGGATGCGGTGACTTTGGGGGCGTCGCGAACGAGTTGACTTCCAAACCTCCCCCCTCCATCCTTCTTATACGCACGCCAAAAAAATCAACATGCCTTTTACGGGATAGGTATTTGGTAAAAGGTGGGTAACCTAGAAGTCAATGAATTGTTAGCGCACTTGAATAGCGACCGAGTGGAGAGGCTTTGATCTTCGTAAACGCCATTGTGGAGACACGCGTAACCTTCTTCTGGCAGACAGACTGGGAGTCTATGTGGGATCTTCGTCTCCTAGAAACCCTACTGAATAACTATTGGCACGCATTAATTCGTCAATGTGCTCACTAAATTGAATTGTTGCGGTATGGGTGGAGCAGTGCTCCAAGAGCATTGCAGATCTAATGACATCGAACATCAACGACGTCAGTTTTAGTGTAGAGAAGGGAACGACCTTCACTTACCTCCGCCGCTAGCGTGTCCGAAACGTAAAGGCGTCATAGCACAAGGGTTCACAACGAAAGTCGCGTTTCCTACCACTATACGAAGGAAAGCAACGACAAGAGGAAAGTGGAAATGTCTAGTTGATTGCGCCAATACGTCGCATTTTCGAATTCAACATCCGCAAATTTGTCTGAACTCCTTAGGATTTGGGACGTCTGCGAAGGATGCAGCTGGAAAAACACGTAAGTTGTGCTCCATCGGAATATTACAGCATAAAGTCTTCCGCAGCCCCAAAACGCCGGAGCGCGGAGCGTTGATAAGGCGGTCGCGAGGTCGGAGGAGAATACAGAAAGGGACGCACGGAGGGGGTAGCTTGATAACACATAGCTATTGTCTGCAACTGAGTGCATCGAATAGCCCAGGATTACAAGGTTAGCGTATATCATGGAGCTCAAAAACATGCGTCACTGAGCGAAAAGGCGTTCCGAAATGCAACGCGACCGAGGAGAACGGTTATAAAATCAATACTAGACTGTCCACGCTGACGCTGAGTCAGATGTATCGCGACAATCAACGTGGAAACACGAAAAGGCGTATCGTAGTCTTCAAACATGTTTTGGGAAACTACTACTTCGCGGTATTGATGCGATCGGGTTGGAGGTCCAGACCGCCACATCCGAATGCCGTAAGCAGACACCCACCCAACCGTCAGCACAATTGAATCGGAGGTATCATCACTCAGATGTTGTTGAACGAAAACACCTTGGCCAGATGAAATGCCTTTCGGGAATACCATACCATAAGTTGATGTGTACATGCGTGGATGCCCAAAGATAAACTAGCGGTAGTGCCTATCCAAGGAATTATTCCCTTTCCTCGACGCATCTAAAGCTACATGGAGGTGAGTTGTCACCTTCAATGATATATATATTCAGGACATACTCTAATGAGCTTGCAATATACTTTTACGATGACGAAGGGTAAAGCTCTTCTTTGAGAGTGAGGCCTGGCCAACAGGTCAGATCAAGTCAAACGGCACATTTCAAGGTGATCATACCAAGTTCCTCTCTCAGAGGCTTCAACTCCTGAAGGTAAAGCTCATACTGCTGCTTATTCTCCACCTTCTCCTTAATACCCTCAAAAATCCGAATGGCAGTAGCGTAGTCATTGACGCGCCGAGCAGCCTTCACAGCAGCCTCAACAACAGCAGGCGACGGAACCAAGTCATGTGCGAAGCAGTTGTTCAAGCCACGCTGGACTTCAAAGAGGTCCTCAGCGTTTTGGAAAAAGTGGACGTAGCGCTCGGAAAAGGACTCGAAGGACTCTTGGGCGTGTCCATGTGCGCCACGTACAAGAAGAGGAGTCGCACGTGCGGTAGAGACGGCGAAGGAGGGGCGGGCGGCGGCACGGAAGACGGTGGAAAGGAGTTGGGCACGCATGGCTGGGGGAGAGTTGAAATTGGGAGGGAGCTCTAAAACACGAATGTCTTTCGGGATGTCCGGGTCCTTCCGTTACTCGTCACCCCGTTACCTTGTCACACCTACACCTCCCTTGATCCAAACTCCCGTGCGCTAGTCCAGGATCAGGTACCAAATGCTGAACAAAATTTTCTACGTTGCTCAGCCTTTAGACCTCAGACCCTACGGGGTGACAAGCTAGATTGAAGGGCAGTGGACTTGTGTACTGCAATCCAGACATTGACCTGTTAACGGGGCTAAGTCTGTCGTCGCTGGCGCGACAGTGAACATGGGACACCCATGGGACATCTTGGTTGAGGTACAGACCTGGGAACACTGACGGATGTCAGCAGTAGTGCGTGTCATCGTAATCGACTATTGAGTGCAGAGCTGTGCATTCTGTTTACCAATGCCATTGATGTTACATATCATCACAGCCCTATGACGTATGTCGAAGAGCGGTGCGCCCCGTTGCGCAAACCGGACTTCTCTTCTGCCCCTTTCATGTGGCCGAAGGCACTAATCCATCTCTGTCGCAAAGGCGGCTCTGAGCAAGTAGCACAGGTTAGAGTGTAGCTAGAGGCTTTCCAGTCTCATCCTCGGTATCTCGACCGAGTTACCCACTCAAGACTCGTCACGCAGCAACGCCGGACTGCCAATAGCTGCTGCGAGCGTCACGCTCGCATAACCCTCTGAACCCCGCCTTTCAGTTAATCCCACTGTCACTTCAACGTGTCGATGAAAAAGTCGCCTTTATGTCTATATTGCCGAAACAGGAGCCGCCTTCGAGTACCTTGATGATATCACTCCCGTAGACATCTAGCCATACACTGCGCATGAGCAGAGGCTCTTTCTCGGCAATCCGCCCTCTCTGCCGAGTTTGGGATGTTGGTGTAATCGCAACTCTTCATCTTAATGTCTTGAGGTGTGACTCAGGAAAGGCAATCACAGAACAAGACGAAGCTCAGGATTTCTTTGTATACATATAGTCACTGTACAAGGCTGTCATGGTGTGTCCGTATCTCTCCAACCGAATCTCTAATGGCTTTTATTCGGTTCGAGTCAGGCGTGATTTCTGTCTCTGTGGCTGAGGAGCGTTTTTTTGGTATATACCTTCAGGCTACACGAGCCAAGGACCCAAACCGGCTCCGAGAGAAAGCTTCTTTATTCGAGCTGACTTGTTAGCCACCCTAAAAAGGCGGTCACGTGATACTTTCACCAATACCAAGAAGCCGCGTAGTACATACCTTTCACTCACCTCATCCTGGTCCCAAAAAAAAAAAATAGACCCTCAGGAACCTTTGATTAACAACATCAAAACTTAAACAAGAAAGAGAGTTCCGTTGTGACGACACCTACACAGCGTCACGGTCCCGGGCTTCGGGTACGGATGCTGTGCCCCCCTCCACCGCCACGAATGACAGGGATTAGCAAACAAACCACATCACCTTCCGCCAGTTCATCCGGATATAAAGTCACCAAGATTCCGGTTGAGATGTTCTGCAGCAATTCTCCGTCCCGTCTTCACAGATCCTTTCTAGCTTCTCGTTTTCAGTTTCGATCCGATCATGCAGAACGATGTTCCCTATGAATACACGCTCGAATCCATCAGCTCCCCCGACCTCTTCCGCGCATCTTTCACCTCGTCTTCTGTAGATGCAGCTGGAGGTGTCTACGCAGCACCACCACGTACCACACTTTGTCCTGGACACAACGTTTCAAGCAGCGGTAAACGCCGCTCACCTGATAATTTAATTCCACTGGACGCTCCCACTCAACCACGCCGATACGTTACACCCTCCGCAACATCCAGGAAGGATGTTCCTTCTTTCTTCAACAAACGACGTTCCCAATCCATACCTTCGGATGGCGAAGAGGATGAACTCGAGGAGGAACGTCCCGGTCTACCCCGGAATGACCAAGAGGAAATTGAAAAAAGGAGAAGGAAGAATACCATCGCGGCGAGGAGGAGCAGGATGAAGAAGCTTGAGCAGAGAATTGCGCTCGAGCAGGCCGTCGAACGGCTTACCCGTGAAAGGGAGATCTGGAGGACGCGTGCGCTCACGCTCAGGTCTCTCCTGACCAGCCACGGAATTCCATGTCCCGACTTCAATGATTAAGACACGTTGACACTGTGTCATTCCAACTCACTCAACCTCCTGGGCTTGATTATACACCATCCTCATGGGCTGGCTCCATTTCATACACATCACCCGATAAATCAACCTCCCACATTGTGTTCTTTGTGTGTGCTTTTGGTTGTTCGTGATGATTCCATTGTCGGTGAGTCACTAATCCTCCATTGTTCCAAAAATTTCGTATAACTGATTTTGGACTTCTTGGGTCCTTTGCTTCTAAAGACATGCTTTGGCCCATGTATGAATCAAGGCTTGATGGCAAGCTTGCATCCACCTGGTTGGCTCTGCTGCTGTTTCTCCGCCCCTACCGGTGCAATGTACCCAACGGCTTTTCTGCTGTTTGACAAGGTCTTCACAGATCGTGTCGAAATCTGCTTTTTTGCGTTCCTGTCTCTGGCGCTCCAATCACCGACGACCTCGGGTCGTAGTGGAATCGACGATCTCTGGAAACCAAGCAGTTTCAAGTTGTTCGCTAAATCTAGAAACCCAGCCGACGGGCTGGTGTTCTCCTCTCTCTGTGCATTGTTATGTTCTACTCCCCCCTATGCCGCCACTCTATGGACAATCCATGACTAACGATGACTTGCGCCCATACTTCCTCTCTATTGAAGCTATCGTCATTTATTTATTTCATATCTCCCCGACGTACGCTTAGTCTGAGACAATATGGACTCATCAATCGCTCTTCTGTACATTTCCATTACTTACTTACCTCCGAATGGGTATATTTGGGCTTATCCTGACATTGACTCGGAAATGTGACTCTAAACACTCAGTTTCCCAGACTCTTGGGAATCCGCCCGCCTCTATATTCAGTCTTCAGTCGCCCCAGATTCAAACCGGAGAATCTTTTTTCTAATCTTACATCCATTACAGCGACAACACCGGAATTGGAGTGGGTGTTCCCATGTCCTGCCCCTGGAGCTTATGGGGCTGCATGATGTTTTGGTCGGTATCTCGTATCGACACTTGCTAAGATGTTGAAACACTGAAACTCAGGGGTCCTCGGTTCCGTTAGCCATTTGTGGACATAGGCGGGTTGTTCATCACTTAGCAATGACCAATGGGTTTGAGATGTTGATGTTCCCGCTGAGCTGTGGGGAAGTAAGAAGAAAAATAGGGGCAATGCTATTTTCAATCTCAACTCGCCGATGCGGTTGCGGTTCGAGTAGTCGTTGTTTGGGTAGTTGTAGGTGTTGGACAGCTACCGCATGCTCAACCCCCCCCCCCCCTTCCTGTTCCCTCCGGCAGACAAGTATCATGCTATGATTAAAAATCATTGTAGAGGAGCCAAGAAAGATGTGCTGTTTCTCTCATCTTCTATCTGTCTGTCTAGGCCTATTCCAAGAGCCGCAGTAAACTGCGACCTTTCTAGTAGCTGTGACCTTTCTAGTAGGCTGTCTGAGCCATGATCGTGGTTCATACATCCCATATACCGACTCTACGAATACAAGATCTTTACGCGCATTGTTTGACCAAAGTCTTGTTTGATATAAAAACAGAGTCACATTGACTGATGTCTTCTCAGGTGATTTGTGGGACCATCAGATATGTTCGTATATAGACTGCGTAGGGCACTTTAACCAGTCACATTACCTTTCGTCGCGTCGCGTATTCGCGCCCACGCGCGCTCTTACAGGGCGGCTTTGAGACTTACCCTCCGCGCGACTCGTGACAAGTGTCGGATCCTTGACAGCAGCGAGACCGTAGTCTATAATTAACTCCTACCGAGGCTGTTCTTCGGTGGGTTGCCTTGGACTAAGTTCAGAAGTACCCGGAAATGGGCTGTTCCGCGAAGCCGATCTGTTTGACTGATGCGGTGGTGGATTGGCGCTGCGCGTGTGAGTGATCCAGAGTTACATTGAAATACTTGACAGGGAGGAGAAGGAAACAGCGCCTACCTGTCGCTTCCTGTGTGTTGTACCAAATTTATCGAGTTTGCTCTGTCGCTCAGGGTCGAGTAGACATGCAAAGTGGCTGGGAGAGGGTCCGAGTGATAGAACTCGGGTGTTCTCCGTATCCGTATCCATGTTACAAGTGCACGGGGGCGTAACTTCGGAGTCTTTACGCGGTGTGTCGTTTGGAAGAATGATAAAAGATGCAGAGATGTTTTCGTCTGAGTCAAAGATCTCAGGTGAGATGCCGACACAGAAGCGTGCCTTTCTTGGTGTTGTGCCAGGATTGATCACTAAGTATAAATATCACGAAAAGCTCACGAACAAATATGTCTCATGCGTACGGGGCTATGAATTCCCAGGGAGGCGAGAGTGTATGTCCCTGAAAGAGGTACATAGGGTCAAACCAGAAATAGGCCATAGGATTTGTGCATGATTGGTAAGTGCTTGTGCTTGAATCCACCGCGACAAGTCTTGTGACTTACAAAACCAATATCCGTAATGTGGGCAAGATGCAGCACCGCAGCTCGTCTGCGATCATCCTCTTATCTGATCTCCAAACACATGTCTTCATCTGCCCTCATCCTCCCCTTTGACCCCTCCGGTACATCCGCAACGGTCGCGGGCGTCAATGCCCAGAACCTATACAACAGTACACCCTCTGGCGACAAACCTCCCAAGGTTGCTACTACCCGGACGTTTTTCAACACCCCCCAGGGAAAGACTACAACTATCTCTTCGCTTGGAGATAAGTTCTCGCTCAAGAAGGGGGATGAGAAGAGAGAACTAGTCCGTAAGGCTGTCGGTGCCGGCGTGAAGGAATTAAAGAATTTCGATGGTGTCAAAGAGGTCTCTGTGGACGCCTCGGCCGACCCTCATGCAGCCGGTATGCGTATATACTTGCATTACAGGATTAGACTGATACATATCCGCGTTTAGCTGTCGCGGCCCACCTTGCTCTCTACAAATTCTCGTTGAAGACGTCACCTCCGTCACGCTTCAACCCGAACCTCAAAGAACCGATCCCGGAAAAGTTCTCATTGGCTCCTCTGGAAGGATCCAAGGAATGGGATGCCGGTGCCATCTACGCAGAGGCGCAGAACTTGGCCCGCACTGTGCGTTTGGGTTCAATTCCGGTAGTAGTTTTCTGACGACATCGTTTTCTCAGCTCATGGAACTTCCGGCTAATATGATGACACCTACTGTCGGTTAACTTTTACGCGTCCGGGGGATATTTATTGACTTTTATCACGCGTAGAAATTCACTGAACGCATCAAGAAGGAGTTTGAGGGTATTCCGAACGTGGAGATCTTCGTTCGCGACGAAGGTGCGAGTTTTCCAATTTTCCAGTGATTATATGCTGACGCACGTCCAGCTTGGGCTCAGGAGAAGAACATGGTACCTTCGAGCTGTTATTTCCATGCGCACATATTGATCTTTTGACGGCAGAACACTTTCCTCTCTGTGACCCACGGAACCTCGGAGCCCGCCAAGATTTTGGAAATGTGGGACTTGCCATCATTCATTCCCCCCACCTTCTTTGCTGATCTTGATGATGTCTAGTCATTACAAAGGTGCCACCGACAAATCTGCTCAACCCCTTGCCTTTGTTGGAAAAGGCATCACCTTCGATTCTGGAGGTATCAGTCTAAAGCCTGGCGCTGTCAGTTTGGTCCATGATCTTCATGTATCAAAAGCTCATTTCCTTTTAGGGCATGAAATTGATGCGGGGCGATATGGGTCTGTTTCCACATCGTATTTACTTTCTATATACTGACAAGAATCCAGGTGGTGCTGCTACCGTTGCCTCTGCTGCTCTGGCGATCGCGAAGTTGCAAATTCCGTGTGTCTAGATCTCACTTTCATATTTGACAGATGCTGATAAATTACCCTTAGAATCAATTTGGTCGTGGTGACACCTTTGACTGAGAACATGCCTGGGCCCAGTGCTACGAAGCCAGGAGACATGTATGTGTCCGTTTCTTATGGCAACGTCACTTTGTGATTGACAAGGCGTTAGCGTATATGCTATGAACGGCAAGAGTGTGGAAATCGACAATACGGATGCCGAGGGTCGTCTTGTACTCGCTGGTATGTTTATCTTGTGTCGACCTGATCAAGCTCGTTGATCCATCGTCATTAGATGCCATCTACTATGCTGCCACTGAGTACAGGCCGCATACTCTCATTGATGTCGCAACCTTGACTGGGTAAATATTTTCCGTCAGTTTACACCTCCGTTTGACATGCCTTGTTCATTATCACAGTGCTATGGTGATCGCCCTCGGCGAAGTTTACTCTGGTGTCTTCTCGGTGAATATGTCGTTGATTTTTAATGCGATGCCATCTGACACCATCGATTAGACCTCAAGTGAACTCTGGGAACAACTTCACGCTGCTGGAGAAACCGAATATGACCGGTTCTGGCGAATGCCCCTCGATGATGACTACCTTCCTCAGATCCATGGGTCCAATGCCGACCTCCAGAATGTACGTCAATTCGATGTGATCCGTACACGGGTATAACCAATTAACCAATTAACCGACGACCGTTTTTTAGACCGGAGGCCGTCCTGCAGGTAGTGCCACTGCCGCACTCTTCCTCAAGGCCTTTGCGGAGGGATGTGAACCCAAGGATGATCAACCCGCAAGTTTGAAGTGGGCTCATATTGATATTGCTGGTGCGATGGAAGCGACACGTCCTACACCCTATCAGGAGAAGGGGATGACTGGTCGTCCTGTTCGGTAAGTCCACTCTAGGGAGGACCGGCGGGATGAATTGTACTCATTTTGGTCTTTTAGCGCTCTCGTCGAGTATACTCGCCGTCTTGCTAATGCATGAGGCTTGTTGGTTTAAAGTGCCTTGATGTCTCTGTCCTAAAAACCATCGGTCAACGCCCCACAATGGTATCCACGAGTTCGAATATTCGAATATTCAAGTACGACGTACTGGTATCTCATCTTATAGACACTGGAACATTCATCGGTAGTTAGTCAATGGTAAACACGCCCGTTGGTTGGGACATTTAAAAGGGTCTTGTTTACACGAATCATCTAAGTATATTCTCTTAGGATCAACACAAGAGCGTACCAATAAATAATAAGAAGCCACTAGTCAGAGCGGCAAAGACAGGGGTATAACAATTAAAGGTGTTACCGCACAGCCCATTATATACGAGCATTTGAACAAAAACAACCATGTGTGGGTACCAGAGACGGGGTATACATACGCTATAGGCTTAGCCGGATTGGGGCGAAAATCGACCAACCCAGCCGGATTGGTCTGGTCCTAATGAAATCCTAAATGTTCAACGAGGTCCTGATAGGACGAGTGTAACATTGGAGCACCACCACTTCCACTCATCCCAGCACCGAAATTAGCAGCGGTAAATGGAGACCTCGGTTGAGGTGCATAGTCGATCTGGAACGAGCTTTCGAGGGACTGGAAGAAACCGTAGTCATATTCTTGGGCATGACCAGAACTGGTAGTAGGCTGAGCTTGAGATTGATAAATCTGTTGTTGAAATACTGGCCCAGCGAGGTCACGAGAACGAGAAGTAGAGCTAGAAGCGGGAGCAGGAACAGGAGCAGAAGCAGGAGCGGGGCCAACAGAATGACTGTGGCTCGGATTATTCGCGCCGCCCGTGGAGCTCCCCAGTCTCTGCGTGGTTGGAATTGGGGAGGCTACTTCAATGTCCTCATCGGGAGCATAGCCAAAATAGGGTATTGCGGGAGAACCAGCAGGCGCTCCTCGCATTGTAAAGTCATGTATGTCTTGAACTAACGTCGGGTGAAGTGCGTGGGTTGTTGATGCGGATATAGAGGACTGGGTTATTGGGGGTGCAGGCGCTGATGGAACTGAGGGTTGAATAGGGTGTGATGATGATGATGATGATGAAGAGGAGGCGTGTGCTGGTCCTGATCCACTTGTACGTGATGTTTGTGGACGCGAAGATGGAGGAGAGAGGTACGAATGAGAGTAAGGATAGGGCGAGTACGAGTGAGTGGGAAGAGAGAGTGGAGGCGGAGCCGCGGGTGTGTGCATGGAGGACATAGGTAAAGACGTAGACATAGTAAAAGGCGAGTTGGCCGAGAGATCAGTTAGAGCGGCAGATGTAGCGTGCGACGGTGAAGGGTCTCTCTTGATTGTTGACCCAAGTTGCGACGAGGAGGAGCCTATATGCTGTTGTTGGGGCGTTTGTTGACGTTGCTGCGACGTACCCGATGTAGACCTCGCTTCTGAAAGCATGAGGAGATAAGTCTTTCCGCTCAATCGATCCAAGTCGGAAGGTGATATTGGATAACCCTCATTTTCATGGGTACGGCCTACTATTGCACGAGCGTGTCTTCGCAAACTTTGGAGATCGTTCTGGAGACTTGTCATCCTTCAGCTCGGATGACGATTCTGCGAGGACTTACCAACAGGTCACTCGCTGCCTGGCACGTCGGAACCGCTTCTTCAAAAAGCTCAACGAGAAGGTCAAGCTCATTTAAAGCAGGATCGGTGAGATGGGATCCAGGCGTTCGAGCAACAAAGAGGCACATAACAACCTTGCAAGGAGAATAAGAAGTCTGTAATACATAGATACAAGCCACTCACCGCTGCAGAAAGAACTTGTGACCACACCGCATTCATCTTCGAAATCAACTCTGGAACAAATCCCCAGATGAAGCGTAAACCTCTCATTAACCGCCATGCAGAACGATAAATTGCCAAAACGGAGGGTATAAATGAATGTTTTGAGAGATCATTGGGACATTCTTCTAGTGCAGACATGAAGTAACTTCGATGTAAATGAAGGAGAGCTAGGATTTGCTATCAAGACTAATGTTGAATGAATGATGGTTAGTATACGCACTGGATTCTTTGGCGAATGAGACCATAAAACGGATCATTTGAATCTCGGGAGGCGGAGTCGGGGTTTCCTGTTCGCATATAGGGCGCCATTGGGCTGGAACGGGAAAGTTGCGGATCTTGAGGTCAAGGTCGAGGATCGAAGAATACGAGGGAGGTTTGGGACCAAATGCAATCGCCATGACACTATGCAAGAGAATAGCATACTTGTAAGTCCATGTGTGAACTATGATACCGTTAGCTCGGCGAAAAGAGGGGTATCGAGAGTGGGTACTGACACCCGGGCCTTTTGTTTCCATCCGCACCAACGCCCTCGTCATAATCCTTAGGAGTAGTCCGATCCATGAACGCAAGGGAGATCATAGGTGGTCTTCCGGAGTAGAAGCTCTACAGACGACCATTAGAAGCAGGGTCAAATCGTATATGACAGAGCGACAGACCGTCCATGTATCTAACAAGAAGATCTCGCAGAATATTCGAGACCTTTTCTGTGCCAGATCATCAGACAAATTCCAGCGAATCCCGTGAAGATCTGGGAAGTATGATTGACCAACGGCATGTGAGTCATTAAGGCTCTATACGCACGTAGTCCCATCTAAAACGAGGCATGAACATACATAGTGAAGTTATCCGTCTCATAAATTTACCTTGTATCCAATCCGGATAGCACGACTTAGGCACTCCGACAGTGTTTCCGATGATGTCAATTCAGCACCGCTGAAGTGGAGGTACTGTGCCATATGTATCTGTGCGAAAAGTTTGAGTAAATTAGGATTTCTTAAGGGGAGCAAGACGTACTAGTGTTTGTAGATATAATAAGGTATTTTCTCGATGGGATGAAAGCCGAAGACAGGCTCTGGCGAGATAATAGTGTTCAATCGAGTCACAGTTATTAACAGGCTTTTTGGGATCGAAGTGGCTAGAGATGGCAAAAACCATGAATAGTAGCGCAAGGGTTTCAGGTTGGGCCAGATCAGAAAAAGATCTGTTGCAAGATGTTAATATTAACAAACTGGGTGGAGGAAGCGACACACTCTTTGCGATAGACGGTCATTAAGATTTCATCGATTAATTCAGATCGATGAATGGGAGAATACCTGTAATAGCTGTGAGCGCCACGCCACATCGGGTAGGAGTAGTGCTACGGACATTACTTTTCCATTCCTAAGGTACAACTCACATAGGCGGATAGCTTCGGACAACTGAGGTCGAAGTTTGAAAACCTCCTCCCCAAACTCGCCCTCTCTGTGTTGTTGACAAGCGAAGTCGATTAAATCGCGAGACAACCTAGAGGGTTTAGTTTCCGGTTTCGCAGTTCTCTAGTGCCTCCTATCAGAGAGCGCACAAAGTGGCATCACTTTCACTTACGTGTGCTAGAAACTGCCATGTCAGAAATAGCGTGAGCGCTCATCCACCTGTATAGAAGCCGTTGAGGGCGCACCTCCAAGCGCGCTGTTGAGCCAAAGAAACACGATTGACCATTTTCAGAAATGGACAACGTTCCTGAATGCACAGCAAGTTATTATCAGACACATGTTACAAGGAAGGGAGATACTATACCACAGGAATCCGTAATAGAGGCTGGATCAGGATCCATTGGGGGGAAAGTGGGAGCGGTAGAACTTGGAACCGTGGCGGCTGGTGTTGGAGATGGAGCTGGACCGATTGGAGGGGAGATACGCGGCCTTGATGAAACTGATAGAGGAGGCAAGCCTTGTAAGAAATCCTTCTGTAGTAAGGGATGAGGCTGGTCCGAAACCTGGGCTTGCAAGCTCTGGAGAGCACTCTCGAGTTCGCGGACACGGGAAGTAAGGTGATCAATGCGGTCGTGAAGCTCTTCTGTGTTTGCCAGTATCATTTTGTTATTCTTGCCAGGTGTCAACGCTCCTGTTGATCGTTGACATTAATCAGGATGTATGGGCCATTTATGGGGATGCCCTAACCATCAGGACATATAGAACCACAGCCTCGCGATACACATTTCTCGCATGGAACCTAATAGTAAAGCAGCAAAGTCACTGTCAGACAGATATTCGCAGGGCTCCGGGGTTAGCGCTCATGAGCAACTCACTTTTCGGTCACATCGAAGTTTAAGCCTCCTGCACTCTGCGCACGACGTTGGACTGTCAGCAGGTTTTAGTGGCGAGCCAGCTAGACAAGCGAGTAATAACATACACTCTGCCCGGTTTCTTCTTAGGCCTCCGCTCCCCATCCTTGTCGCTTTCTACGGCGCGCATGAGCCCTTCCCTCGGTGTGGAGGTGCAATATTTAAGAGATTGCGCGAATATAAACGCTGTATAGCAGCCAGTATGGTTAAAAGGCAAGATAAAGAGAGCAAAAGACTCAAGAGTCGACGCCGAGCGTCATTGAGTATATGAGCACCGAGGACGGTGTTGGAGGAGAGCCGACAATTATCTGGAGCAGAAACACATAACGATCGGAATATGTCATCATCCGCCTTTCGCGAACCAAATATTTGTCACGTGACAGGCAATCTCTTCACGCGCCACACGACCCTGAATCCATTTGACATTGAGAATGGGATGGCACTCTCAGGACTTCCCTGCTCTAACGTTTTTTGGACAAAATCTCATGAGAAAAGCTTACAACCCGTTCACTGTCCAATTCAAGTCCGCGAAATGCAGATCGCCACCAGTTCTTTAAAACATGGACGAGGCTGCATTCAGGCTCACCAGAGGGACTTGGACAATCTTGCCTCGCAAGATTCTGTTCGATGGTCAAGAAGTAAACTTCCATCACCTGTAACTATTGACGGGATCGCATTATCACCTGCTCAAGCTCCATCAAGAATTTCGGGTCTTGACTTCCTAGGGAAAAGTCGCTTTAAAAGCCGCTGGTTCGATACACAAATTGAACCGCCTTTCCCTTTTACCTCATGTCCACCCATCGAAGTAGCTCACTCACCAAAGGCCACCAGAAGACCTTGACTATCGACTCCACAGCGACGGCTGTAGGGGACCCATATCCTAGCTCTCCGATGGTGACTTCGCCAGGGTGTGATTCCTTCGAGTTTGGTGATACAGATAGTGTCCCCCCCTCTCATAGACATCGTACCCTCGTTCTTTGCTTTGACGGCACAGGTCAGTCGCCTCGATTTCGCCTTCAGTCTGTTGCACTTATGCCACGTTTTCTATACCCGCTAGGTGATCAATTCGATGACGATGTCAATCTCCATCTCCTCATTCATTCCACCTGAACTCACATCGCGGTTTGCTTCAACAGAACTCGAACATCGTTAATTTTGTCTCTCTTCTGAAGAAAAATGACAACACCAAGCAACTTGTTTATTACCAGGTGCGCGTTTTCCCATTCACCTTTATCCTTACACGCGTCCTTCATGTGCCATCATCATGGCCTCAGGCTGGAATCGGCACCTACACAATCCCACAAATCGCCAAACCTATGATGGCAAAAGTACACAAAGTCCTTGACGCGATGATTGGGGTTCATCTGGACGCACATGTTATGGGTGAGCTGAATATTGGTTGCCCTTCGGCTTGACTTTGGGTTAACCACCAACCCTTTACTTAGGTGGCTATGAGTTCCTCATGCAGAACTGTACGTACCAGGGTTCAAAACTCGGTACAGGATCGATTGACTGTATTTCAGACCAATATGGTGATAGGATATTCCTTTTCGGTATGTTCTCCCATCTATTCTTGTTTTGATATCCTGATGTATCCCTGATCATGTTAGGCTTCTCCAGAGGAGCGTGTGAGTGCACTCGAGTTAATGTATCACTAGCATCTGATCAACTTTTAGATACCGCTCGCGCATTGGCTGGAATGTGAGGCGCAGTCACGTCATGCTAAAACTTCGCTGACAGTGTCATCATCGGGGGGCGCCCTTGACCAGGTTGCACAAGGTCTGTCACACTTAGGGCGGATCAGACAATCGTCGAGGACTGACTGGAGCAAAACACACAGGTCGGTTTACTGCCCAAATCGAATTATCAACAAGTTCCATTCGCATACAAGATGTACTCACGTGAGGACGAGACTGGGTGGAAACAAAGTGCAGCATTCAAGAAAGCCTTCTCAATCGATGTTGACATCGAGTTAGTCGCCGTCTGGTGAGCATTTCAATATCAACATTTTATGTCCCGTCCTTCACCTCTCTAACCCCCGAGAACCTGCTTATAGGGACACCGTTGGCTCTGTTGGGGTTGTTCCGCGGCGTTTGCCGTTCACCACCTTTAATACGCACGTCAAGCACTTCCGTCAAGCGCTTGCTCTTGATGAACACCGAGTGCGCTTCAAACCCAACTTCTTCAACCGCCCGACTCCCGAAGAAGTAGCCCTCGGCCTTAAATGGGGCCAAACAGGATCTACTAACTCGAGAAATAAACCTCGTCGCCAGAAAACAATGCTAGAGCGGCAATACGCACGAGGTGGTCAACACACGACTGACGTCGAGGAAGTGTGGTTTGCAGGATGTCATTGCGGTAAAAGTTTAAACCGTCCAGAGGGAAAATTGGATGCTCATCCACGTTCCGCGGTACAGATGTTGGTGGAGGTGCAGTAAGAAACGAAGTCCGGAACAACCTCGCTCGCATTTCACTTCGCTGGATGGTACGCGAGTGCTTCAAACTCAACACAGGCATCCTGTTCGACCGCAAGATGTTCAAGTTTATCGGGATGGACCCTGATACTCTATGGCCTGAGGTCAAAGCAAGACCACCTCCCGTTTATAACTTCTCTGGAAACCCACCACCACTAACTCGACCTTTCCTAAATGTACATTGTGAGAATGGTAGGATAGAGGAGGACAACTCGTTCGTCAATGAGGAAGAGGAGGAACTGGCAGATGCTATGTCACCTATCAACGACATGCTCAAGATAGCAAGATCTTGGTGGCTCTTGGAGCTGGTCCCGCAGCAAATCCGATTCCAGAAAGACGACGACACGTGGGCATCCAAGATATCGTACGTTTCTTGGTTTTCAACCGTTGTATCAAGAGCTGACGCGTCCTCTAGTGTTAATCGTGGACGTGGCCGTGTGATACCCAAACAAGCGACAGAGGGAGTTAAAATACATCGATCGGTGAGGATGAGGATGGAAATGCTAGGGTACAAACCGCGACCGCAGATCAATTTCGACAAAGTGCAATGGGTTGATTGAGAAACCATACCCAAACGCGTTACGATCTTCTTGTGAGCTATGACTTCGATATCTTTAATCATCAATTTACTCTACGTTTTGTTACCGTTTGCTTGTTCATCTTGTATCAAGTAGTCCATGGATTGGAGATGGGTTACTCTACATTACAATACCTCATTGCTCAGTACGCTACTTCGCTAAATAGGGAGCGAGGCTCTGGTGTGGAAAAGCATTCCTAATCTCCTTATGTACTAGTACTCCAGCAGAATGCCACCGTGGACGTTTTCTCTCAACGCGTATTGCCACTAACCGGTAGCACTTGACGGATTTATGGAGTAAACCAAAATACACATGAAAACCCACGAATAGGCAAGCCTTGCGCGGTTCCGCTGGGCCTTATTCTCAAGCCGTTTAAGATATTTTTGGTCACGATCCCTTCTTTCTCATGGTTTTCCTCGGCAGATCAGTCAACTTGCGCGGCCCGCTTTCCCCCACAGCGGGCCGCAGACCACAGCACCGCTGACACCCCTACCTGCACTGCAGTCCTTTCTTTGATGCAACCCGGTGGGCATGGTTGCAGGAACCCTGTATTCCGCAACAAGATGGATACTCTGTGTCAATTATCGTAGCCGTACTCTAACTGACGGCCCGTTAAAAGCCTGTTACACAATCCCATATCCGTTTCGATAGCTAAATACCTGAGCGAAACATGTTCACATGGACCTCCTGACTCTATTTCTCCGTCTCAAAAAAGGGAAGTTTGGCTCTCTACATCCATATGCCGAAGTTACGGCGCCATCCAGCTGAAGAATAAAACCCATGTTCGCTCTGCACCGGATAGAACTCTTCACCACCTTTCATCATGCGTATCTCGAGCATCCTTGTGTCTGCAACATTCGTGGCTCTCACTTCCGCGTGGAATACATTCGTGGTTCCTCATTCTCCAGGTCAAGATGACACCCCTGCCATATTGGCAGCATTACCCACCTTGGTAGCCAATTCAAGCATTGTGTTCAAGAAAGGAATCACGTACAATATTTTCACCCCCATCAAATTTCCTGCGTTGAACAATGTGGAAGTGGTTATCGAAGGAAACCTGACCTATCCAACAGATATTTCGGCAATACAAGGTGGGTGTAATTCTCCTCAGGATGGATTTGCGAACTAAGGTGCCAGCGTAGCAATTGTCGCCTCGTCTGTGCGTGAAGTAATCTGATCTTTGTTCAGCTAATTTTACTTAACACAACATTTTAGAGCTTCTCTGGCCACTGGTTCGCTCCATCTTCCGCACTTGTTATTTTGTGACCCAACACTGCCAACCAGGCTTTCCTTCAGCGGAGGCAGCAACGTCACCTTGCGGGGTACAACAGACCCTCATTGGGGTTGGATTGATGGACATGGCCAAGCTGTACGTAGTATACTCCTACGCATTTTCATTATTAACCAGATTTCTAGTGGTGGGATGCCCAGATACTCGACAACCGCCCTCACGGTATTTCCTTTGGTAAAATCACGAACGGTGTCATTCGAGATTTCAAGATATGGAAGGTTAAGAGATTGTAGCTTGCGCCGTTCTCGTCGCTGATCTAGCTCTCTTAGCCTATAGCTCACAACTTCGCAACAAGCGGATCTGTGAATCTTCATGCATTCAATAATCGGATTTATGCTCTCTCGGATAGTGATGTGAATCTGCATGCTTTTGGTGAATCCAGACGAGAAACTAAATTGCCTTTCAGTCTTTCCCTTTTAATACGTGCGTCTCATTCCTCGAGCTTGGTTTAATCGCAGTGACTCAGTCTCGAGTGACGACAGTGATGGTTAGTAGCCAGTTCTAGAGCTTTGAAACTTTGGTTGATGATGACCTTCAGGGTTCTCCGCTGGCGGCACCAATATGTTGTTCGAGAGAAATTACGTCCAGAATGGTGATGATTGCCTCACAGTCGGGAACGGCGCCAAAGACATCATCTTTAGGTACGTAGGCAAGTTTCGCTATTAAGAACCCTTTCTGAATCGCACCTCCACAGAGATTCCTATTGCGAAGGTGGCCATGGTCTGTCCATTGGCTCGCTGGGAAAAGGCGGTCAAGTTGCTGATGTTCAGAATGTCCTGTAAGTAATGGTCCACATATACATATATTGCTCTGTTGACCTGGATTTTGAGGATTGAAAATGTCGTCATGGTGCGCCCGTTTTTGGTTTCCATAGATGGCTGATCGAATGAGCCACTAGGTCAATACTCTCTATGGTGCGCGCTTCAAAAGCTGGACTGGCGGAAACGGTGTAGCAAGAAAGTACGTTAATAAACCCATGCTCACGAATCAGCCTCATTCCCTTCAAGCATCACTTGGGAAAATATCAACTTTTACGACGTGCCATTTCCAGTACGTACCCATACTATTTTAAAGCTCGTTCTGCTGATATGTTTAGATCTATGTCACGCAAAAGTGAGTCCATGGTTCTTAGCTTTTGATGGCACTCTCATTGACATCTGGCAGCTACTGGGATCAGAATGTGAGTGCTATTGTGCTTGGAACGTCAATCTATCTCACATCCCTTTAGCTTGGCCCCCGGCCTAATACAACTAGCCCCAACAATACTCACATTGAAGATTTCTTATTCGAAAACTTTGTTGGAGAAATTAAAGAGTGAAGTCCTCTTAAATGATGCCTCAAATAGCCCAGAAGCTTATACTCGCTTATACTCACTAGCACACCATATATTGAAGGCTCCTGCGTTACTGATCCGTGCTGGTGAGCTCACTGCTGTAATCATCCTCACATCCCTTGTGGAACTTTCTCAGGTATTTCGTCCCGAACGCGACGGGAAAGGAGGTCGCTATTTTCGATCTCTACCCAAACACCGGTGCGCACCTCCACACTTTCCACAGACAGAACTACCCGCCTTAATCACATCTTCAAAGCGTCAAATATCCTCACAAAGAAGATTTTTGCCAAGACCAAAACGGGTTCCCCAGTTGACGTGATGTGCGACCCTACCACTGTGACTATGTTTTACCTTATGGCCAAACGTCCTCCCTGAAATTACTACTCAACAGGTCACTAACGACGTTGGATTCAAGTGTTGGGACGGACGTTTCATTCGCACCCCGGCAGGTCTATGAATTGAACCAAGAAAGTATAGCCTTTAAATTATAAGCCTTCCAAGTAAAATTTCCATCAGCGTTTCTCAGCAATAGACAACAAATTGTTGAGTTCATCTATGGATCGCAGTTATAAACGACGGCGCTGCTGGTATCAATCTGATCAAGCCTCAACCATTGACACCTCAACTGAGCCGCGTTGGCAGGTCATGGGAAAAGTCGTAGGCTCTGAGTCCGGTCGGCGTCGGAGCTTTCCCATCATTCCTGCTATAATTTAGCCTTTGGAAACCATGTTTTTATGCCACGATAACAAACTGGCGACGTTGGATATCCTTGCTAGGAATTCTTATGGATTCAAAATCACATAAAAAACCGGACTATCTTGGTGTGTACTGCGGTTGCGGAAGAATATTGACAGATGTTCTCTACGGAATAACTTGAAGGGAGCTGCGCAGACTAAAAGTGGTATTCACATAACCAGGCACTCACGCGACATCCTATCATAACGAGTATATATTAAACAATCTTTCTGATGTCCCGTCTTGTATGTCTTTATCATTGGTCACTTCTCCCTCTACCTCGCCCTTCGTCTGATGTTCTAACAAAAACTGCGACGAGCGCGCTCGGCATTCCTCTTCATCTCGACTTGTTACTGCTATATAGGCAAGATGCGTGGCTATCTATCCCGCAAGCCACCCACCTCCAGCTTCGCTTGTCGCCCTAGATATCCTCTCTAAAATGGCTCAGAACCCCATTAGGGTATTCGAACATGCTTATTACATTGGCAACTACATGAGCGGGATACTCTACGGTTAGGCTGTGAATATTTGTTGCAGATGCACTGCTGACAACACAATCAGGCCTCGAGCTCTTTATATATTTCTTGATACTCCGAAAGCTCCGAAAGCACAAGGCTGGGTGTGTACGAGCTCGGGGGTTCTTGGCCGTCTTTAGCACGATAGCATTGACCCTGTTGACTATCGATGTTGCTTGCAATGCCGTTTGGGGAGAACTCATGTGGATTGAAGGCCGGGAGCTGCCTGGCGGGGTACCCCAGTTCTTCGCCACCCAGGTCTCCGCCTGGTACCAGACACTCGGCTCAACATCTGTGGTAGCCTTGATATTTATGGGCGATGCATTGCTAGTATGTCTTCCTCAAAGTAATCCTCGGTGTTGATGCTGACTCCGTGCTGGGCAGTTGTATCGCCTCTTCGTTATCTGGGGCTCTAACTGGCTGGTTATGATCATTCCTTCTTTGGCATACCTCGCAGCATTCGGTCAGTCGGGTTGACGACAAACATGGAGCTAATAGAATCTGATGGACGTCATAGCGCTGGCCATCATACAGCTCGTTGTTGCTGGAAAACCTGGGGGCAACTTTTTCGGTGGAAAGAGTATCAACTTTGGAACACCCTATTACGCGATCACTATCGGACTCAACATTGTCGTCAGCATCTTGATATACGTCCGCCTCGTCTACCTTATCACCGCGCTTAACCGGAGAGCAGAACACAACAAGTCTTCAAAGTTGTACACCGGCCGCGCTGCAAGCTTCATTGAATCTGCGGCCTTGTACAGTCTTTCCGGGATCATGTTCCTGGTTCCATATGCAACAGGGAGTCAGACATCAATCGCATTCGGTCAAGTATGGGCTAAGCTGACCGTAAGTGGAAACCATATTAATCGCAACCAGATCCAAACCGATTTGAATCTTTTCTTGACAGTGTATATGTCCTCAGTTGATTATTCTCAGGATGGCTGGTGGCCGTGCCTGGAACCGGCAGAGGGTGACGGAGGCCGAGAGTACAATGAATGGGACGTCCGATCTTCCGCCAAACGGCACGGCCGTTGACGCCGAAAATGAGCATGACTATAGTAGCAGGAAGAGTAGCCTGAGTCACCACGAAGTCTAAGGAGTTGCTACTCTATCATGTTTTATGATTGTGGATATCCTTGTTTTCATTGATGACGGTAGCTTGATGTAAATAGCCGACATATATCTGCTTTCTGAGAAAGATGTACTGTAGAAGGGAGAGATGATGTATACCAACAATCAGTGTTCGCCACCCGGATCACGTCTTTTTCGATCCGTCACCAATATATCTACTCCTCTGAATTCACAGGACGACAAGGAGCACCCCCTAACACGACATTTGATCTTTCTACAGCTCTGGGGTGAAGCTATGCATTTCTTGCGGCCATTGCACATACAGCCTTGATTTTAAATGGTGCAAATGAGAGGTATGGCTGTGACAGCGGGGCGGTTGCTGTATAATTTTACCTTGCTGTCACGTTAGGGCCACAGATCAGCCTACGCCTCGTAGTACGCAGTGGAATACATACTTATCTGGTTAACAATGATTCAGTGAAACTGTTGATCATCAGTGTATGTTTGCGATTGCCTCATATCCAACCGAAGCAATGGTCGAGAGGGTGCGAGGAACAATTCATCTGCCCAGCTAACTGCATCAGACGGTATTTTCGTGCGAGACACGGTCAAGGCGGTGAACCTGGTGTACTTGCTATGAACCAGTCCTCCAACACGTGACAATGAATGGCTCCAAGTTGCTCATGTGTTTATTATAGATCGGACTCTGGGGAGGATATAAAACTCAGGTATGCACCAGAACATGGCAGTATAACCGACTCAGTACCAGCACATAGCAGTACCGTATAGCAACTTATGGCCGGCCCCAAGCTCTCAACCCTCTTTTCTCTGCTCTCGACTGTATCTATGATAGTCGCAGTTCCTGTGCTTCATCCGAATTCTCATTATTTGTCTCTTGGTATGTATTACACAGTGTATTCAGAGAGCACAAGTTTATGTTCAATCACTATAGGCACGAGCTCTACTGGAGCAACGTCGATGATCCAGGTTGTCAAACCCACCTCAACCGTGGTTGCTGACTTTGCGGCTGCAGCCCCATCAACCTCATCCGCTCCCTCAGCTCTCCCAAGCAACTGCATTCGCTGCCAGACAGCCTTTCTGAGGGTAGCAGACGACGAGGAAGACGACGAAGAGCTTAAGCTTCTCCGACGTTCTTGCATTCTCTGCAAGCCCACGGGCACCTGAACTTAGGGAGTATAACGCGTTATGTTTTCGGGTGATATACCCCGTTCCACATTTATTTAATTGCTTTAGCTCAAACTAATTATTCAGGGACCATGAACGCTCTTTCTTATTTCTTATTTATTCGTGTAGAAAATGGCCTTGCTATAGGTTGTACTATCTAGTGTTGATCTCTTCGTGTAGCTCCTGTAAAGTTGTGTGCCTATTTAGTTAGCGTAATGAATGGCATTTCGGAGACGTCGACAAGTGAGGTGAGAACTTGAGGATAAACCGAGCTGAT
This sequence comes from Podaxis carcinomalis, assembly GCA_018524395.1. Lineage (NCBI taxonomy): Eukaryota > Fungi > Basidiomycota > Agaricomycetes > Agaricales > Agaricaceae > Podaxis > Podaxis carcinomalis. Next base: position 138,166 of record JAEUWJ010000550.1, read on the forward strand.
TCCATTTAGAGACGACGGCAAAGATCTGGAATAGGGGCTAGGTGTGAAGGCTGGGGACATTTGACTCTGAAACACCAACTGTAAATGACTGGAATAACACTCAAACCAGAATAATCCAAAAATATACCGTATCTGTGACATCACGCATTTGACCCTGACACACCCAACGACTACGGCTTTGATCGCGGACTTGATCTTGTGCAACTACTCTGCTTCATTCCCCCTCGCACCGAGCCCAGCTCTCATTTCGCCCGACCCTCGTAAACTAGTACCCGCGCACTGCGAGACTGAAACCTCTATCCTTGATAATAGGCTGGGTGTAGATGCTGGATGAGTGATCCCAAAGCACCGCTCCCAGGAGTGACTCAGGACGGGCGACTGCACTGGATCTTTACTGTTCTTAATACACAGGCTGTGGTTCAATGTCATCCACAAGGGGCAGATGGGTAGGAGTGCAGCCGGTGCGTCCCGCCCGCAGGAAGATGGATTTACAACCACGGACGTGTCAAAACAGACTCGAGGCTGTGTCCCAGGACATGTTTCTCACCAACGCAGTACCCGTTTACCATCTGAGTGTTATCTCAACCATCCCAAGTCCTTGGTGCACGTCCAGGGATCAAGCACGTCTCCAGCTCAACACCATCTCCTCCTTGATTCGTGCCCAAACGCAGTGCAAGCCATGCGCATTCGTCATCAAGCGGCTCCCGGAATGATTGTGGATGACTCCGCAGGCTCTGACATAGTATTTGGAATGGAATGGCGCAAAACATGGATCAGCATCTACCAACGGCGCTACTGAGCCGGAGCCGTATCGGACGATCCGCAGTCTCAGCTCGGGAACCTTGACAAATCAGCTTATAGTGCCCTCTCTTCGTATTTTTGGCCAATCATTACTTCGCACACTGTTATTCATGAGCCCCAAACTCTTGTTAGCTGCTGTTTTGATGCAGACGTCCATTTCACTGGATGGGACTTCGAGCCCGCTAGCGCTATTAGCTGACAAAAACAGGCGATACACCACCCGCAATCTACATATCGCAACCGCAACTTCGGGTTACAGCAGCGCCTCATCCTCAACTATTCGAGTCATACTAATTCCCGCCCACCATCTGCTTAGTGCTAATGCTGTGAAAGATGTATCTACATCTCGATTAGCACTTTGTGTCGAGGTATAAAAGCGCAACGCTCTTGCTCCTAAAGAGTCATTCAACACTTTCGACTACCCGACTTCAAGCAAGCCTCTCAGTACACCCTTATCGAGTACCACTAGCACCAATACAAAGTCTGCTACTAAACCTCATCTACTAATGCAACTCGCAACCATTCTCTTCACTCTCGCCACCCTCTCCGCCATCACAATGGCCGTTCCCTTGCCGGACACACTCGATTCCGCAGGTAAATACAATTTGCACGAGTCGCAAAACCCACATACTGACATTTCCTTTCTTCAACCAGCCGCAGCAGCGACAACAACCGCACCAGCCACTTCCACCGGCAGCGCACCTTGGGCCCTGCCGACAGGAGGAACATCCTGCATCCATTGTGACCCGGCTTTCCTCCGTGCAGCAGACGACGAGGACCCAGAGACCGGGGCGCTCTACCGCAGAGCCTGTGCTCGTGCCTGCTTCTAAGCGTCGAGGCCCTCCATTCTCGCGGTGATATCTCACCGCGTTACTTTTGATACATCCGAGACTCATTTCTCCCGCTTTGATGCCTTGCTATGCATTCATGGCGGAGCCCGGTATATGAAACTCTCGTACTCTGTCTCCGATGATCTACCCAGAGACATTTCTTCCCCGCCTCCATAACTTATTTCACTGCCCCCTAGACATTACTCACTACATCTTCATCATAATCTGCATTCATGAGGACCCATTTATAACTTGCTTTATATATCGTACATTTTCGTTACCTGAAATCGGTTTCATTTAAGCTTTACAATGATTGTATCACCACTTTTGTCCCCGTATGACGGGTTGTTACCTTTGGACTTTCTATGTAGGATAGCTAGTGTTCCCCCTGTATTGATATACAACTATGTCTCCCAATATACATACTTCGTAATGAAGTTTTTATAAACCCTTCAGCTAACCCATCTCGCTTCTGATCAGTGGTGACTTTGTCAGACCTCCGTGAAGCCTGCTTGCTACCTGCTCCAGAACCTCGAATAAAGAGCGAATACACACATGGTAACACTGGATCGAACGCAGGACCTTTAGAAACCAAGAGGCTAATCGTATTGACCCGTTTCAGTCCACTTCTTTCCCAACTGAGCTATATTCCCTTGCCCAGCGTTTTCTAAGGAATTCTCACCAGAAGAAGGCTCGACATTCAGCAATTTCATGGGACATGCGGTTAATTACTCTCCAGCTCTACTTCATTACCGTTATCTCTTGGACTATTAGAACCTTATGTCTGGAACAAATTTTTATGTAACGAAATTTGGAACTATCTACCAATCTCGAAGAACTGGTAGAGTACTACAATACTGTAGATTTGGAATCAGGGCCAAAAAGAGACGAATACTATACGGGAATACTGTGAAACGAACGCGAAAACTGACAGGCTTTTCGACCACTCCGGTCTACTGCCCGACAAAGCCGCGTTCCCGTAAAATGCCTGTCGGACGGCGATTATATCCGTGGGACCGCCTTTCTTTGTCAGAAACATAATGGGGCGCAGTCCGATCACATCCCCGTTCCTGGCAAGTGTCTCAACGTTGGAACATAGCGCACAAGTGCATTGCATATCGTAACCCATAGTAACATCTAGTCGACTACAAAGGGAGCCACAAATATATGCCAACGATATTCCATCCGTATTATAGCAGATTGCAAATACAATAATGGAACAAAGACAGATGTGAAGGTTTATGCACAACGACTGAAACCAACGCACAAGTAATGGAGCTGGTGGGGCATGAACCAACAAATGACCGATAGATGAACATATATCACGGCAAGCCCAGAGGAGTCGATGAGTAAGTGGAACCGGGCAGGAGGGATCAGTGACAAGCAATATTAAGTCATACAAAGTACACGGAGGGGAAAGAGATAGTCATAATACGAAAGGATAGGAATGAACCAAAGTCAACCGGTGAAGCCAGCCAACGCGCATACAACCCATGATTGAATGTGACAAGAGGTATGCTGTACAAGATGTCGAGTCATTTAAGACCTCTCACCACGGAGCCGCCTGGCAAGGGCGAGATCCTTGGGTTGACTAAAAAAGACAACAACATGAGCAAGGCATTCAACAACAGTGAACGACCATAGGATACGTACATGGTCACACGCTTGGCATGGATAGCGGCCAAGTTGGTGTCTTCAAACAGGGAGACGAGGTAAGCCTCAGCAGCTTCCTGAAGAGCCATAACGGCGGACGACTGGAAGCGGAGATCCGTCTGCACACAGCATTACTCAGCACCGAGTCATAGCCAAAGAGAAAATAGTTGGAGCCTTACCTTGAAGTCCTGAGCGATTTCACGGACGAGCCTCTGGAAGGGCAACTTGCGGATGAGGAGCTCAGTCGACTTCTGGTACCTTCGGATTTCACGAAGGGCGACAGTTCCAGGACGGAACCTGTGAGGTTTCTTGACACCACCAGTAGCAGTCTGAAAAAGGAAGTGTGGGTAAGTATGTGGGTCCATGACAACATCACACCATAATGATGGCGACGACGGCGACGAGTAAACATACCTGGGCGGTCTTCCTGGCAGCCTTAGTTGCGAGTTGCTTACGGGGGGCCTTGCCTTTGTGGCGGAAGGGAGAGTCAGAGAAGAGTCAAAGGTGACGTGGTAATATACGGACCTCCGGTGGATTTGCGGGCGGTTTGCTGATAAAGAAGGTAAATGATGAGCACGACGTTAACAACGGCGAGTAGAGGGAAACAGAGTGGGGGATATAGGAAGGGGAGAAGGGATACATACTTTGGTGCGAGCCATCTGGTGTTAGCGTCGACGGAATACGAGTTTTCTTGAGGTGAGTAGTAGCGGAAGGTGGTGGGCGGGAATAGAGAAGTGGGGGAGTTGGAGGTGAGGATTGTGGAATTGGACCCCGTTGAAACCCCCAAAACAACGAGGGATATTCTCACGCTCTTACAAGCGCACGAGCCACCGCATTCTGAGCGATTTTTGACTCGGAAGATTGCCTGAATATCACTTTCGATTTTTTCTCACAGGTTGTTCTCGGATGACCTGCCTTGAAACTCGGAGAACTTCCTTCCCAGATGTCTCCCTACATTCCATAATTTTGTAGAGAGCGTACAAGGCGCGGAAGTGGTGTGGATTGAAAGGAGTGCATTCGAAGGGTGGATGTTTGTCGAAGTCGCGCGACGCATCTGGTCGTTCGGAGTATGCCGTGCCACAACACAACACAATCCCACCCTTGCCTCGGTCCCCCAACATGAAACACAAACTCACCTGCACCCCCGGCATAGCCCTCTCCGACACTACACATTTACACATGAACCAATAATGAAATTCCTGTTGTCTCCTACGGGTAGCATTGATTCTGTACTTTGGACTATCTGTATTGTAGCTGATCCATGGCCCCCTAACTTCGACGGATTTATCTACTATCATGTGGGCATCAACTAGGCGGGTCTTAGCAGGTCCTGGATCACACCAAGTCAGGAGAGACACTTAATTCGGGAAGTCTTGGGCTATGTGCCGTTAATAAGCCGCGTTGGCACTGCATTAATCCTCACAGTGTTATCACCATGCATTAGCTGTCTTATGAATGTGCACAACCTCCGTGTTCATCTGAGCGCTCATACCCCTGTCCCAGCCTATAACCGTTCTAACAACTCCCAGCCTCATTGCGTCGTCCAGGCGCGGGGTAGGACTGGTGATCCTCGCCACCAAATGAAACTCGAATGTATTCCCACACAACCGTACATCACCAATCATGTATCATTCATATCTCGACACAACATCGGGTCCGGAGATATCCCAAAAGTAATACAGGTTTATCACCGTGTCAAAAAAGCGGCATAATCATCTCTCTCTCATCATCCTACTACTATAAATTCACACATTCATCTATTTTTACACCCCTCCTTCTCCCTCAATGCCTTTCCACTATTTCGTTTCCTTGTTCTGCACTTCTGGTGTGAGATTAAACTACTCAAAAACAGGCTCTGGTAGGCTCTGATCCCGCGTCGAGCGCGGTTTGTGTCCCACACAACTTCTGCTGGTTGTCATGAACCCAGGGATTAAGACTTATTTGCCGCCGGTGCCACTCCCATTATTACTACCGGGGTCCTCGTGCAGAGGAGAAAGAATATCATTTAGAAGAGGTAGATCTATATCACATATACTACAACAAACCGTCCCATGCAATACCGAGGATGTGATATATCATACATTTACACCAGGGCAGTCCATCTCTGAGTGCTAGACGCTAGACAACAGATATAACAAAATGCAAACAAAGGAGAACGAATGAGATAGCCAACCATGAAAGAAAGGAAAAAATGAATGAAGATAGCAACAGAACAGTCCAGTAGTGATCCCCTCCCCCCCGAGTCCCGATGACGAGCTCTAGCTCCTGCTCTCCACCGCTCTCCGATCACAGTCTCACCTCTTCCTGTCTCGCGGCAGCCCAGACGTTTTCATAAGCAGGCGGTGCCTCTTCTTCCACCACAGGCGACGCAGATAGGATCGATGTATCCCCGATATCCGCCTGATTCTGTCCTTGTCTCGTGCTCGGCGGAACGGAGGGGGATAGAAGGGCATCATCGAGAACCACATCTGCATTTTGCCCTTGCACGTTTTGAGAAACCAAATTCCCTGTCGACGATGCAGCAGATTTTGTCGGCGAAGGCGGTACCACAGTACCAGAAGGTGTGGAGGAAGCAACAAGTGTCGAAGGTAACGAGGATCCCGATGTTGATCCACTAGCAGTCCTAGGTCTCCCAGAACAGCCTGATTCCGGTGACAATCCCACCCGTCCAATATCTCCCATCCTCCCCCCAATACCCTCAAGATTTCCAGACCCGGAAGCAGGCTCAGAATAATCTAATCTTGAAGCGGAAACGCGAGACCTTGATATCCGTCGCCACCGTCCACTACGCCTATCTCCATCCAAAGTGTCCATCTCGCCTCCCAGTTCATTTCCAAACCGACGTTCATCAACCCTCACCAGCAATTCATCCCTCCCACCTACCCTACCAACCCAAATCCCACTCCCAGTCACCAGAGAAAGCTCAGCACTACCCCTACCATCTCTTATACCACCCCCTCGACTTCCAACCCCTACATCCTCTCCATCCCGCGTAACAACGATAGCAGGTACACCCGCATTACTTCCACACCCACCTTCTCCCGTCACATTCCGCGCATCCGCACCCGCATCCGCATCGAAACCGCTAGCCCTTCCAAAAATAACCGCAGGATCAGTAGTCACATTGTTATTATTATCCTCAACAGCATTAACAGCAGCAGCATCAAAGTGACCACGAGGTACACCAATCCCTGGAATCAAGTGCGTATTTGGATTTTGCGTTTGGTGCTGCGATAATAATGGAGTGTGGGATTGGGCGGGAGAAGAAGAAGAGGTGGTGGATGATTGGCCTCCTCCGCGGTTAGACTGTAGTTGATGCGGTTGTAATTGGCAATGGTGGTGATGATACGACGGGTTTGAGTGCGGGCGCGAATGATGATTGTTCGGTTGATGATAATGAACGTGCTGGTGGTCATGCGTAGGTTTGGCTCCCGAGGGTGCCTCCAACGAGGATGGAGAGTCCTGAGACTGGGGTATTGGCGGGACGTTGAACACACCCAGCGCCCCTCTTTTATCTAATGATTTGCTTTGAGTAACCTGTCAAGGGTTGAAGTAGGGACGCACCTCGGTGACCATCTTGCGGAAGAGATGTTGGGTCAGAATGGTGAAGCTGAGGGAGGACACGTCTCGCGTGTAATTGTCGCCGTTTGTTGATGAAGAGGAGTACAAGAACAACCACGAGGACGATAAATCCCACCAGTGAACCTGCAATAACTGGTGTGGAAGAAGGCCGACGATCCGGTTTTGGCTGTGTTGATGAGGTGGATAAGCCCGTCGACGATGTAGGACTCGTTAAAGATGTCGCCTGCTGCGATGTCGATGATGCCCTAGCACATAAATGAGCCTCGAGCGCAGCAAAAGGGGCGGTGAAATACCTGAGTTGGGACATGTATGTAAGAGATGGTAGTCAGCAGACAAGAACAGATTTAGGACCTTCCGGACTACTCTCAGGCTGCCATCTCGGCTCTCACACCCTTCTCCCGTTTTCTGCGTCAAAAGGACGACGTTCGTGCATGTTGAGGATGTCGAGGAAGTGGTAAAGGACAGGAGCAGAATGAACTCTTGGCATTCCACTTTCTGCATCAGCTTGGCACTCTCACCAAATTCATTCTCACAGCACAGACGCCCAAGTCTTGGCTTGCATCAATTAATCTTACATGTCAATACGCTAACAAAACACAAAACACAAAAACAAGACACTACTACTTCCTCGCAAAGGTGATTTTGATCTTGTTCTCGCCATCCAACTTGTAGTTGTGCAGTGCCTCCTTTGCCACCGTTGCACTCCCCTCGTCCATGTACTCCACGAACGCAATGTCCTTCTTTGTCGGGATCATACGCACCTCGTACAAGTTCGGGTATTGCGAGAACAAGGTTGTGAGCTGATCTTTCGTGACATTCTCTGGGAGGTTTTGCAAGAAGAGAATCTTGTTCGGAGGGAGGTACTCGTCTGGCATCTGGACTGGGGGTCGTCTCGTTTGGGGCTGTGCCGCTCCGCCCTCCACTAGCAATGCGAACAAATTGAGTGGGGTGCGGTAAAGGAAAACAAAAGTGCATACTTTCTGCAGCCATCCGTTTCAACCGGAATTTCGATTTGATTGGATTCGTATATCGGGTCGCCTCTATCATCGTGGCCGTGAATCGTATGCTCAATTAAAGATAAATTTACGCGTACTTTTGTGTTCCTCTCTCCGCTTCTTGTGCTCATCAAAGTGTTCAGCGTCAAATTTCTTCACAACAGCGTCCGATCGCGTTTTCGCAAACGAGATTTGCTGAAATATAAAGTTAGTGAGAGAGGCTTTTGTTATACCGGCAAGCAGAGGCGCACCATAGGTTTCGAATACAAAGGGAACCTCTGTACATCCTTCAAAGCCTTCTTCGCGCTTTCCACCGAAGCAAACGACACAAATGCTTGTCCCCTCATCCTCAAATTACTATGCGCCACCACATCCAATACCTCGCCATAAGATTTAAACAGCCCCCTTAATGTCGCCTTCATCACTGCAAAAATCAACACCACCATCGCACAAAAATTACACGACTCATCAGTTCACATCACAGACCATAAAAACAAACGACACACCTGGCGGCTTCACCTTCTCGTTCAAATTCTGAATATACAGCGTCTCACAAGCATTTTCCTCCCCTGCAGGTGTCTGTCCAGGTACAGACGGAGCTTGTCCAGGAATCACAGGTGGCTGGCCAGGAATGACGGGTGGTTGTCCAGGCACTACAGGAACTGGGCCAGGTACGAAGGCTGGTGGGGGTAGGCCGGGCTGTGGCTGTTGAATCGGCGGTGGGCTTGGCTCAGCCATGGGTGGATATTGCTGAGACTACAAAGCGCGCAATGGCGAAGTCCTTGCAATGTTGTAACTGATCGTCGACAAACGATGCGTGTTTGTACTTGTTTGACTATAGCCCCTATGTTGGCCCAACAGTATGAACCAGACTTCTCCTGCAGCAAGTGACTTTTCTGGGGATCTCAGGCACTTGTTGGGTTCTGAGCACACGTAGAATGAACCGACGTTGCAGCGTCAACCGAGAGGTACCCGTGTTCGAATTTCGAATCATAAATACCTTAATCATGGACCCAATCGGCTGCTGCACTGATAACATATTCACCTCGGACCCGTAAATACATTGCGTGTTATCCCACCAACTACACTTTTCTTCTCTTTTGGCTCTACCCCTTTGCGTACGGCACCACATTTTCCCCATCTAATAACGTTCCCAATCACACACGCGTTATCAAGCTGCCAAAGGCCAACCCCAGGTTCCTTCCGACGGAGAGCCATGCTCGGAGCCTTGCAGGAACCTTATTTGCTTATACACGCCAACTCTAGAGAGAAAATAAAATTTCTATTTCAAACAGATCCGACATATTCCACTCCATGCAGCCATTACATCTCATTAACATCATCATCGTCATTACCGTCGTGAATTATGCAAAAACCAACAGTCAGTAAGATATCACCTCCTACATCCCCGCCCCACTATCACTCCAACATCCACCCAACGGTTAAGACGACTTTTCAGGATGAACCCAATGTCCATGTTCATCCTTCTTCCTAACCGTCAAACACGCAATACCCATATACTCCGTGATATCATAAATCACGAGATAAACAAACCTCCCATAATTAAACGCCGACACCACCAAAGTCAACCAGACAAAAACCGTGGTATTAAGGGTGTTGGTCTGAATAATCGGAGGCCTACAAACAAAAACACAAAACCACATTAGAAAAAACCACCCCAAAAAACACAGCACATAACTCACCTCCCCAACAACCTCGGCAAATTCGCATCCAGCGCCCCAACAACACTACACGCCCACACCCAATCCCACCTCGGAAACCTCTCCCTCCCAAGCGTCACATGCGCCAAAATCATCCTCCCAACCTGATGCGCAAACTGCATTCCCCACGCACACAAAAACGGCACAAACAACGCCGAATGGATAATCGCCGAATGGTTCAACGCAGGATGAGACAACCACGCCACTTGTATAACCGTAGGCAATAAAAAAGGTACCAACAGACTGAGTGGGTTTGTTTCTTTTGTGTGTGGGCGGATTTTTGTTGGGTCGGAGCGGGAGGTGTGGACGTTGATGTAGGCTTGGAAGATGTTTAGGCCTAGACCGAGGGCTGCGAAGACCATGAAAGATTCGTTGAGGGGTAGGTTTGGGATGTGGGTGAAGGGATAGACGTGTTCGAGTCCGAGGAATGTCCAGATTTTGTTTTCCCAGAATAAAGTTCCTATGTAGTTTGTTAACTCCGACTTTTCAGAGGGGGTTGGAATGGGGCTAACCGCGGAAGCCAGTCACGATGTAGATCCCTACAATCATAAGGATACCTTCAACCGGACCAGAAAAGTAACCAAGGAAGAGAACGCCGGTGTGGTATTCCTCCCATGTCGTCAAGTAAAAATTGGCCAAGGTGAAGATCTCCGATGCGACAGTCCACCATGAACGTCCGAGTCCAAGAGCTCGCGAAGCAAGGATAACCTCAAGCTACCAAAGTCGTACATGAGCACCCCCGTAACGAAACCAGTCAATATAATCCTAATCTCACAGTCGTATTTAACGCATCGCAACCTAGGAGCGCGTCAGGTAAACATATCACGACCACATCCAACAATAGATCTATGACGTACCATGGTCAAACATCTCTCCAAGGGGACCAGCCATCCCAGTCCTACGAGCTTGTTTCCTTCACGATCCACCCCACCTCCACATCAGCCCCCCAACAACCTCCATTACTAGCAAAACACCACTCACCCATCAATAGCATCCAAAGACTGGTACACAAACAGCCCAGCAGCCCACCTAACCACAACCACCAATTTCAACACAGAATACACACCTAGCATGGAGCAAATGACGTACGTGAAATACACCCACTGAGGCGGCCCATGCGGTCTAGCATCCCCAACATCCTTCTCAGTAAGATAAAGCGGGTCGAAATACACCAGCGTCAAGAAATTGAAAAACACAATACTCAGACCCGTCAATGTGATCTTTCATTTCAAATTGACAAGAGTAAGATTCCTAACTGCCGGTTTGACCAAGGGATTAAAGACGTACAGCGTTTGGTGCGACATTCAATGGCCACAGCGTGACGAGCCAATTCCAGAACGGGTTCAGTACATACCGCGAGACGAGTGACCTACAAATTCCGCCACGACACTTTCAGTTACATAATATGAGGGAAAGTCGCAAGACGGACGTACTTGTCAGCACCTCTATACGCGTACTTTTTGAGATTCTCCAACGACCTGTCAGGCAAATACCTCCCCATTATTATTATCCTCCGTCACTGTCACTGTCTATCGCCTATCGTTTCAAAACCAAACGTCAACAGTCTCCCGAAAGCCGCAAGAGAGTGTTGTCAGCAAGGAATGGAATCTTTTCTGAAGAGAGGAAAGTGGGACGTTGAGGTGAGCCGTGAAAAACGTAGAGGCAGCCAAAAAGAGAAGGTCCTACAGCATTCTTGCTCAGGGCCGATGATCCTAAACTCTTCTGCCGGCTACTCTCTGGCCAATCAGCTTACGCACGTGAACAAGTGGTGTAATCCGTCATACCGAGGATGCCGAGTGGTATCTATTTAATTAAGCGTAATTAAGTGTCCATGCACGACTATCACGAGTATCAAGCGAGTGTACAGTACATATATACAGTCCTGTTTTACGATAATAACCACACACACACCCCACAAAAAATTTCACACAAACGAATACGTCTTTCCATCCCACGGAAGATTATCCACATTCTTCATCGTCCAGAACTCCCAGAACCTTCTCTTCAAAACATCCTCATAGATGATCCCCAACAACCCCCTCTCATTCAACCGCGGCAACGTCTCTGGGTCAGCAAACAAATTGAGATAATGTCTCCCGACGGTCAGATACACCTTTTTCAGACGCGGGAAACGTGTTTTGTTGGACAGTAGCCTATCAAACTCGGCGAAACACAGGTCAATCGGGAAACCATTTGGGAAAAGCGCGTCGAGCATCTCGATCTGGCCCGTTGTCAAAAACTTGATGTGGACAACCTCGAGTGAACAGGGTTGTTGACGACTCAACTTCCTGAAGGTATGATTTAGCCAGCCGAAAGGATTAGGATACGTCCGTGATGCAGGTTTCAACATGATCGGACAGTTGATGGCCAACATCCGAAGTGACGGTGGAATCGTAAACTCGATCACAGTCCCGTTTTGATTATAGCAAGGATTTGGGTACGACGAGAAGTCTACATCGGTTCAACGTAAGATCGCATCACAGAATCACAAGTCATCCACTCACTGTATCCATATGGCGTATACACCAACGTCCGCAGTGTCGGTTTACACATGTCCAATACCTGATTCACAATCTCGACATCCTTCACCTCATCCCCCACAAACAAATGCTTCAACCGCGGAAACACATCCCGACCCCCATCCTCACTCGTAATTCCCATCACCATCCACAACAAACACTCCGGCAACAACCTCAAGGGGAACACCAAAGCCTCCAACTTCGGCCACCTCGTCGTCGTCGACACAACCCCACCACCACCACACCCATCAGGTCTATCCTCAACAAACTCGGTCCCATGAACCCTCAACACTCTCACCGACCCCGCACACGCACCAAGATAAGACGCCGGCACGCGCCTATCCTCAATATTCAATTCCTCAAGCGCCGTACACCTCCCCAACAACCCCCTCACCACCACCTCCGTATCCGACAAAGGATCGTCCCGATACCTTCTCAGAATAGTAATCTTACTCAAGTTTTGTGCTGGTATGTTATCCAATACGGATGGGAACGCAGGATCGGGTACGGATCGCCAGCCGGGTGGTGGTGGGTAACATTGTAGTTTTAAATGCCGTACATGTGAAAGGAGATGTGCATGTGAAGGGTTAAGCAACCACGAGCAGAGTGTGCCTTCGTCTGTAATTCCGTTCTTTGACGATGGTGCATTCGCGGTTATATTTTTCTGTGGATGAGGAAAGCGGTGGAGAGTGAGTTCGGAAAAGAGGTGTTGTTGAACGATGTATCGGAGTGTGCTACAAGCGAGAGCACACTTCTTGAGAGTGGAAAGATCGTCGCGGAGATTGAGGAGGATCTCGTGGAAGAGTTCTACTGGGAGGCGGTGAGGGATTGTGGACATGGTTTTGGGGAGAGAACGGGGTTTGGGCTTGAATGTCGTGGAGAGAATGAGGCTTGAATGTCGTGGGAATGGAACAAGTATGGCCTGAGGATGTTAAGAAGGCTGTTGCGACTCTAGGCTGGAACACATACAACCTGCGTTTTCGGCCGGGTCCCACGTGCGAGGGCCCTTTACTCTGAACTCTTTAATTCAACGGCGCTCGGTGCAAGTCCCTGGAATCATCATCTTCGACCAGAATATCCTCACATCACGTACAACATACCCTCCTTCTCTCTCCCGTTCTCCCCCGCACCTCCTCCACGTCCAATCAACGGGCCACCATGGAGAAACGGGGTTAGGAGAATAACGGCGATTAAGACCGAACTGGGTGCGAGAATCAAAGTCAGTCTGAGTAAGATGCTCAAGCCCAAACTATATACATGAGCTATGATATCACCATTCCCGCGCACCTCACCGCTCTCGAAATCCACAGTCCATCATATTTGGGCGCACCGACCCCGAAGAGCAACTTGCTCCCTCCGTACACACCGCTACGCCTCCATGGACCTGCAACAAGGTCGAGAACCCGGGGTAATCATTCAAGGGCTACGTCAATAAACCACTTCCGATCAGATTCAAACGACTCCGTTTAACTATAAACCAGCTAACCCGACGTCATCGTGTATCACTATATCACTCCCTAAATCTGTTCTACTTGTTCCTGTGCATTATCCATAGATCCCCTGACTGTCAAACCATAGCGGTTGCGAAGCACCGTATCTTCAAAACCACCATCATGCCTTCCATGTCAGCGACGGCAAGGTATATGTAGGACGGTACCGTTCTTGCCTATGACAGAATCCTCCTACTCTTGCTTCGCAGTCGGCCGAGTCAGCAGGGTTTGAGTCTCGGGGATAGCTAACTTACTGTGCGAATGAATTGCCATTTAACAAGAGACAGAAACGCGTATGGGTCACTGGACGCGTGACGGAGTTAGTTACTTGGACGTGTTGGCACTCATGCCCTCATGCACGACCTTGAACGACCGTTTAACTGGCTCGCAACCTATTTTCTTGTGGTCTCCACTCCCTATGGATATATCTTAACAAATTTAGGAGGTCACGCGTCTTCCTCTTCTCCCTCTAGAACTAGTCCTAAATATTCTGAACCGTCTCGACTACCCAAGTCTGATTGACATAGGGTTGGTGACGTGATGATATTCATTCAAGTGAACGTATCATTTACTAAACGTACTCCAGACTTGCAGGACGTTGTACAATGTACCAAACACCTGACAGTTCTGGCGCAACCCGGCATGCAACGTTTATTCAGGGATCAAACCGAAAGCGAAAATATAGCTGACACGAACCCCCCATGGCGACGTTTGATAGTGAATTCATCCAACCATCCGAGACGACCCTCAACCACCTGTGAAGATCTCGACTGCCCTTTCCGAGTATTCAATGCTACCTTCCCCATTTCAAATGCGATTGGGAGGAGTATGACCAAGATACAGCTGCGTCGGGTGCTCCCCACAGACGTCAACCATCGCCACATTGATCGCGCCTGGCCCTTGCGGGAAAAGATAGCTCGAGCAGGCACTCGCCAAACTGGGCAGGCGAAAACTGGCAGGTAAGTTGGTTTTGCTCTTGCGGGATTTGCTCCATGCTAATACTCTACAGTCATCCCTCGACATTGCTCCTGTACCCATCACCACACGACTCGGACATAAAAGGAGCAATACAATTTCATCGTCGCCCTTAAGTATCATTTCGCCTGCAGGACAGTCGCCAACGCCGAATAGCCTCGCCCCTTCCGAAGCAAGCACCCAAACGCCCGCTCTAGACCGCCAGCAAACTCTTGGCCACATCGAACAGATTCGTTTATTGATTCTCGATATGGAGCAAAGGCTCGAAACAAGGGAAGATAAGCTCATCAAAACAATCGAACGAGCAGAAGGAGAAGGCCGGAGGTTTGAGCAATTACGGAAAGAGATTGGCACTGGGATGGATTAAGCATTCCTGCGCACATCGCCAGACTCAATAGCTCTCTTGGTGATTTTCATGACTGTCATGATATTCTGCAGTTCTCTAGGGACAAGGACGGCATCGTATTTCTATGCTCCGGGTATTAGTATCTATACCGTGATTTTTGAGATGATACCTGCATCTAATTGTATATACCTGGTTTTAACACTCGAGATCCAACGTCAACCTTGTGGGTGTCATGACTGTTGAACATCACAGTGCCATGTGACTATGTTCCCTCCATGTCATCTTCTGAGAACAAGAAGTGGGAGGAATCCTAATCTCTCACCGGAGAAATTACTCGAAACCATTGAGCTCCTCAACTTTCAGGACTTGATCGTTCCATTAGGCAGAGCAAGTAACCTTATTTTCGGAACGACACGCATTTTTGATTTTTCGACTTGCAAAGCCTTATGGGGCGATGAACCCCCGGCGGCCTCAGAGCGACTTCTGTTCAAAACCTGGTACTGGAGGACCAGACCTGGACGGTTATCGAGTCGGTGAACTTGTGCGATGGACACGGCTAGGACATTGAGTCCGGGAACGATGATCCTCCTCCAATCCACTCGGATTCCATTCCCGGTCCATCGATTGCGAGCGTCACCACAAAACAGCCTGAGCCCCCTTCCTGCAAACCATGGATGGCTCCAGTCGACTGCTATGATGCCGCTAGCCTAGCTAGCGTTTTTTTAGAGAAGGGCGCATATTCACTGACCTTGAAAGTGGGGTATTAGGCACTGTTTTGCCGAAGCACGAGTTTGTATCTCGTGGACAGGTAAGGAGTGCATCAGTAGAAGTTGTGTGTTCTGAAGCTGCAGTGTCTGTCATGAAGTAATGATATTCTCAGGCGAACTCGAGCCGTTGGAGTGCAGCTTTGATAAAGGATAGGATCATTGTGGCAGTAGTCTAGCTGTCCTTGACTTGTTTGTTGTGGCTGGGTAGGACAGCTAACCGCAGTACATAGTCAGAGTCTAAACTGCAACCTCCATTTGACCACGCAAGTAGCTTCCAATAGACTGTATCATTGTCATTGTAAAGAAGTCTAATATTAAAGTCTTCTTGACATTCTCTGTTCCAACTTTCGATTTGCCTTCTTGCCAACCCCAACCTGAGGTGGTTTAATTCAATTACTTCACCGTGGTTCCTGACACATATGATTGTTACAGCCTGCTTTGCATCTCACACTTAGGTTACGCGTAAAGAATCGCACATTGAGTATGACGCCCATATCAGATAATGGATTGGCCTATCAAATGCGTGACTTGTGACGACATGTGAGAACGTGGAGGAACAGAAAATGTATGTGACAGTGAAACGAACAGCTTTGTTGGTACTTTGCATGCTAGCCTATCTTAATTCTCTATGGCTTCATATGAGGGACTACAGGAAGTCTCCCTTCTCCTCACCCTGCCTCTGGAGCTCCTCGTTGAAATCTTCAGGCACCTCAATTATTGAGGGCTCATTGCTGCCAGACAGGTGTGTTGACTGTCTTTCCCATTTCTACTTTCATCTCAGGCCCAACCCAACAGACTTGTAAAAGACTGTACAAGCTGATGAGCTGTAAAAATTTCTGGATGGTCCTTGCCTGTGACCTCTCTTCAAAACCTGGCATCAGAAAGCTGTGGTATTTACTGGGAAATTACTCAGAAGATAAACTCACGCAGTGGACCTTGTGTCAACTTCGAGCTTGTGAACGATGGTTCTCCAGCTCCTTATAACCTCTTGAATTTCAATCTTGGTTGATTACACTCGACCCCCAGTTTTGCTTTTTCAAAGTAGAGCTTCTTCGCAGTGGATGATGGCTGTTTGCAGTGGTATACAACGGAACTACATACATCTTAGCTTTGGATCAGGAATCCCCTCAGCCTCGGACTCTCTTCAAGCCTCCATGCCCAGAAGACGAACGACCCCTTAATGAATATTGCATCTGGATGGATGAATCAAAAGCCAGGGCTTTCATTTCGGGTCGCTTCATTCTTGCATTTCACCAACCACAGAAGTGAGCTCACCCCTTCTGCCAAACTGTTTTGCCCTCACACCTTCCATTCAGGGGAGTCTTGGATATGCATATACCAAATTGATTGCATCGGCAAAGGCACGTCCTTTGTAACAATGCCTGTTGGTGTTATCCAGGACTATGCCCGCAAAAGTCGGCAGGTTTCTGTGGCTCTTTCCAAACGATACTTGCTGCAATGCTGTTCAATTTTGTATACCAGAGATGGCCAAGGAACAATGGACGTAATATTGCAATTGCACCCATACTCATGGGATTCCACTACCAACTCCAAGCAGTACATTGAGAAACTTTACAGACTAGCAGCTGGCCTAGTAAGCAGCAAACATGCATCTGTGATTATATTCGAGTCTCATGTTTAATTCTAGGCAAACTGTTTCTTTATTTCAAAGGATTGAATTGCATTCATTACCTCAACTTTCGTGGACATCCTTACCATCAGCCATCCCTGGCCTAATCCTAAATTGACTCCCCTTCATCACATTGTCATTCAACATGAACCCTGCCTCATCTCCAAGCCCTTCATTGGTTCCCATAATGTCTGCCTCCTGGGCATCTGCAAAAATACACTTCAGAAGATCACCATCAATTACGATGAGGCTGCTCCGCCGACAATAGAAGATCTTGGAAAACTAACATCATCAGGGTCTCAGTTGAGGTTTGGACCATCAGCATCTCTCTTCTACCGATCAGGCTCTTCTATTGACTTCGCTGTCTACGAGGCGTGCCCTCACCGAGACTTCTTTGAGCACAAAAAATGCACTGTTCCAACTTCACTGTCATCTGAAGGTCCTGGTCTTCTCGCATTTGATGACTTGGTTGGTCGCATTGTATTGGAGAGCAACATAAGGGCATTCTACAGATATCTATTGGTGTTGGACCTTATATAAGGCTTGATGTACATGCATTTATGCCTTCTGTAATTTACCATATGAAATCAGCCCAATCAAAAGGAATAGCTTCATTGGTATTGCTTTTACTGGTTATCTATGGGTTCCTTGAGATTGCCCTAGGACACCACTATCACTGTTCGTGGATCCATCGATCATGCGAAGTTGGATATCTGGGCGTTCGCGGTTAGGGACCGATACGAAGAGTCAGGATCATGTAAACATCTACAAAATAGATGGGTCAGAGTGCGACGAGCAACGGCTGTGCAAGGAATGGCCTTACAGGACCGACTGCATAGACGCGAGGGAACAGTTCAAACTTGAATGACACCGATTTCAGTGATGAAGGTCATAACAGTGAAAGTATTTCAAGCTCACCGCAACAAGCACGCGAAGGTTCTACGCAGGACTGGGAGTTAACTTGGACGTTGTCCCTCATAAATACCTCGGAGCTACTTACCACTCAACGGGTTTGGACCAAGGCCCAACGGATAACTGCTCGATCAAAGAACAACGTGTATTGCCTCAGCCATGCTGAGCTCCTCTGGTGACGGTGGATGTCTGCAGTCCACCACAACGGCCCTGTCCACACTACGGGATTTGGATCGCGAACATCCTCCGCCTGAAGTCATATTCAAGACCCGTCACTCTGGTGAGCGACTGCTTTAGAGGATTCTGTATTTGGGACGAAGACGAAAATCCGCAGCTGTTCTTTCATGTAGCGGTCTACAGTGGAAATGTAGTGAGTGTTTCTGCAGCTTATCATACCCGGTGTCAGTACTCCAAGTCCGTACGGCGCATTGTCTTGAAGACCCAAACGGAAGCAATATACTTGATGATGGACCTGATTCAAGATCTGTTCTGTTCTACTGCGAATCTTGAAATCGCTGATACACCTTCCTTGCACAAGTGTTTAACTTTGTTGGGGGATCACCATCGTCGTTGTCTACTTTGGTTTGTCCCACTCGTTCTACACAAATCTTATACGCTATACACAGGGCCCCTACCGGCAAGCACAGTGCCACCGTACGTCGCACGACTGTCGTAGAACGATGCGCTCCACTTACTGCCACCCCTTTGGATCATACACATACTCAGGGTATACCGGCACCCAAACCTTCTCTTTAGCCCTTTCCCTCACGTCCTCCACCCTCAACTTCTGCCCATCTCCAACATATGAATTACCCTCCCTAACAGCTTGCTCCGCAACCGCAACCGCAACTTCAAAGTTAATTTTAGGTGCATGTCCGAAATCGGGCAACAAAGCCTCTCCCGCATAATCCCCATTCTTTGACGAAGACCCGTTTTGCGCCTTAATGGCAGGAGAAAGCTCTGCAAGCCGATGTGCACCGGCAATAATCATCGTATCCGTCATCTCTTTCGCCTTCGCGAGGACCGTACCAAATCCAAGACCAGGATAAATCAACGCATTATTACACTCCGCGATTCTTCAACATCCCGCATCAGCCAATCCTCAACCCAAGAACCCGAAAAAAAAACACTCACACAAACTCCTTTTCCTTCCCATCAACCTTCATCCTAACAGGTGAGAACGGACTCCCAGTCGCAACCAACGCCTGTCCCTTCGTCCACTTCAAAATATCCTCCGGCTTCGCCTCAATCAACCTAGTCGGATTCGACAACGGCAACACAATCGGCCTCTCACACCCACCATCCACCATAGCTTTCACAACCTCCTCCGTAAACGCCCCAGCAGCAGTCGAACACCCAATCAACACCGTCGGCTTCACCTCCCTCACCACATCCAACAATCCCACATTCCCCTTCCATCCTTCATCCCTCCTCCTCACGAATCCTTCCAAACGACCTTTGGCTTCCCCTACTCCCTTGGCCATACCCCCTCCCACGTCATATACAAGCCCCTCCCGATCGACTAACCAGAATCTTCTGTTGGCTTCTTGTTTTGAGATTTTGTCTGTCGCGACCATGGCGTCTCGGATTTGTGTTGCTATTCCCAGACCGGCTGCCCCTGCGCCCAGGACGACGTATCGTTGACTGGAGAGCGAGCCTTGTTTGTTGTGCGCTTGGTTGTTGGCGACACCGATGGCGGCCGTGAGGCATGCGAGAGTGACTGCGCCCGTACCTTGACTATTGAAAGTGAGTTTCCGCCTTTTTACAGGTTTTGGAGTGGAGAGACGGACATGTCATCGTTGAAGACGGCGTGTTCTTTCCTGTAACGCATTAACACGCGATAGGCGTTACTGGCCGCAAAGTCTTCAAAGTGTAGTAGACTATGCGGATAGTATTTGCGGACTAATCCAACGAATCTGGAAGGGATATTTCAGTCATCGCGTATACCTGGAAGAGGTGGGAAGTACTTGTTGATGAATTTGTCGTATTCGTCGCCTCGGATTCGATTGTGCCTCCATCCCTAAGAAACCTACGGTTATTCATCGGATTCATAACTGAAGCGAGATAAGGCATACGACGTAGAGTTCGTCATTCAGTAGTTTCTCGTTGTCTGTTCCTACGTCCAGCATTACGCTCAAAGATCTGGCCGGGTCCAGCCCTCCAATCAACCTATAAAGTACCCATTCGTCAACGGACACACTCAGAAAGAGGAAGGGATACACGCACGTATACATAACTGACTTTGCCGTCGAAATCTTCCCAAATCCAACACTTCATTACAGGCTCAGCGTCATCACAAACCAAATCCACTCACCGCAATGCCCTACACACATCCACCAACGCAATAAATTAGCCCAAAAATACAAGATGGGAACAACATTAACAAAAAACAAAAACACTCACACCAACACCTTGATCCCCAATCCCCAGAATAGCCTCCGCATCCGTACAAACCACGAGATCAATCTCTCTCCCCTGCCCAACAGTCTGTTCCACAAACTCCTCTTCCATCATGTCCCGATTAGTAAACGTCAAATACAAACCTTCACTTCTCCTAAACAAATGTGAATATTCCGCGATCGCATCAGCCTATAACAACATAAACATCCATTCCATTCCATCTGCCACAAACAAGAGTCTGGGTCTCACCTCAGTGGGAGTATAAATGATAGGCACGAGCTCCTTCAAATGTCTCGAAACAAGCGCATAATAGAGCACCCAGTTCTGGTCTTTAAGACTGGAAAGAAAAGTGTTTTTCCTAAGCGGATCAGGTCGCGAACTGAGTTGTTCGTATGCTCGTTGGATTTGTTCGTTTAGAGTATTGACGCGAGAGGGGAGACGGCCTATGAGTCCAAAGTCTTTTCTCTCGCGAAGGGAGAAGCCGGTGCCTTTGTTGAATCTTGGGTTTGTGAGAAGGGCTTCGCCGCGGAGGGCGATATGGAGGGGAGGTATTGTGTGTTTTCTGGCTTCTGTGAGGGTTCTGCTAGCAGCCATTTGGTTTGGTGTTGTAAGGTGATGGGTGTTGGGATTGGTGGTAGGAGGTTATAGCGGTAGTGTGGGTCTAACTGGGCTCCTTGGTAGGAGCCAGGAGCCATTTAACTATGACGCAAGTCGGTGCGTAAGAGATATTATAGGACTACAGACACGGGATCAGAGAATCGATCGAGACAAAAGTATGGCATACAGTGTACAGGATGTTATCACAACGCAGAGGAAGAATCGAGGTAACAGAAACGCGCCCATCATTCATTACTAGAACTCCGAGAGAGAAGAGAATAGAGGGGGTTTACACAGCAACCAGACTGCCACTATAGCCGTCTCCGCGCTTAATTGTGCGAATGCCAAGCAGAGTGACGACAAAGAGTGCGAATGTGAGGAAGATCCTGTGGAAAATCGGTAAGTCTCACATAATGATCAATACCACACACGAGGGTGACATACCAGGTGATCCATCCAAAGGCTGCTAGGGCATTGAGCTGACCACAATACGCAAAAGCATGACTGATGGAGCAATTAAGTCCACCTCCTATTGATTGCGTTAACGCAGCGGACGCTGTTAACCAGAGCACCCAAGTTAAAAGCAGGCTATCGTGGAGAAATGTTGTCAATTTGAGTGCAAGACAAGTGGGGTAGAGTCGACGTACAAGATGATGTGTGTCAAGACGCTGGCTCCCACAGAGTTCCTCGCGGCAATGAAGAAGAACATTAATATAGGAAGGAGGACGACGGTCCATGCTGAGACGAAGAGGAAGTATCGCACGCGATCTCGTTCTCCTAGACTTCGGTAGTTGTGATGGGAGTTGAATCGGCCTACCAGCCAGCCAGAAATGGCAAGCTAGGTGACTAAGTCAAGATGATTACATGCCTGTAGGTGGAAGGAGCACACCTCAATAATGCTAAAAGCAAGAACAAGAGAAAAGAAGACTGTGGGGCGGTGGTGAGCAACATTACACAGCATGGAGAGAAAGCGCTGGAATACGAACTAGGATATCCTCTTTTTACAATATTGTCGACTCCCATTTCGATAGGGGATGATAGAAGCGACTTTGGGTGTAGTTTGGGATCGTAATTGGGGGCTCGTAAAGGTCGTTCGAGTATTATATTCGTCTCAGTTGTGAAAGGAGATGAAGCACAGTGATCATCAAGTGGTTCGATCACTGATTTTCAACATGACGTCACGCACCAGGTCACAAGCCCTCATATTGTCCACGGCAACGTGACTGCGCTTCGTGTTCGTTCCTCAGTCCAAAGATACACTGCTGAGCAATCGCAACGTTACATGCCTAAAACTACCCTGCAAAATTCCTGACGCTCTCACAAATTCGTTATGCGGCACAGAAACCGGTGCCCCATCGCCTTCTACGGGCCTCATGCATTTCAATGCGCAGTTTGCTCAGACCACCTACGGGCTCTATTCCCCGTATAATTTCAAGAGCGCAGCGAAATGCTCTAACTCACGCTTCTCGTTCCAAGGCTTTGTCGAAAATGTCATACAACCCGACCCAAGCACATATCTAAATTTATCCTATTAAAGCACTTACTTCTCTGACGGTTCCTGTCAGGATCTACCCTGCACCTGAATGAACCAGGGCCTCAACTAACCCAAGTACTCTCAACGGACTGGATGTTCCAGTTAACACCCGAAGGACCGGGAAACCTCTGTTCAGTAAGACCCTCCAAGAAACCAGACACCTGTTCGCAAGTCCACCCAACTTCGGAGAACCCGTTGTGGACGTTGATCACGTCGTCCGGATTTTCTATGAACGTCGCACGAGGGTCTATACTGCTGCTAGATATTTCGAGGTACGCGATGTCCGTGTCAACTGACCCTCTGGACATCACTAGGAAAGCATCACTCGCTAAAGTTGAAGTCGCCAACAATGTTCGTAACGGTCGGATCGACGGATGAAAACAAAGTCACAAGAAGAGAGGTCGGTCTGGGCAACCCGCAGTGACTGCGGCGACTGCAAGAGGTACAAAGGCAGTGACAGCCATAATAATATCAGATGCTGTTGATGGCAAGGAAGAGTTCCAATCATAATTTTGGCATCCCTGGACCAGTATCGTTACTGACCGGCAAAAACATCCACAGAGCATGCCGCTACTTTCCCAGTCTCTTCAGACACGAAAATTTTGCCACCAGCAATCTACACCCTTATATCATATACACAGAACGAATAACCAGTTAACACTAGACGGCCCACCTTAACTGAGTCCCATAAACCCCCAAGAGGGAGGGATTTCGAACTCACCCAGCACCTTGAATTTCTTCCCATGTCCCTGGTTACCTCGCTAATACCAGCTAATACCACGCGGGGGTCTTGAAACAGTTAACACGAGTGCGGTACACACAGCATCAGAGAGACGGATGCAATTATCCACCTTCAAGAACAATTTGACTCACGAGCGCGAGTAGGAATGGCCATGTTGTTCCTACGAATAGTGTATATCATATATGGTCAAACAGGACACTTATCCATTGGAGTCATATGGTAGCTCGCCTGGATCAATCACACGGTAACAACGTACAAGTCAACCGCAGCAAAGACACAACTCAGCATTCGGGCACGTAGTATACAAATATAGATTATTCTTCTCTATTAAACACAACACGTCTATCAACTCACTACATCAAATCAACCTCCCAGAATCCCACTCTCTATACGTCTCCGTATCCTTCAACCAACGAATAAGCTCATCCCTCTTCACCTTCGTGCCCTGATCCGCACTCTGCACCTTAACCTTCTTCCCCTCAACAAACTCCCACTTCTGCTCCTTGACAGTCACCAATCCAGCCTTCAACTCATCCACACCAAGAATAACAGCAAACGGCACTTCATCTTTCTCCCCTGCTGCAAACTGGGAAGGCAGCTTGGGTTTGTTCTTCGCCAAGAAATCGGTCTACACAATAACGCAACCTTCAATAAACAATGAAGTTAGACTCGAAAAAGGACAAAATACGAACCTTGATACCAGCTTCCCTCAACTCTCTCACCAACTCCACACGCTCCGTCAACAACCCATCACCAGCACTCATAACATAAACCATAGTCTCTTTACTCCTCATCCCCCTCGCTTCCCACTTGGGCCACAACAAAGCAAAAATTCGGTCCATGCCGATACTTACACCCACACAAGGCAAGTGTCCCTTATTCTTCTCTTTATCGCCCGCCGCCGCAGAACTAAACGAACCAACAAGTCCATCGTACCGCCCACCAGCAGCGATAGACCCCACACCCACTTGTGAATCATCAACCTCCTCTTCTTCCTCTCCATTTTCAGCCTTCTTTTTCGACTTTTTGTCTTTCTTTGTTGGTAAGGGTGCGGGTGGAGAGGGTTCGGTGGAAGTGAGGGTGTTCGGAGGAAGATTACCTTCTTGGGCAGCAGCCGCAGCCTGGGCGGCTTTGAGCCAAGGAGGTGCGGAGGCTTCCACGGTCGCTTCGTAGATGATACCAGTATAATAGTCGAGACCACGAGCCAGAGACATATCAAAGGAGATCTAAAATGATAATTGTCAAAACCTAAATCGTCGTAGTAACAGGATTGTGACCGGACCTTGTCAAGGACCTTGTATGCCTGGAGTAGGGAGATGAGGATCTTCATTTCTTCTAGACCTTGTTTGGCGCTGGCATTAGCAACGATGACTGGGTCTTCTCTCAACTTGTCGATCAACTCGGGTCCACCTAGAATGTGGGTGAATACTAACTAGTTCCTATAGTTCATTGGACTGACTAACCTTTATGTCGTACGTACTCGCCGATCTTATCTGCGACAGCAGGATCAAGACCCTTTTCAACTGTCATTTCCTTTTTGACGTCAGCCCATAGAGACTAGAATTGGAAGTGAGCGAGGAATCATAATTGGTCGACACCTAGAATGACTCGCCTTATCGAGCTTATCAATGGCAGAAGAAATGGTGCGAATCTTCTCCTTCGGTACTCCGCACACCTCGAAAATACCGTCTAGGATTTTTCTGTGGTTGACCTAAGGGGTTGTAAGGATTGAAAAAAGGTTAAAAGAATGTGTTAGGACACACCTTGATGGTGAACTCGCCGACCTCTAGTTTGGTCAGGATAGTGCACACCAAGCTCAAGATTTCAGCATCTGGAATCATAGGGTCCCATGTGCCGCTGATGTCGAAATCCTATCCAAGACGATAAGAATTCAATACTCGTAAAAAAACCTGAACGACTGACGGCCTGCATGAATTCCCTCATGCGTCCCTTCGACATCACAGGGTTATCTCTCCGATACACTTTCCCAATTTGCCAAATTTTGCTTTGTGTATTCGTGCCTCCCATCATGGCAAGGTAACGCGCGAGGGGCACGGTATGGTCATAACGCAACGCGAGTTGTTCTCCTCCTTGATCCATGAGGTCAAAAATGAGTTTTGAATCTTCACCGTATTTGTCCGTCAAGACGTCTTTTCGCTCGAAAACCGGGGTATCCAGACATGAGCCGCCATACGTCGTAAAGCATTCTCTGACAATCTTCTCAATGTGCCCACGACAGAACATTTCACCTGGGCCATAGTCTTTGGTGCCCTATCCCGTGACATTAACTTCTCTCTGGACCAAAGCGTGATTATGATGGTCGTACACACCTTGGCGGTCTTTAGGAGCAGTCGTTCCTTCTTCTTTCCACCAGCCGCATCCTTGGACGCATCGCCCTTTGATTTAGACAACGCCAGCGCCTTCTGCAACTCGCCTAATTTCTTCTTTGCCTCCTCCAGCTCAGGCGACCCAGCCGCGTGCTGCTGTGATCTTAGGTCATTAAAGAGCGCCTTCTGTTGGGCGATTTCCTGCTCGAGCTGTTCGAGACTTATCGGAGCAGAATCAGAGGACATGTCAGTCCGAGATGAGTATGCACGCGTCGACCGAAAGGAGTAGAGGGAGGGATGTCGTTGTGAGAAGTAGAGAGCGAGATGGGATCGATGACAGAAAACTCGTCTCGAGATGGCAGGTCCTGCCTGGAAAATCATTCACAATTCCAATTTTCGCCCTTTGCAGTTTGGGCGAAAATATCCCAGATTTGGTTTCTTGCCACCCGATCGGTCACGTGGCAATTATGATGCATTACATATATTTCAAGCTAAGTATCTGGGCGTCTCCTGCATCTTGTCCAATTTTCTCGCTCGTTGCATCCCAGGCTAAACAAGACTTGGAATGGACTTGAATAGACGTCTTCTTTGTTCTTATTCCTCTAGAACTGACTTGCTGCTTATTTCTGGTTCGTTTGCTCCACTTCTTGCGACTGGGGTTTCTGTTAGCCTGGTTAACTGACATTTCTTGGAAAATCGTCGATAGCTTCTGGAAATAGGAGAAAAGCTCTGAAGGAAACATACGGCCAGTCAAATCGCATTCTCGCGCATAAAAGACATGGGAACCCCCTCAGACTATCAGCAAGAGAGGACACTTAGGCTGGACAGGCACCTCGTTCTCTTTTCTGCCTCTCCTGTACTGTTTAAGATCATCAGCTCTCAAACCTCGACTACTAGTACACAATGCGCTCGATCTGGGCCACCCTTGCCCTCCTCGTCTTCACCTGCGCGACTACTGGGACTCCGGTTGCAGATAACCAACGAAGGGGTCCAGACTTCCTTATGATCGGCGACGTTGCATCACATGCAGACGTCGGTGCCAGTCACGGTGGCACAACCGTAGGAATTGATTCAGCAGGCACGGGCGTCCACGTCCAAGCCAATGCAAAGATCCTGCGTTTTGGAGTTAAAGCAACTTCGTCTGCTTTCAGTCCACAGACCCCCTCCTCCCTCCCGGGGGAGCTTCCACCCGAGCCATCGTCCGGGCCCACGCTGCACCCAATCATGGATACGGTTACTCGTCGTAGCCCGCAAGATCTGGGAGATCTAGGAGATGTACCAGACGATTTGGGAGATGACCTGGGAGACGACTTGGGGGATGATTTGGGAGACGATTTGGGAGACGATTTGGGAGACGATTTGGGAGACGATTTGG
>JAEUWJ010000549.1:0-50597 GCA_018524395.1 Podaxis carcinomalis
CTAAGCTGACTCATCCCCATCATCCCACGAAACCGTTATCCCGTTCTTTAATGATAGCATCAGTGCAATAAGGCGGCCGGTCGCGTGATCCACTATCGCCGTGCTGCGCCATGAATGAACCTGCATGGTCTGCTTCAATCTTCACTCGTCAGCCGTACGGTTACGTTTGTTGTTACCCCAGACAAGATGGTTAGCTGATGGCCTAATATTCAAGACCCAGTTGGTGAAACCCCTGGGACTTGGAGATCTACTGGTACCACCGCTTGATATGCATTCTAGTGAAATCATTTGTGTAGCTCGACGAGTTTGGGCATGGCACAACTCCATGAACGAGCAGGTCCGAATCCAAGGGCGTGCTACCAATATATTGCATGAGGTGGAATTCAAATACTGTATAGAGGAGAATTATGGCATGCAAGAACTTCTGATGGTCTTCATTACTGTAGGGTCATTGGCCGCCGTGTTATCGGGTTAACCCTCTGGATCCATCACCCACGGCGAAGCTGTTACTTCATAATGGGTAGACACTCTTGAGGAGCTTTCCTCCACCAGTATCGTTCATCTCCTGAACTTTCCATCGTCGCTTGCGTTTCTTTGGAATTTTTCCAGGTGAAAGGATCACCAGTATCAGCTTTCGCTCTTGTGGCTAGGGACTGATTATTCATCATTCCAGAGGTGAATACCTGTTACCATTCCGCTTTGTTTCGCGAGAGGATACAGAGAAGTGAGTTGGACCCCCCTACATCTGCGCGTTGTGCCAAACTCCTCGGATTGCCAACCAAACAAATCGTTAAGAATGGTGCCCAAGTAGCACAGATGAATCGTGTTTTTGGTCCTATCCGCTTTCTGGTAACCCGCAACCCGAGTAGCAGGGCATTACTCAGGGATCACCATCCACTTCAATGGAAGTATGTGCTATTCCAGTAGGCAGATAAATTGTCTTCGGTATGATCGAGCTGGCTTAGGTGGTAGTTCTGGTATGTGGAACGCCTTTGCATATCAGCCATCGGTCTACCAATAGTTCCCTTGAGTTTCCATCCTTGAAGCTCTGCGTCATGTCCTAAGCCCTATCGACTACTTAGACAAGGATCTCAGCTACTGCGTTCTGGGAGAACAGCAATTTGCCATGGCGGTGGCCGCCAAACCGCAGTTCTGGTCCATTTCTCAGGTCAATACAATACCCTGCCGTGGATGCCATCAAACCAATTTTGCGCAAAATATTCAATTACGGCGCACAATAAGTTGAAAATGAGTCCTCAGAACGGCAGCCTGACTCGGAACTCCTTCGAAGCAACAACCACCGCTGATCAGGGAGCAAAACTAATGTTTGAGAAAAGAATGCTGCTTAGTTTCGTGCACTAGTAGAGTGCAGTGATGCACTTAAGGATATATTTGTTTGTACCACGTTTGTAGGGCAAAGCAGGCTGACGACTTTACTCTCGATTTTGTCGCCCTTACCGAATGGCGCGAACTCTTGCCCAAAAACTCGAAGAAATAAATAGTAATGTAGAGCTCTTGTGAGTAATCCTCCATCGCAGGAGCGCAGGTACCTGGTTTAAGCCGTAGCAAGACTGGATTTTGCCCAACGAGCAATCGGTTGCCGTGGGCTTCGTTGTCAAACTTTATGCACATCTTTAGAACGGTGGAGAACACGTGCGTGATCTGGAACTGGTTATGGTTCTACAACTTGTACTTATGGGATTGACTTCAGTAACCCCGGAAGTGCAGGCCAGCCAAGGTATT
The DNA here is from genome assembly GCA_018524395.1 of Podaxis carcinomalis. NCBI lineage: Eukaryota > Fungi > Basidiomycota > Agaricomycetes > Agaricales > Agaricaceae > Podaxis > Podaxis carcinomalis. Next base: position 1,744 of record JAEUWJ010000549.1, read on the forward strand.
GCGCCCAAAGTCAGATGCAAGCTGGCGATCGGCCGCGCTTATTAGCAGTTCTGCCTTGAAGAAAACGCCCTAAAACATCGGTACCGAGTATCTGCTCTCAGAACACTGTTGTATGTTCGATACTGATGGTGCAAGTACAGCTTGTGCAAAACCATTGTGGAATCCTGATTCATTTCAGTCAGCTCGCCATGGATGGGAGTGGTGGTGATTGTATGGTTGCCGGGCACCCACATTAGCTCAGGGACATGCTGTCAAGCCACTACCTGGATTGGGATGTGCTGGTATGAGGCTGCAGTCTCCTCTTGTTTGGAAAGTCTTGGGACCCTTTTAACGGGCCCTTATTGGGGTGCTTGGGCAGTGTCGTTCCAAGACACACATACCCCACTGCAGCCCCCCTGATGGAACTGTTATCAACTTACATTTCCAGCCCTTTCGGTGACTTTTCCTCCGTCGCCTTTCGTCTTCTCGGTATCACCACCATCGCGTACACAGTGTTAAAGTATATCCAGGCGAAGAGATCACCAGTGGGTATATCCTACGAATTTGGAAGATTTCTGTGGCATGTCTCTCATACCATTGCGCAGCTGAATGCTCTTCCCACCATCGGTTACTCGGGCGTTCTGACCTCCTACATTACAGCGATACAATGGATGACCAAGGGAAGGGACTTGGTCAAGGAAGGCTGCGATAAAGTAGGCTGAAATCATTACGTATAAATATGCGGCCGTTTCTCATCCGCTTCTTCGTTGCCTGTCGGCAGTATCCTGGTAGACCTTTCAAAGTCGCCTCAATATCGAAATGGGTGGTCGTTCTCAATGGACCCCAACTTGTTGAAGACGTGCGAAGGGCCCCAGAAGATATCCTGTCCTTCGACGAAGCCATTGCGGAGGTGAGTGGTTACTCGTGCGGTCAGCAATGGTCATTAAGCATGTCATGTAGCAAACCCAAGCTGAATTTACCTTCGGACCTGGCTTGGACACTCATCCTCACCATGTAACAGCAATCCGCAATCAGGTCACCCGCAACATAATGGCCGGATATGATGATATTAGAGACGAAATCATTGAATGCTTCAAGGATTATATCCCCTTATGCGAAGGTCAGTAGCGCTGCTTTGTGCAGCCCAGTTTCCTTTGTATTGATAATATAAATAGACTGGGTATCCGTTCCCGCTTACGCAACATTCTTGCGTATCATATGTCGCTCCACCAACAGATTCCTCGTAGGAGTGCCCTTGTGTAAGTGTCTCGTTGTTGGGTAAATACTAGTATTTAAAATTTCCTCAGGCCGTGAAGTTGGATACCTTACCGCCGTCGAAAAACTCACAATTGACGTGACTACGAGCTCTAGAATTATCAATCTCTTCCCTTCTCTGCTCAAACCGTATGGATTGAATTTTACTCCCTTCCCCTTCCCCTGTTTGATGTAAGTGTCTTGCAGTGTCGTGGGCAGATGTTTGAAAAGAGTAGCGAAACGACTCGAACAGGGTTGTCGTCACCTCACCCCCCTTGTTGAAGAGAGGCTGGCGCGGTACAAAGTCAACCCTGATGACCAGCCAGTGAGTTCTTAATAATGATGAGGCTCGGATTTGAATCTGATGAGAGATAGAACGACGTCATCCGTTGGTTGACTGAAACTGCCACACATGACTATCATCTTACTGTACGGGATATGGCTATGCGGATTATGGTAGTCAATTTCACAGCTATTCATACGACTACGATGGTGTGTTCATGTTCCTATTTTATACCATATCCCTCGAGCTTGACGATTCCGATAGGCACTTACTCAGGCCATCTATGATTTAGCCGTTCGTCCTGAATATGTGAAGGAGTTGCGCGAGGAAGTGGAGAACGTGATTGCGGAAAATGGGTGGACCAGGCTCGCTATACAAAAATTGCGCAAGGTTGATAGTTTTCTGAAAGAATCTCACCGCTTGAATGGTGGCACAAGCTGTGAGTTCATCCTTCCTAGTTCCTATCAATGCCGCTCACTGTTGCCCTAGGGGTTATGACGCGCAAGACATTGAAAGCTTGGACCCTTTCCGATGGTACCATGCTTCCAGCTGGTACTTACATTGGAATTGCCGCCGATGCGATGAGCAAATCAGAGGTCCGTTTTACTGCCATCTTTCTCGAAGCGAAGCACAGCTTATGTCTTACTTCTCTGCACAGGCTCTATTCCAGGATGCAGAAACATTCAAAGGTTTCAGGTTCGCGGAAATGCGTGACGGAGATGATGAATGGGATCCCATCAAACACCAGTACGTCTGTTTACACAACGATCACATTATTTTTGGCCATGGACGACATGCTTGGTACGTGGTTAGTCTAAGTTAAGGAAATGACATCCCTCTTACTGTTGTCCGTTTTAAGTCCCGGACGATTCTTCGCTGCCAATGGGATGAAGTCAATATTTGCGCACATCCTAGTCAATTATGATGTCCAGCTCGAGAATGGGACCCTGGAACGCCCACCAAATATCTATTTTGAGACGTCAGCTGTCCCTAACCAAGAGGCAAAGGTGTACTTCAGGAAGAGAAGTAGTGCTTAATTCGGATGGTTTCTTTCTGGATACATGCCCCACTTTCAATGTGAGCGTTTATGTACGAATGTTTGAGCACACGCGGGGCGATGAACTTATTGTCGGCTGTACTTGATCTAATTCTATAATACATCTGTTCCGTGTCCGTAGCACGTACAATGGGATCTCGGAGCTGTCAGGGACACAAATTAATGAGTATTTCTACCCGTATCAACTTTTATGATCAGTAGTCGCCTGTGGTGGCCGCACAAAACTCCTACGCGTGCTCGGTTCCCTTAGCGACGGACTCGAAAATAACCCAACTCTTCTCACCGTGGGAGAGGGATCCATCAACGAGTTGTGCGTTGTTTTGTCATGCGATCTTATGGCGGGTGTGCAGTTTCCGGAAATAGATCGCCCCTCCTCAATTACTTGAGTAGAATTTGTCACAACGGACCGCCTCGAAGGCATCTTGGCAACTAGCCGCGGTGGGTGCCACTGGGGGGACGACTTGTCTTATTCTCACTCCAAAACCTACTACGATGTCATCCATCTCGGTCCCTGGCTTCGACCTTTCCTTTGGCATTGCCCAACTTTTAGGCATTCTTGGAATCACCTATGGAGCCGTGAAGTACCTCGAAGCTAAGAGGTCACCGGTATGTGCGCTTGTGGACATTTACGATAGTTGTCTAACTATCCCTTGCCTTGTAGTTGAATGCCATACCTACAGTTGGCCACTCAGGCGTCCTGACTTCTTACATTACGGCAGTCAGATGGATGGTTAATGGAGCGAAATTGCTTCAAGAGGGGTATGATAAAGTGAGTCCTTAAACCCGCTGACTTCCACACTGGTGATCAAGCCGATTCATTGTTCGGATATAGTACCCAAATACACCGTTCAAAGTCGCTGCAATATCCAAATGGGTGGTGGTACTTAGCGGGAAGCAATACGTAGACGATATACGAAAAGCACCAGACGAGGTTTTATCCCTCGCTGAAGCTATTGGAGAGGTGAGATCATACCATTCGCTTCCTTGTCGGGAATACTGAGCGGAATTCCACGGTACTTAGCTACAACAGACTAAATACACCTTCGGACCAGTCGACGTCCATCCCCATCATGAAATAACTGTTCGCTCTGGAGTCACTCGGAATATCACAGGCAAATTTGAGGATATTAGAGATGAGATCGTCGAATCATTCAAGGAGTACATTCCCCTTTCAGAAGGTTCGCCTGCCTCGAATATGGTCCCTTTCGACAGTTCCTGACTTCAACAGATTGGGTGACTGCTCCTGCGTATGAAACACTTATGCATATTATCTGTCGTACTATCAACAGATTCTTCATCGGACTTCCTTTGTGTGAGCACTGTCTCATATCCGTCCAACTCGCCAGCCTCATCACGAATTATTTCTCCAGGCCGCGAGCCCGGCTACCGGGCCCTCCAAGAGGAGTTCACGTTCGATGTCACACTTGGGGCCAAATTCATCAACTGCTTCCCCGAATTTCTCAAACCGTGAGTCTCTGAGCCTGGATTTCAGCTCTGGAAAACATTCAGGGGGCTTGATGTTTGCCCTTATAGTTTAGTGGGCAGATATATGACAACCGTGCCCAAACGGACTAAACAGGCTTTGCAATATCTTGGCCCCATTATCGAGGAACGAATTGCCCGATATGAACAATATGGCCGCGACGACCCCAATCGACCGGTAAGCTCTTGTGAATGATACAGTACAGTCGTACTGAGGCAGTTCTAGAACGATCTCATCTCCTGGTTACTGGATAGCGCCACGGAGGATTATCATCGCTCCGTTCAGGATGTAGTCGCGCGGATCTTGCTCCTCAATTTTGCGGCTATTCATACCACTACAATGGTTAGTGCTGCCCCTTGATTCACCAACTTGTTATCTGAGAACCGGCAACAGTCTCTCACACAGGTGGTCTATGACCTGGCAACTCATCCGGAGTACGTGAAGGAGATGCGCGAAGAAGCAGAAGCTGCAATCGCGGATCATGGGTGGAGCAAGGCTGCTATGCAGAACATGCGGAAGGTCGACAGTTTCATGAAGGAGTCTTTGCGCTTGAATGGCGTTGGGGGCCGTAAGTCTTCTTCGTTGGTTAGTGCTATACCCCTAATCTATAGCTGCCTGCGCTAGTTTTGATGATCCGGAAGGTGCTTAAGGATTGGACTTTGTCTGACGGCACACTCCTTCCGGCTGGGACCTTTGTTGGAGTTGCTGCTGATGCCATGAATAAGGCAAACGTTCGTTCTTGCTTGGTCTTATTACTCAACCACAGCTCAAGTCTACCTCCCTTGCGGTTAGGCAACATATGCGGATGCGCACACGTTCAGAGGTTTTAGGTTTGCGGAAATGCGAGATGGAGATGGCGAGCTGGACAGCATCAAGCATCAGATGGTGTCCTTGGAAACTGACTATATTGTGTTTGGCCATGGTCGGCATGCCTGGTACTGTGTTCGACTGTCTCTATCACCTCAGTTGCTCATTGCCTGTGTTCAGCCCGGGACGGTTCCTCGCTGTTAACGAGGTGAAGGCCTTGCTTGCCCATATTCTCTTGAACTACGACGTTCAGTTGGAGGATGGATCTATGGAGCGCCCCCCAAATCTCTATATTGAGTCAAGTGTGATACCCAACCAGAAGGCGAAGGTGATGTTCAGGAAGAGGAGAGTCGACTGATCTAAAGGACTTGGGTGGCGCTGCAAGAATCCAATATGTATGAAAGTGTTTGGCCTGGTCTTCGTCCAGAAAACTTTATCCCATTGTGACGTACATTATTGTACATTATTGTAGTTGTCCCTGTCCCCTCGTTCATGCAATTCCCACTAGAACCCTTCTTCACTGGATCCTCTCCTCCCATACCTACTCTCCTCTAAAAGCCTGTGGACAAATCGGATCGGACGGCATGGTCGTTAGTACGCGCGCTTACGTGTTCTTTATAGCCCACCCCACTTGAAGCCAAATTTCCCAGCAAGGCTAAAATCTGACACTGCTTCGACTTCGCCAAGGTTAGTGCATGACCCTGTGCGGGTCACATCCTACACTCGCCGACACAATGCTGCCGAACAAAGCCTCTCCACCCGGGTCAACCGTGGTCGACGTTGGAAGAAAGACAAGTTTCCTTATTGATGGACACCTCAAAGAGCACCACCGTGCGTTCATGCCACTAAATAAGAGGGCTTGACCAGATTTAATGACGTCCAAGTCAGGTGACCAGCCAGGTGCTCTTATGATAGCGAAGCCCGTGTGTACTCGTGCACGCCTCCAGTGAGAAACCCCAGAGGATTCGAAATCGCACACTAATTCTTGAGCAAAACCGGCGTGCATGGGTTATACCTCGTCTGCTGCTAAGAAACTTGCGCCACCCAACAGTATATCTACAGGGGTCAGGCTGAGAAGGTTGTCTCAAGTACAGTTTGCGAAGAGTTCCAAGCCCTGTAGATCTCGGAAGTACTCGGCTGCATCAGTGTTGGAACACTTATACAAATATAGCAGGCTTCCGGGATCTTTCCAAGAGTATTACTCTTGCTGGATTTTGTCATGCGGCCCGTGCCGTTTGTTATATTCCCAATGGCTCCCAGCTTCGACTTGTAGCCTTTTAGCTGGACAATGATAACATCGTTGATTCGAGACCTGGACCTCACCTCAGCCGCCATCCGACTTTTGGGCATACTCCTTGCTGCTTATTCCGCCCTCAAATACATTGAAGCAAAAAGGTCACCAGTGCGCATATTTCAATTATTTAGCCACATTTCACTATTAACTCCACCTCTCTTCAAAGTTGAATGCTATCCCCACAGTTGGTCACTCAGGTATTCTGACCTCTTATATCACGGCAATTCAGTGGATACGAAACGCTGGGGAGCTAATCCAAGAAGGTTATGATCGCGTGAGTCTATCTTCCCCTTGCTGGTTTGATTTAGTTATGTTTTTCTTTGATGATAGTACCCTTGTCGAGCATTCAAGGTTGCAACACTATCGAGATGGGTTGTTATTCTCAATGGAAAGCAACATGTCGACGACATTCGCAAAGCCCCGGATGATGTACTTTCATTCATTGCGGCCACCGAAGAGGTAAATAATGTGCTATTCCCAAGCTCCATCGACCATGATAAACTAAACATGATGTGCAGACCATTCACTCTGAATATACTTTCGGAGGAAAATTCTTTTCCGACCCGTTCCATATAACGACAGTTCGCTCTCCAATTACGCGGAACCTCGTCTCCAGGTTTGACGATATCGCAGATGAAATCGTTGAGGCATTCAATGATTATATCCCTCCCACCAAAGGTCGGTGTCAATCTAACCTACGAAAGACCTTATTAACTTCGACAACCATAAGATTGGACTGTGGTGCCGGCGTATGAGACACTGATGCATATCGTTTGTCGTGCTAGCAACAGATATTTCGTTGGACTCCCTCTTTGTAAGTATCTCGTTGACGCATCTTGATTCCATCTAAGTTGCCCTTGTTTTAGGCCGCGAACCCGGGTATCGCTCGCTCAATGAAACATTCACTGTCGATCTTGTTGTCAGCGGTAAGATTATTAACTGTTTCCCAAACTTCCTCAGACCGTGAGTCTCCCCACCTCTCCTTTTGGATCTTAAGGCTCTTAGTTCTATAACATAGGCTCGTTGGCCGATATCTGATCACTACACGGAAAAGCGTTAAAAAGGCGCTTCATTATATGAGACCTATTCTCGAAGCTCGGCTTGCTCAACTGGAACAGCCGGAGTCCGAACGGGGCGAGGTGCCAGTAAGTCGGCTTGATGACTGCAGGACTTCGTGCCGACGATATGTGGCAGAACGATCTCATAACTTGGTTGATTGAAACATCGACGCAAGACTATCACCGTGATCCTCGCGATCTGGCTCTGCGGATCCTCGCCATCAACTTTGCAGCCATTCATACAAGCACCATGGTCCGTGCTAGTCCCATCCGGTGTCTAACCATTTCTGAGATATAATGTCGGATTAGTCGATCACACAAGGAGTATACGATCTGGCTGTCCACCCGGAATACGTAAAAGAAATGCGTGACGAAGCAGAGGCTGTGATTGAAGCGCATGGATGGACCAAAGCCGCCATGCAGAAGATGCGCAAGATTGATAGCTTCCTGAAGGAATCCCAGCGGCTTAATAGCTTGGCAAGCAGTGAGTTTTCCCCAAGCTCATTTCTCTCATCACTAACGTTGATGACAGTGCTCATGACGAGGAAAACCCTTAAGGATTGGACCCTCTCTGATGGGACCCTCCTCCCGGCCAATAGCTATATCGCAATTGCCAGTGACTCGATGCATAAAGATGAGGTCCGTCTGTGCCGTAGACTTCTTTCTACTCAGATGTTGACCATTTTGGACGGCTTATCAGGGCTATTTCCCGGACGCGCATACTTTCAAAGGTTTCAGATTCTCGGAGATGCGTGAAGGAGATGGAGAGTTGGACAGTATCAAGCATCAAATGGTTTCGCTGAACTTTGATCAAATTGTATTTGGGCATGGTCGACATGCATGGTATGTATGATCTTTTGGCAATTTTACGTCAAGCTAAATGTGAAAATGAATTTGTTCATGCAGTCCTGGACGCTTTTTCGCGGTTAACGAAATCAAAGCTATGTTCGCCCATATTCTCCTGACCTATGATATTCAGTTAGAGAACGGATCCGTGGAACGTCCTCCAAACACCTACTTTGAAGCCTCGATCATTCCAAACCCAAAGGCGAAGGTGGCGTTCAGGAAAAGGTGCTCATCCTGATTGGAAGCGTCCACTTTATGGGAGTGAGGCATATTTGTGTCTCTGGGCGGACAGCAAATAACGACTATGTTTGTCTGAAGACCCCTTCGCATTTTTCATTCTCCTTTCTTAAGCTTGAAGGCTCGTTTACCGGTTCCTCTGAGGACTATGCATTTATGCCTTCTATGCAAACTATCCATTGACGAGCCGTGATCCTCATACAAGTCTAAACTGTCGCTAAGGGAACGCGCCTCAGTGCTCACTAACCAGGTACCAAACGATACATCTAATCCCCGTTCATCCCAAGATAGATCAAACACTGTGATTATGGTACGTCACAGAAGCGAATGTGGCATGCCCTCGGTGAAACAAGTGTAACAACTGTCCAGGAAAGGTTAGCCGGGGATTCGCAAGCAGGGAGCTGCACGCCCTGGAACACGGGGCCGCTCTGGTCGCTCAGTCCGTTGATGTTTGGCCTTTTTTTTGTTCTTCCTTGGTGTTACCAGTTCCTCTGCGTCTTCTGTGCCCTCCGACGACGGTTGATATTCGGCTTCATCCTTCGAGTTGTCCCTCGACCGATGCGGGCGTTTACTTGCTACAGGGAGAAAGTGCGATAGCGAGGGGCGGAGGGTAACGTCCTGGGCATTTTCCGTGAGCTGCGCAATGAGAGCAAAGAATTCCATTGCTGAGGAGTATAAGATAGCATAAACTGCTGGGTCCAGCCTGCCCTCACATATCGGGTTGTCCCTGTAAGCATCAACGAGTTGCATGCGAAACTCGTCAAGCGGGCCGATGCATTCTGCAAGACTGGGATGGATGTGGTATTGCAACTCTGATACAAGGGCGCAGGACATCTTGAAGATATTGGTGCGGAACTCACTGGGGGAGAATGTGTAAGTGAATACATTTTTTGCCCACTCTCGTGACTGGGCGTAGTCGACGTTTTCGGTCAGGTCCCACAGCGAAACCCACCACAAGGATTCCAGGTCATGCGTGAATTGATATATGATTGTCCTAACCTCAGGTTTAGTTGTCTGCACGTTTAGAGGCAGATTCGTCCCGGGGGTTCTGACGCCAGAGGCAAATCTCATCGCCACTCTCCAAGTTTCGGCATTTATACGACGCCTGCCGTAGGAGTCGGGATGCAGGCGTTGTCCAGAATGCACTTCAATCGCCATGTAGTATGGGGTTCCCTGATACATATGTGCGGCCATGTTGATTTTACAAGGTGGAGCACTAACCGTCTTGACATCACCGAAGTACTTCCAAACGGTCTTGCGTATTCCAGATCGATTAGTGTTCCTTGAGCCTTTCCTCCTCCCACCACAGAAAGAATATTGACAGCACTGATATCTCTATGCGTATAGTTGGCAATATAAAGGAAAGCGAGGGCTGAATGGAAAAAAGCAAGTCAACGAATCATACGAAACATAGCACGTACCGTTGTACTTTGGACCATTGAGCCGTTTTCCAATCTTGGCAGATGTCTACAACGTCGCCTAAGAGATGGCAACGAGAAACGGAAGGAAGGTTATATTTATTTTGGTAACGATGGTCTTGAGTTAGACATGTGTTCGGACACACGGACGCCAATGAACCCGACATTACACCCCATTACACTGAATGGCACCGTCCAAGGCGTCAGACTTCGGGCTCCTAATTTCGTTCCATTGTGACAAAACGGTAGCATTCCGACGTACCTAAACGAATCGGAGGGCACAGCACATATGCGCAAGCTGCAAAATGGAGCAACAAAATGGTGGGCGCCTGATTTCCTAGGTGAGTTTTGCGCATTTCTGTTGGTGCGTTTGAGCGGCGAAGAGGCTCATATTCGGACTAGGCGCACTCAAGCTAAGGCTCTGAGATCCTTGTTTTGGCTCTGCGCAGGTGAATTTTGCTCGTCATGAACAATGGACGTGCCCGCAAAACAAGATACAGATCACATCTATCCAAGACACTAATCGCCTACCGTTTCCACAATATAATATCCACGCAGCCAAGCGACCCCGAAAATCCCACCTGGAACATCCTTTCTCCCCCACCTGAGATGCCTTACAGCTTCTCAGCCCCTATGGCTCGATAGATCACCACTCGATGAACATCGCATTCGTATTGGCTGAGCCTGATTTCAAGAACGCAGCAACATCTCTCCGGAATACCGAAACCTGGAATGGACCACTTCATTGCTCCGCCAGACTACTGTGGATTCCAGGCATCATAAAAACGTCAACTAACACCCTATCCATGCACGAATAGTCCTCCCCGGCACTCTCACAACCCTTAGGACCATGATGACCCAATCACTGCCAGACGAGCTGAGTAGCCGGACTATAATCACTTGGCTTGCCATCCTCTTTGTGGCTGTCTATACAACGACGAGATATGCGCAGTATAAGAAATCTCCTGTACGCCCGTTCTTAATCTCGTATATTCTCACCCCTTGACGTATTCCTATTCTTCAGTTAAATGCTATTCCAACCGTTGGTCATTCGGGTGTCCTGACCTCCTACATCACTGCAATCGGATGGATGAGGAAAGGAGGGGAACTCCTTCAACAGGGATATGATCAGGTGTGTTCGTGGCTCTACTTTCTCGCTCCGCATTCAGCACCTACCTGAGTGACTCCTTTAGTACCGTGACCGACCATTCAGGGTAGCCACGATATCAAGATGGATAGTAATCATTTCTGGGAAACAGCTGTTAGAAGACCTGCGGGAGGTTTCAGAGGACGTGGTGTCCCTTAGGCATGGGGTTGAAGAGGTGAGCGCTTCCCCTATGCACTGGTACCATGCAAGCTCAATGCACCATGGGCAGACTATGCACGTTCGTTACACCCTCGGACGAAGACCCGATGACGACTGCTATCACATTACAACCATTCGTTCGCCCTTGACCCGCAACTTGACCAATAAATTTGATGAGTTACGGGATGAAATCGTAGAGGCATTCAAGGAATACATCCCCCTTACGGAAGGCAAGCCTCGCGCGTTCTGCGAACTTTAAACAGGGTCTAATTTGTCTCAAAAATAGACTGGGTCACCGTTCCCGCATATGCCACTCTTATGCACATTATTTGTCGCACGAGTAATAGATATTTCATCGGCCTTCCCCTCTGTAAGCCACACTTCCTCGAAGCTCATACAGCATCTTTCATCACCTGTTTTTCAGGTCGTTGCCCTGGCTATCGCTCGCTCAACGAGAGATTTACGATTGACGTAGCTCTCAGTGCCAGGATCATCAATTTCTTCCCGGACTTCCTGAAACCGTATGTATTCAAACAGGTTTCCCACTAGAACACATTATTGAAGGTAGAAAAATCACCAACAAACAGCCTGGCGGGAAAATATTTGACAACTGCGCCTAAAAGTATCAGACAAGCTCTCACTTATCTTGGACCTATAATTGAAGAGCGACTCGCCCAGGAGGAGAAACACGGACCTAAATGGCCTGAAAGACCGGTCCGTACATGATGTATCGAATTATTTCCTTTCTTCTAACATGGTGTACAGAACGATTTAGTCAGTTGGCTGCTTGAGAACACTACGCAGGATTACAACCGCACCATCCATGACATAGCTATGCGCATCCTAACCGTCAACTTCTCTGCCATCCATACTACCACGATGGTGAGTTCTATTTAACCGCTAGTCTCCTTGTGCCCGAAGGTAGAGTTATCAGAAACAGGCCACGACACAAGCGCTATTTGACCTTGCTATACATCCCGAATACACCAGTGAAATGCGCCAAGAAGCAGAATCAGTTATCGAAGAGCATGGATGGACCAAAGCGGCCATGCAAAAGATGCATAAGATTGACAGCTTCTTAAAGGAATCTCAAAGATTGAACAGTATGGGGAGCAGTAAGGACCCAAACCTCTCCTGTTATTACTGTCGAATTCTTACCATGGACGCCAGTGCTAATGATTCATAAGGTTCTACGAGACTGGACCCTCTCTGATGGGACGCTCATCCCAGCTGGTACTATTATCGGAGTGGCCAGTGACGCCATGAACAAGGATGAGGTTCGTGTCACCACGCTTTATAAGCAGATTGCTGATAGAATACATACGGAGGACAGAGGTCCTTCCCGGATGCACATATTTTCAAGGGTTTCAGATTCGCCAAGATGCGGACAGATGACGAGGAATCAGATAGTGCACAAGGCCAAATGGTTTCCTTAAGCCCTGAATATATTGTGTTCGGGTACGGTCGGCACGGGTGGTGCGTCTCTTACTCAGATTCGGCTAGTCCTTTCCGCAGAGCTTCACAAAATTTGCGTCGTTCAACAGCCCTGGACGTTTCTTTGCAATCAACGAAATTAAGACTATTTTGGCTCACATCCTCCTCAACTACGACGTCCAACTAGAAGATGGATCCAAGGAGCGACCACCTAACCTCATCATTGAAACTTCAGCTATCCCGAACCCAAAGGCGGAGGTGATGTTCAAGAAGAGAAGTGTATAATTGCAGTAATACATTTGGGGGCGTTGGACCAAGTTTCTTTAATGAAATGATTTCTTTGAACTCAGCACATAAGAGGGATTCTGACTACGCGCAAAGTTGGACGCATATAGCCTTGTTCGTATCAGATTTTGATATGGATGATGCGCATGGTTCGACAGCTGGAGGTCCTGGAGGTCCTGTTGTTACTGTGTTAACACCTAAGGATGTAGTCACTGGCACATGAACAGTTGAAGTCGCAAAGCTTTCTTGGCATTGTCAGGCACCTTGACTCGCCTCAGGAATCTTGAAGCACTCAGTAAGCACCGAGTCGTACATGGTGTAGATTGCCTCGGAATAAAGTTCCGATCACATTTGTTTCCGATTGGTTGTTTACGTACACGGCGAAAAACGAGGACGAACATCTCATTCAAAATGTCTAAATGATGCTGATAAGAAGCCAGGAAGTGTCATGATCACAGTGTATAACGCGTCCCATCTGCCTCGTGTTCGCCTCATGAACTTACTTAAATACATTGATCTACCACGCCTCTGTTCCCAAATTGTCCTACAACAACCAAACCAACTCCCTCTTTTCCAATCTTTTATGAGCCTAACCCATTTCGGGGCCAATGCCAATGGCAAACTTCAGCGAGGTAATAACCCAATAACAATCAACCTGTGTTCGGCCAGACACTTCAAGTAGGCTCTGGTCCTCCAGGAGTAAATTCGCGATTTCCAAGGCACAAGTGGAGTGTGGTGCCATTTGTTTGATAGCCCTGGATACCGATCGGATATACCTGATGTGAAAATTTGCCCTCAGTTCGATAAATGTACGACTTTCAGGGACTTTTTGAGTTTTCGTACCTCCTACCACGCTTCTACCAGGCTTGCTCATCTTGTTACAATCCCCCTCTGGGAATTCATGATGTCGTTCAGAAGGATCCCTTACGTCTCACACCTTACCGTGGCTTGTGTTTGCGTCCTCTTCCATGCCTCGAGAGATATCAACTCGTTTGCGTGGAACAACGATACACATTTCCCGTTGCGCCACAACCGTTTCGATCTTAGGCTCTGTCCCGAACTTGGATTCTCGAACGGTGCTTGTTTGGATTATATCTCACGCGAATGTACCAGAAGGGTTCTGGCTGTTTAAAAATCTCCACATTTCCGTTGAAAATATCCGATACCAATCGGCCCACTCCAAGCTGGGTGCGATCCCTGATTTTCTGATGCTAGACACCAATGTGCTTTTCGTGCTGCCTGTTACCGAAATCGGGGGTGCTGACGTGTTTCTCGGTCTTTTTGATTTCTTGGGGCAAGTTTGCTCGTTCGACGAAGGCTATGCATTTACGAAAATCATCCCGTCTTGGGCACCAGTCGTCTCCAAGAGTAGGTTGTGATGGACCTTAATCCTGTTCAACGTGAATCCCAGTTTCTGTCCTATACCTAGAACGATCGTCGGGAAAGGACTTCAACATTATAGACAAGCGCAATTATGATGCGGAGGAGAGTTTCAACGATCAGTGTCGATTCTTGGGCATACTCCCTGATCGATATTGTTTGGATCAGAAGACGATGTCAACGTTAGGGGCCAATAAGCATGCAGAATAGAAATCATCACGGCTGGGAAAGGATTCAAACGCGAGGACATGTTGGACCCTTGGATACATGCAAGTTCGTTCGTGCTCCTTTATCATCCCCCACAGCCTTTCCCGGGTACGATGACCTCCATATAGCGGGGCAAACTCTTCAAGGCGATGCTCTTATCAAGTTGTAGAGAAGACCTATTTCTCAGTTCCACCGCCAGTTGCATTTTATCCTTCTTATTCAGTACCACCGCGACAAAAGTTGGACTGGTCGCATGGCGCAGTACCCAAGTGTGTCAAAATACTGTTCTCTTGTCCAGTTGTGGTACCATGACTCATTCATCAACACACAGGACTCTAGGGCACTCATACATACAAACACACTCTCCTTATCTCTTCACCATGGCGCCTCTACTTCATGATTGGCTCCCTATCGAGATCTTCTCCAAAATTCTTCTTTTCGCAATTCACTCCACCGATCATGGCCGTTCAAATTATCAATACAGCAATCCCCTCCGACAGGCAATTGTACTTTCCAGCGTTTGCCGCCGTTGGCGGGATGTCTCAACGTCCCTGCCTTGCTTCTGGTCTGATCTACATCTCTCAAACTTCACCTATCCTTCCCAGGCTAGGGCGCGGGACTGTATCAAAGCTGTGCTCGAGCGCTCGGACGGACGATTCAGAAACATTGCTCTGGATTTCTCGTCCCTCAGCGAGATCGCTGACAGTGATGGCGTGATCACTACAGCTCTCGATATTATCCTTGCTGCCTCGCTCACATCCAGGTCTGAGCCACCCTCGTGGACTAGGTTGTCCGTGAGAGTGGCAGAGTACGGCCAAATGTGTACAGTTTCTGACCACCTTCTCTTCTCCACGTCGGATGCCGCTCGTATCAGGCTTGGGTATATTACAACCCTCTGCCTCGCGATGACGAGTCCTTATTCGTCCTCCAATTCTCTATCGACGTCGCCGAACCAGTTACGCCCACGCCCCCGGTTTGACACTCGTCACTTCAAATCTCTCGCCCGGGTGTGTTTGACCCACGTTGATATCATCGCCTTCCCCTCCATTCTCTTGACACCACGATTGGAGGTCCGCTTGAAAGGATGGATCGACAGAATTGAGGATACATTCCTCTCAACCGCTAGATTGGATCCGAATGCGTCACCAGTCCCATTGAATTATCACCTTTGCATTGAGGACTCTCCACTGAATATCTATCCGCTTGGTGTGAATCTTTCCGGTGTCAGTCGCCTTACTATTTTCTCTCCTGGCGTAACCTCCCCTCTTTCACCATACACGCCTTTCTCGACACCCGTTAATAAAATCACTCGATTTCTTGCTCTCGTCAATCTTCCACACCTCACGCGGCTCGACCTGTGCAATATCACATTTTCTACCTGGATCGAGTTCCTAAATCTCATCCGCCAGCCTTCAACTCCCAACGCCCAACCCCAGTTGCAGTTTCAGAACCTGAGAGAGCTTGTCCTGCTTTTCGCTCCCTACCAAACTGGTGTCTCTAAATCTGCTAGATCCGCTCCTAGCGCCGTACTCGGCTTTGATTTTGATTGTCATTTCGGGAGAGCCAAGGACGGATGGGCGCAACAAAGTGTGATGAGCAAGTGTTTGAGGCTCGTTGATCAAAGGGCCGTGCCTGTTTTAGAGGACCTGGTTTGTGGGTATGCAGATGGATCTGTCTTGTGGCGCGTCAAAGTCAATTTGACGCCGCTAGTCCGGTCCTGACCTTGTTACCTCACGGGCTCCTCAACGTCCTATGGACCATACCTTTATTGCTATTTCTGTCATCACCGTTGGGATCACCCCTATTATTTCCCAGCAATCTCCCACTTCCCCATCCTATTCGCCATCTCACCACACTGTATCGCCCAACCTAATCTTAAACCCTCAAAAGTCTGGATCATCCCCTAGACAACCAGTATACCAACTCTTATCTTCGCTTTCTGAAACCACTTAGAAGATACAGTCATTGTAATACCTAAAAACCTCTCGCCCATCCCTAGCCGCCCCCTCGCGCCATTCCTACAACGCACGCGATGTTCATACCTTGTACACCACTGTTCCTGATTCACTAGAGTACCCAGAGAGCACTCGGACACCGCCTTCTTCTTCCTCCCCCCAGTACCTTCCCGCTCGTACGCCATCTCCTTAATCTCATTTCCGTTAACTGTATCTTGAACGTGTTAGGTTTTCTTGAACCGTTCCCTGGGTCTATTCCTCTTTTATCTTGCTGTGTATGTACGACTACACGCTGTTAGTTCTGAAGATCGTGGTACTTCTTGCTTTATCTCGTGTCTACTAAACCCCCACTCTTCGTTCTCTATAACTTTATGTAATAAATATTTGTTGTTGTGACCGTTTTATCGTAATCCCAGCGGGAAGACTTGATGGGTGAAACTGTAGTCAAACATCCTGGACGCAGTCCAGAGTGAATTGGTGTCGATTCGGACGAGTTGAGCGAACAAAATACATAAAGACTACAATTTTACAAACAGCAAAACGAAACGTGGAGTACAGGAGGACAAGTGAACTAGTGACAGATGCAAAGAGTAGGAATACACAATACTCGCACAATCCGAGGTTACAAGTAGATACAAGTACACATACAAAGCAATTTGATCAACAATGTTTAATGAAGAAGTTCTTCACGTTCGACCATCTCAAAACCTTCATCGTTTCCACTGGTATCATCTGGTGAATCAACGACGACCATCTCCGAATCGCTACTATCACCATTTTCTTCCCCGGCTGAGAAATAATCACAATCTTCCTCGTCTTCCTCTCCACCACACCGAACATCACGGGCACCATCATCCAGAGACAAGGTTACACTCCCCGTGTTCCCAATGCTGTCTGCTGGAACTGGAACCGCGATACCATTTGCCCTAGTGGTCGCACCAACACCTACGCCTGGATTCTGAGCATCAAGGTTGTTGAGCAATACGCTGTCCTTGATACTATTCTGTAGAGCAATAACTTGCTCCCGCTCCCTTCCCTGTTCTTCAACTTCCAGCTCCCTCAGTCCACCAGATAACTCCCTCATGGCACCATCACCAGTGGCCCGTGTTTCCTCGAGCCTATCGGCAGATGCATACAACGCCTCAAGGAGATTGCCAACAGTGTCGTTTCCACTGCTGATAATAGTGGACCCGTTGAGCGAGCTCTCAGTCTCGTTCCTCCTTCCAAGCACATCCCTACTCTCGCCCTTATCTTCATCCTCAACCAACTCGCCATGCTCCTCCTCCCAAGCCAGGGACCGCGCAAGAAACTCATCATAATCGTAATCCTGTCCACAAATGCCTCTCGCGCCAGCACCCATACCAAACTCGTCAATCCGCCCTCCATCTCCTCCCCCTTCGACATAACCTGGAACCCCACCACGTACTCCATCTCGAGCGATCTGTTCCTCGGCATCCGTAAGCCTAACGACTCTAAACCCCCGAATCCAGTCCCACCACTTCTCTTTGGGTCCAATTCTATACATGTGTATGACTCCCCGTTCTTGTTCTTTAGGATCGAACACGGGTGCGAGGAGAACCTGTTTGGTGGGTTCTAGGCCGAGGATATATGTTGGTGTCGGCGGAAGTTTACGCGCCCAAGTCGTAGTAGTTCTGGCGGTAGACGGATAGGTAGAGGTAGAGGGCCAGGGATATCTCGAGGAGCGGTACCTCGTGTCCGGACGACGATCAAAATAAGAGTTAGCAGGTTCTTCAAGGCTGTATCGTGGGCCGGGGTTTAGGATCAGGTATTCAGACATTGTAAGTTCCTAATAAAATCAAGTCACGTCAGTCCCCGAGTCTTATCCCATACACGACATAAAGATGCTGACGCACCTGTACCGAGAGCAACCACTCTACAAAGTATCGATCCACAAGCACATCAGCAGGCAGACACGTATAGTCGAACTCGTACAACTCGGGCAACACCGTAAACGCCGCACTGGCATTCCCATCTGCACCCATACCCGTCCGCCAGCAATGCACGAACCACCGCTTCACAGCGTAAAAATACGCATCAGCATTCTTGTGTTGACATCGATTATTATCACTGTTGGGTCCCGCCGCGAGTATACGGTGCAAACAACATTTCGCCAAGTCTGCGTGAGTTGCGCGTGTGTCAATGGACCAAGTGTCAGAGCGGGAGGAGTTGCGAAGGAATTCGTTGAATGATTTGTGACAAAATGTAACTTCGGGGTTGGTGAAACTTGGTTCTTCAAGATCACCTGAGCCTGTGTATGAGTCGGGGCGCTCGATGGGGGCGGCAACGACTGAATTGAGGTAGTACAGTGCGCTATGGAGTTCTTCGATGGTTATCCCCAGGAGTTCGGCCACGACACAGGCTGTTGGGTTCGAATCCTGTGAGCTTGAGGGTTGCATGAGGGATATTGCTCCAAGAACTCGTTTAGTCAATTCCTGAGAATGTAACGGGACTCGAGATAGGATGTACTGGTACATAGCATCCAGTTGTGCGAACATGTTGTCCTCCTTGTGTTGGAACGACGCATGTTCGGTGTGAGATGCGACTGTGCGTAGCCGGTCGTAGGGATTCGCATTGGGACGGTCGATATATGCGAATAGGGATGCCGAGTAGGCGAAGTACCCGGATGAGTGCCAACGAATGGTATCGATGGTTTGATTAGAAACCCATGCAGTGGAGGAAGAAGCAGGCGCGATGCGGACGATTCGTCTGGTGTTCGTGGATAGAGGAGAGAGGAGGTATGAGGTGCGGATTTCGCTCAGGGAAGTGTGGATGTAGCGAGTCATCTCAACATGAGATGCGAGCGGTACGGATATTGTGTGAACCCTTGGATGTAGGAGGAATTGAAGAAACTTGGAGTGGATCCAGGATTCGGAGCGGGAGCTGATGACCCAGTGCCATCGGACGTGGTCAATCTTCGCATTGTCAAACGCCTGGTGAATGACGTTGAGGATCTCTATGTGTGTCTCTTCGCCGCCGTCACACTCGTCTAATCCGTCAATGATCATGAGGATATCATAGTCATCCGTTGCGCAAGTCGCCCAAAAACGTATTGGGTTGATGATCAAGGCGTCACACTGCTCCTTGAGCGGCAGGTCACGGACATTAAGAGTTACGTCGAAAATAAATTGGAAGTAGGGTGCGAGTCCGGGGATACCACGGGCGAGACCGTATGCGAGGGTGCTGAACAGCATTCGACGATCCGTAACCTGGTTCTTCACAGAAAAGAAGAAGCCGGATCCCATGAACCCAGAAGGAGTATCCGAGTTGCAGGAAGTTCGTGTATTGGGCTGCTGTAGCATTTCTTCAGCAATTGAATGCATGATAGTGGTTTTTCCGACTCCAGCAGGTCCATGCACCCAGAGAAGATTATAATGAGCAGAGGATACCCGGGGCAAAGCCCAAATCTTGTTCGAGACTTCGTCCTCTATTGCGCGATGTGTGATTTTAGAGCGCGGTATTACCCCGCAGCGATGTGGTGAGTCATACAGCGCTTCAAAGAGGACACTGTCCATGAACGCTGACGGAAGATCTGCAGCAGGAGAGAACGAGGGTAGAAATGGGGAGACACTACTGTTATTCTCTTCGCCAGGCATTGCAGCCGTGGAGGGCTGAGATGAGTCGAAAGGCGCAGGTTAACGACGCTTCTCCCACAGGCCATGGCTTGAAATAGATGCTGTTCAGGGCTTAACGCTCAACTGTCATTGTCGAGTGGAGATAGGCGATCAGGTGAGTCTGTTTGATTAATTACGCAGCGAGTCACGGTAGCGTCATGTACCAGCATAACGGGCGGAATTTGGAAGAGGTCGGTCCTGGCCGGGCGATAAAGTCGATGTGAAGGAACAAGGAGAGACGCTGAAAACTCGGCAAGTGCTGTATGCCTGTCTTATGCCCTTGAGTCCATTGTACAATACAATGCAATTCAGACTGTCAGCCTTGGTACATATCATGTTTGATTATGATTATGGTTGGGGCACATAGTTTATACGTTCCGTCACTGCAACCCGAAAATTGGCAGCGGTGGAGCTAAGTCTTTCGAAAGGATTAGCAAGTAACTGGCTTTTTGTAACAATATACACATTACGCAGGGAGTAAGAATACGAACATAAATACTAAATAAACAATCCAACTCCTCCCAACCAGCACAACCTCTATTTCCAAACGATCCTAACCCTCCAATGCCGACCCTGTGCATCGTAGCATTCAAACGTTCTCAAATCCGGTAGTAAATCTCTCTTGAACACGACCAAACATCTCTTCATCAAGCCCTCCAAATCCCTGTTACACTTCACCCTCAACAACTCTTCCCCAAAATCGAAATCAAAACCGAGCTCCGCTTCGAGGTTCGCCATTGGATCCATCGGCGCACTAGCCACACTAGGTTCTGTGACGGGATGTTCCCCATCATCACTATTTTTATCCGGATATCGGCGTGCGGGGTGAGGTAAGCGTCGCGCTAGAGATGGAAGAGGAGGTGCAAATCGGATGATGAGATGTTTCAGACCCCTTCCCATTGAAGTATTTTGGTTCGGAGTTGATGGTAACAAGGTTGTACGACCTTGTTGAACGTGGCGCAGAAACATGAGCCAGATTTTGGGGGTTACGTCGGAGAGTTCCAGATATGTCATGTCGAGGAAATTGTAGAGGCGGAAGAATTTGAGGATTGGAATATCACAGGCGGAGGCGAAGGAGGAGGAGCGAGAAGTACTCGTAGCGGTAGGAACCATACGTGATGTAGGTAGTCCGCTCATTAAGACAGGCGAAGTCGCGGCCGGAAATATCACCGTGACTGCACCAGTATGGGAGAATGATTGAGGGGTATATGCAATGGCATCTAGAGATGGGTTGTTGATTATCAGGTGATATTTTAGCGTCGGCAAGTCGCGACTCATTTTCTGGTCTAGGAAGGTTTCAGCGGTTGGGGTTGAAAGAAACAAGCTTTCAATCGGTTTAGTCCAGTTGTCTAGGTAGATTTCTAGTGGCCGGTTTGACAAGGGTGAAGGAACGGAAGCAGGAGGAAAATAGAAGATATCGACATTTGTTAGATGGAGACGCAGCAAGGATTTGAAGTGGAAGATATTGAACCGTGGACGGGTGTCGCTCCTATTGAAAGTTGAAAAGCCGTGCCCCAGAGTGTGCCTTTGAGGTGTTATTGAGACTCCCGACCGTGTTGACGAAGGATTGTGCTCTGTCAGCACGAGCCGTAGAGTGGTGATGGAGTTGAGTTTGACACGAGCAGCGCTGGATGTGGAGAACATGAGGTAATCAGAGATGACACACAGATGCTCGTCCTCTGCTGCCGTGATGCAAAATTCTTGCCATGATGACAAAGGGGAGAGAACGGCGGCAGACAAAAGGTTTTCGAGAGTTGTATTGATGATCCCCTCGGCATCAGCAGCATCTTTGAGCGACGTAAAATCCAGCGAAACACGGCTGAAATGTCCGCCAGAGCGGCGAAGAATGTCGATGATGCAATTCGTTGCTTCGCGTGGGGTAGGGTTGAGAAAGTTTGTGAACTCTATATTCGGCCAGAGGGCTGGTAGAGAGGTCGCTATACGACGCCATTCCCGACAGACGCTGGACATGCAGATCGCTGTTTGCACAGTCGAGTCACGTCCAGGATGTGCATGTGCTTGTTGACTGCTGTGGGCGGTGCCAGCGCGGATAGTGTAAAGGAGAATTTCGGAGAAAATCTCGAGCGGGAGGTATTCGTGAATTGGGGGCATCACTGTGAGGGCGACGACGATGGTACATGTGCAAGTCAAGAGCGCCCGGATATGCTGTTGCGCTGTTGGATTTGGGTGGGCCGTGAGTCATGACATCTCAAACGGACAAGCGAACAGCATTTTGACAACATACCCCACTTGGCACGAGGCTACCAGCCCCCTGTCCCTCGTCTATGTTTAGTGCCTAGCCTGTCCCAGTTTGCAGTTGAAGACACGCAGAGCGATTTTATGCGCTGTTGACCCACACGGAAAAGGCTCGGAGACAGCTCCAAGGAGATGAAAACAGTTGTGCAAGCCAACTCCCAAATGTTACGGTGCAGCAGGGTGGTAGCTTTCGAGAGTCCCTAAAGAGGACATTCGAGTCCATATCTGGTGGTCGTGCACGCGCATTGCTAGTGAATATCTTGTCAAAGCGCGGGATGAGTAGAAGGTTGGCAGTTGGTGCTTGGAAGGGAACTGAGATTCACCTGTTTGGCAATGCCATGCGGACCAAATGGGGGAACCGAGTCTCCAGACCCGATTAAGTCTTATGATGTTCCACCTCCGTCTCGATTTCTACTGATAATAAGACATCTACTGAGGTCGTTGTCAGGCGCTTTGCCCTTTATGATTCGTCGATTTTAAATTTGAAAGAGTGCGTAACCTGTTGTGGATATCACAATGATGGTCGCAACAAAGGAAGAATGGGTCGGATGTATTTGACTGCGTGAGTAAGTACTCAGTTGATAGAACATGTCTCCGAATGTCATTTATTTTCTCAAGCCAACGAATACCGTGCTTTCGTGGAACTATTCATTACAAGGAATCCGCAAGGGGACACCAGGAAATCCGGGGTTGTTTGAATTAAAGCAGAGAGAATTGAAGGATTTCTCTTGAGCTACTTTGCCCATTACTTCTTACGCGTCTGGGGCCATACACGGCCATAGTGTGCAAGCTTTCACAGTTCTACAACCTGGACCATGTGGCGATGGACCGTATCACACGCGTACTGATTTTGTCATCCAAGGCAGAAGAGCAGACGAGCAGGCCACCGTCAGTTGCCGGTTATTTCATCCGTGCTTGACATCTGTTTTCCATCCCTCGACTGTGATATTGTTCGCACATATGACGTCTCCTGTGACGCCCGAAACGTCCGATGAATACCGTCTGCCGACTAACGTGAAACCTACTCATCACGATAATCAAAACAGATCCTGATGATCAGACTTTTGAGCGGTTTGTTCGCATCGAGTGAGTCTCATTGTTTTAATAACCAGATCCTAGTACTCATTAATGTGGTAGTTTGGACGTCAAGAGATCAACAAGTCGTATCGTCCTCAACTGTGCAGATCTGAATCTCGGAGAAGCGTACGTCGAATCGCATGCAGTTCTCATCCGTACGGGCCGAAAGCCAACCATTATTGTCTTAGGCCTTTGTACTGAGTGTCGAACAAGTTTCCGCAGAGCACGCACTCGACAAAACTTCCGAACGTATTGCCTACAGCCTCAGCGACACACTTCCAGCCGGATCAAAGGTCTCCCTCAAGACTCCCTTCAAGGGGAAACTCATAGGGAGCTGATGGGCTACTATAAATCCGCATATGAGAAGGATGGAAAATCAAATACTACACCTTGACCCGGTTTCAGGTGAGTTCTAATTCATACAGGAGCCCGGAGTTATATTTAATATCTTTGCAGCCTACTGCTGCTCGCCGCGCCTCCCCTTGCTGGGATGAACCTCTACTCAAGGCAACTTTCGGAGTCACCTTGATTTTTCGTGTAAGTACCACCACTCTCAGCTTCGGAGGTCATCATCCCCAACAACCAAGTTGCTACGGGAGATTCCACTTATGAGGTTTTGTTATCCGAACTAAAAGAAGGTCAATGGAAGATCACTAAGTTCGCAACCACCTTTGACCAGTATCTCGTTTCGGTTGGTAGCCACCACCATCCCCCCTAATTCACGTATCTGTCAGTGTTCTTTCAACTTTTTGTCCACAGACAAAGATCTCAAAGAGACCGAGGACATCTTCAAGGTGAGTCTGACTTATATATCCAAACAGGAGGATAGCCAACATGCCCATTGTAGGATAAGGATACCTCGAAGTATAATTTAGCATTGGCCCGGAGCTTGGATGGCATTCGCGGGAGAATTCAGTTCCTGAATGTGTGGGGATTTCATCGAAGCAGAATCACAGCTAAGGAAGTATCGAAGTAGCTTCAAGCTCAAGCTAAGCACCACCCCGGTACCGATGAGCGAATAACTTGCTGAAAAATGTACTCTTCGCTCTCGATCTGATGCTGTGGTGACTAAACGTTTCCGAGAAGGGATGCTTTGCGGATCGGCGTGTCAGTTTGAATCTGCGTAGTGAAGATGTATGGCCGTAATCCTGGGGTCAATCTTGTGCTGCAGTGTTTGCGACCATCCGCGCTTGCTTTAGAATATTTGGCATGAGAAGCACCCAGAAGCCCAAGCCACGAGTGCCAACCATATGTAAGGCGTGAGGGAAGTTTGTACAAAAGCCTTGATGGCGATCAACATCGTAGACCCAGGCCTTGACTCAAGCGAGTTGCGAAATCTAAAGAGAAGGGGAATGGGCGACATTATGCCCTCGGAAGAGGGACCTAATTTCGCGGACTGGTGGAAGGGATTAAGGTGATGTCAGAAGGGCTTGTAACTTGGCGCTTACCTCCTGGTGGCATTGATAACTGATATTATAAGAACCATAAGGTAAGTTTGTGCGCGGTGATAGAGACAACTGCATGCCAATCTATATCCTCTTGTGTACCCAATAATAATAAGTCTAATCACTTTCAAATCCGTTAGGACAAGGGTAATAAAATGTGGCTATGTCCTTTGTGTAACGTGTCCTCCTAATCCTGACACAATCTCGAAACAGAGCACGAGGAGCAATTGGCCGATAAGGTCCATCATTGCCGAATGGATAGGTAGAGCGTACATATCCGGGTCCCGGTTTTTGGACCAGAGCCAGTTAGTAAGATAGCGAGCGATGATGAGGGAAGCAAAGACCTATAGACAGCGGCAAGCAACCGTTAACAATCATGCACCAACATGGGGTCGCAGAAGGAACTCACAGCACAGCAGAAAAACATGACCGAAAACACGATAAACAGGAATGGGACTTTTAACCATCCGATACTTCGGAGGATAGTGAGGAACACGATTTCAACAGGGAGCGTGATGAAGAGGAGGGTGACCATGACTAAACGGGGACTAGGTTGGTTTTCTGGTGATTGAGATGATTTGGAAAGTGCTGCAGCATGGAGAGCTGTGGAGAGCCGGGAGACGAAGATTGAGCCTGCAGCGCCTGGTAGACCTGGAAAAATACAACGTGGTTGATCGTCAACCCGCGTTGATGTGGATTAAGATGGGGGAAGACGAACCACTGATAACGACGGCGAGTATCGCGAAACCTTCGTATTTGCTCACAAACATGTCTAACACGATGCCTGTTCCGCTGCTAATGACCATTGCACCAAACAGAGGTGTCCAACCTTCACCCAAAAGTGGTCGAACGTATTTGTTGCGGAGGGTGTAAATGAGAGAGGTTAGGGCTGTGACAATGACGACGATGCCGAGTATGAAGGGAATGGGGGTGTGTAGGAAGGGGATGAGGAGCGTAGAAACGAGACCAATGAGACAGAGGGTGACGAGGTCGCCGAGGCAAGAAGCTATTGCTGGAGCGATGTTATCTGTGGATCCCGGGTGAATTTAGGAGTAAGTTAAGTTCAGGTGGGATATTCTGGTATGTGACGTACCGGGGTCGCGTCCGAATTTTCGACAGAGGACGATTAGTGTACACATGAATGAACCAAGGATGAGGCCCGAGAGACAAGCTGCGGACATTGTCGTTGAGGATACCATGATAAGTCTGGTGTTGTGTTAGTTTTGCCGAGCTACTGACGAGCAGTGAAGAACCCTACGTGGCGAAATCTGTGTTGCGTTTGGCTTCCGGGTGTGGGTGTACGATAGGTTTTCTTGAGTCTAGGTCATATGGGAGCAATAAGTCACGCATGAGAAGCATAGGGGTTGTGTCATCTGAGGAAACTGTAGCATTGGACGCCTGAGTAGCTGCCTCTGGTGCCGCATGAGGGACAAAGATTCCCAGGATGATAGCAATACAAGCAGCAACGAAGGACACGACGATAGCTTGGACTTGCAGTAGTGTGAGGTTGCCGAGAATCATGGCACGGCGTTGTTGTGGCTCGTCAAGGTCGCCGACGTTTGCAGCGGTTCCGAGGCGTGCGGAGAGGTTCATCTCAAGGTTACCCTTGAGATTGAGTACGACAGGGATGATCATTATGAGTTGGTCGACTTCTCGCATGGCCCGCCAGTGCTGTGACATACGACAGGAAGTGTCATTTTAAGTGGTTTAGTTAAGCGAGAACGAGGCTCACAGAAACTTGATCCAGCAGTTTTCCAGTGAATAGTAGGCTCACGGTTGTGAGTAGTAATGTAGGGGCGCTCTGTCGGCGTCTTCAGCAATAATAATGATATGTCATTAAGTTCTCGCACCTCTATAACGATGCCTTTGATTTGTGGCCATAGTCTTTTGGAAGAAGAGGTGTGAAGATGTCGTGGCGACGGGTGACCAAGCAGCGCAACATCTCCGTCGTCGTCTGTGTCGTCGTCCGAGTCGACCGGTGAATGGGGATTCTTGTCTAGTATGTCGTTCATGGCAATGACCTCGATGTCATCGTCGACTGAGTCCCTAGTGTGACCCGGTGAGCTGACCGGCATGGTGAATGATAGGTGCAGAGGATAATTAAGCGTGGGAAACCTGGAGTAATCGCTGTAAACACTCGTCCTCTTCTCTATCCTTTACTCTCACCAGTCTACACTTCTCCTCACCGTCCGCCACAGCGACGACAGGAATAATCTAGCACTGCCCCAAGGCTGCTAGTACGCACATAATTACCCACACTGTGCGCCGGCACGTAGCACAGGACGCCACCACCAACGATGCCGTCCAAGCTCTCCCCATACCCAATAACCGATTCATATCCATCTGCACTACTCAAGAACACCCCGGATACAGTACCATCTGTCGATGAACTCGAGCGCATTCACTCCGAGTTGAGGTTGCTCAAGCAGCGGGCCATTGAGAGGGCCAAGAAGGCTGGCGAGGATCTTAAAACTATCGAAGAGTCCATGCGACGGATGAAGGAGAAAGAGAAAGGGAAGCTCAAGGCCGTTGATAAGATCAAACGCGAACGAGACTGTACGTCGATTCTTTCTGGAACCTTGGCCCGAATCTCATTGACCCTTTTCATATCACCCGAACACACTATCTTTATCCTACGCCTTTGTCCGTGTTGCATCATATCTTGACTGAATCTCGCGGTGTTTGTGTTCTCTTGGATCGGTGTCGCCTGATGGTATATGCACTTGGCGTGTCTATCTGGCGTTGACTCCGCGTTTTTCCCTCGACTCGTGTTCTTGTTTTTGACGTAGTCACACCCCTCCTCGACGGCGACGATCCTAGGCTATCTGGTGCTCACATCTCCAAGCCGCGGAATGCATCCTTACCCTCATCTGTGAACCCACCAGCTTCGCGATCCTCATTCGACCCTCGTAGTCGAAGGTGAGTTCTCTTTTCCTCCTGTGCCACCGTACAAAGGTCTTATCCTTGTTCGAAAAGTAGTGCCCTTGAAGACCTCAAGAAGAAAAAGAAGAAGCGGAAACGAGAGGATGGCAGTGATGGTGAACCTGGTGCGTTAGCCTAGACTTGCCCTCGAGCCCCAGCTCAACCATTGCAGATGCACGTCCTCGTAAAACTACCCCTCCTGTTAATCACACGCCCACCTTCATTCCCCCACCCCCCAAAAGCTCCAAACCTGCCGCACATACCCCTCAACCTCACTCCAAGGTACGCCCCACCATCAACTCTCCGACAACCCATTCTCACCAACTTTCAGCCCCTCGTCGGTCCCGACTTCTCCGTTCCACCCTCTCAGCCCCTCCTCCCACCACGTCCTCCAATCCCTCCACCACCAATACCGGGCCCCAGCAAACCCACAGATGTAACAGAAGACTTCAGTAAAGCCAAACAACCTGCACAAACTCTCGTCACTACCTTTTACTCAAGCATCGAACCCTGGATACGCCCCATCCGCGAAGAAGATGTCGGTTTCCTCGAATATACAGGGGACGAAATAGAACCATACATCATGCCTAAACTCGGCCGGCATTACACTGAAGTCTGGGAAGACCAAGACGCAGGACTACTGCCGCCAGTACTTTTGACCAACCAGGAAGCGCCCGCATCGCAGTTTACGCCGCCGGAGCCAAAGTGGGATCCCTCGACACTTGGGGAGGGGGATTTGGTAACGGAAGAGAAGGGGCATGGACCGTTGACAGAAAGGGTGATTAGTGCGCTGTTACCGTTGCCGGATCCATCGGGATGGAAGGGTGTGAAGGCGGCGGAGGATGCGATGGAGGGAAGACCGGGTGGGAGCGGAGCTGCTGCTGCACGGAAGGAGAGATTGAACGTTACAGACCTGGAGGCGCGTATTAGAGACAATTTGAGGTTTCATGGGCTACTGGATGTGCCAGTGAGTATTGTTTGCTTCCCTCCCACAACCATTTTTAATTATGAGATAATGCCTCTTATAGCCGGATTTCACGGAAAAGGTGGATGACCCGATCGCGACGGCACTACGCCATGCACAGGAGGAGCTACGACAAATAGTGGCAGTAAACAAGGCCCGCAAAGCACGACTGATAGCAATCGCTCGAGACCGGCTCGGGTATCAGGAGTACCTCGAGCTGCGGGACTCGATCGACAAAAACATCACCACTCTCTTCTCGAAGCTCCAGAAGAAGGATACGCCAAAACTCAACAAGAAAAAGAGAAAAATGGGCGAGGGGTCTGATTCAGGTAGTATAGCTGGTACCAACTCCAATGGGGCGAACACTACTGGGGGAATGTTGGCCTCCCTCGCGCCGTCCCCTGCAGCAATCGGGTTCAACCAGGATGATGATCAGCGGCTGTTACTCAACGATCAGCTCAAGCACCTTGTTGAGACGAGGAGACAGTGGGTGGATACTGTAGGCGCGGTGTTTGAGCAGAAGGAGAGGGAGAACCCGGGGAGGATCTGGGGACTACCAAAGGAGAGCGTGTATAAGGGGATTGAAGAGGATGTGAAAAGGTTGCTGGTGGATCCTGGACCGGTGAATGTGGTCAGGGATGAAGACATCTTGGGGAATGGGACGGGCGTCGTGCCGGGGAAGGCGAAGGTGAAAGGAAAGGAGCGGGCAGGAACGCATGGACTTGGAGATGAGATGGATATTGGATGAGCGGTGTCATAAGATTGGTCGGTGTGCTTTGGGTGCATTCTGTTACAAGTCGCAAGTTCCTTCGGTCGGAATATTCTGTGGTGGTCCTATCCTTTTCCTTTCTCTCAGTGTTTCTGACACTGACTGGTTCGTCTCCTCCCCGTTCTTTACTTAACGTTATTCGTCCTTTGCACGCATAATTGCTAAATGGTGTCATATTTACACTTCAGTTGTACTCTCGACATTTGTTGAACAAGCATCAATGCATCGCCCTCGTCTGTCCCTAGAACAAAACTCGTCCATTCAACGGACCCTCTCAGGTATATTGACACAAAGGAGGAATAATTTATCCAGAGCTTGTCTTGACCTTTTTCGACCTTTTCACCGATCCACCAATTTCCTGTGAATCCTCGCCTTTACGTTTCTTACTCTTTCTCTTCTCCTTCTCCCCTTTCTCCTCTCCCTCCGCTTCGCCCTCTTCCATCGTCTTTTCCTTCTCGGACTTTTCTTTCTTCTTTTTATTCTTCTTTCCCTCCTGACCGGTGTCCGACTGCGCTGGCGGAGGAACGTTGTCGTCCACCTCCATCATGACCACATCTGAAGGCGAGGGGTTCTTGTCTGTGTTGACAAGCGAGCCATAGGGCATGAATCGGTGTGTGAGTAGTTCTGGTGGGTATTTATGTCGGGGTGGATTTGTGTGTGTTGTTGGGCTTGTTGAGGCTGAATCGAATGTGGATGGTTGAGGTGGTTGAACCGAGACGATTATGTGCCGTGCTATTGGTTTTGGTGCTGTGGAAGGCAACGGGCTGATGAGAGCGGGCTGTGAATAGGCCGCTGTGGACATACCAGGGTATAGTTTCCCGTTTTTACTCTTCCTCGGTAGTAGGCATGATAGCGATTTGAGTTCTTCACCGCCTATTACGGGGGCTGGTTCACCAGCGCCAGTGGTATCGTCGTCGCCTAAGGACCAGATATCATATGAAGTTTGTTTTCGTTTGAGTGTGCCTATCCGTGTTGTTTTTTGTTTTCCTTTCTTGGAGGACGAAGAAGACGGGAGGTCAAGAGAGATTCCATCCAGGTGTTTCGGTTTAACCTATCCAGAGTCACCAACAACTCCAGTCAACATAACAAATTCGAAAAGATAGATCCACAACACACATTCTCAGGCACCCGCAATACCCACAGCTCGACGTCCTCATCATTTTTCACCGCATCCCAGTCAAAATCACCGTTGTCCACAATTGCATTGGTTGAGATAGCTTTCGCGCCTGGTGGAGGCTGGAATGCCCAGTTCTGGTCTACGCCTTCGTTTTTGCCTGCGTCTGTCGTTGGTTTTGAGGACTTGTGTTTCTTTGATTTGTCCCTTTGGGGTTTGGTCGATGTCGAGGCGTCTTTGGACATGATTTTGGGTGAGGAGTTACCTCAGGGCCAGGGATAGAGAGAAATTCTGAAAGGTGATAACCTCCGAAGATAACAATGTCAAATATAGTGATGCTCGTTTTCCAGCAAGTTGGTTTCCTATCTTTCTTCACGGATGTTAATCCATGAAAGCTGATCTCCTTGTCTAACGGTTCCTTGTGCAATCAACCAATGGAAGTCCTCCCGACAATATTTACCTCCCACCCACAATCAGGAATCCATGTGGGACGACGATAACATTTTCTTAATCATTTTCTTCCAAAAAAAAAAAAAAAAACGGTCTCTAGCACCCACAGTGTTTTCTTTATCGCACTACATCCAGTACCTCTCCGGTAAAGGTATGGAACAAATTGCTCAGAAGGTTGTTTATTCCAGGAATTTAAGAATTCTCCTCTGGGTACACAGGGCCAGCAACCATGATTCGCTCTCTTATCGAGGATATGCTTTTATCTCGCATATGTTGACCACGGCGGACAGCAGACAAGACGCCTGTATTGCTTGCATAGAGAATTGAAAGCCATATTCATACTTCCTTGGACTTATTTACAGCCAGCACCCCTAATCAGTGAGAGATGCAGTCCTCCTCTTCTTCCGTCTAGTCAACTCTAACCACGTAAGTCAATGTTTGCCGTCAGCTCTCATATGGGGTACCTCGCCTGCACCTCGCCACTATTCGCATATATCAGCAACCTATCGCGAAAGCGTCTTTGCGAAGTGGATTCCAGTCACGCCTCCGCTTCACGGGAAAGTGGCCAACATACTTTCTCAGTTCAATCCTATGTGCCACATACCATTGCGCAAGCGCCACCGAGCTCACAAAATCTGACAAAACGCGTGGTGT
This sequence comes from Podaxis carcinomalis, assembly GCA_018524395.1. Taxonomy (NCBI): domain Eukaryota; kingdom Fungi; phylum Basidiomycota; class Agaricomycetes; order Agaricales; family Agaricaceae; genus Podaxis; species Podaxis carcinomalis. Next base: position 33,310 of record JAEUWJ010000549.1, read on the forward strand.
ATGTCATGTTTCTCACGTAGCCCTCCAGTCCCCAGAGTTCAACTCTTAGGCAGAGATGGTTGCTTGGGATGTTGTTCGAATTGTATATATTCATATGTTTTTGCCGGATGAGTCACGTTTTATTCAATAGATATCTAGTGGGATGGTTACTTTAAGTGCAGGTGAGCACTGAGTTGTCTCAGCTCGTTTCTTCAGTTAGCGATCAGATTAAATTAACATATATTAGAACAGATACTAAGGAATTCGCAATGTCGCGGGACCTAATCCTGATTCCAGGCCTAGAGACTATCGACTTCAAGTGCGCATTTCATTCCCCTATCTTTCCCGCTCCTCCACTTCGGCATACATCCGTATACTCTCGCCAAGGCGAACATACATCCTAGATCTCGAATCCCTGAAACAAGCCCTCCTCGCACAGGTCTTGACGAGAATGTGCAGAAGCGAATGGAGGTGAATGCCAGTCATCTCAGACCCAGGAAAAAAAGAGCAACCGAAGGGGGGGGGGGTATTCGGGGTCAAAGTTGTTAATGATAACAGTCTTTCGAGGTGTTCTCTCGCCGGTCCTTTCGTCTGCCCTATTGTAGTTCTTTAAACATCGCTAACTTGGTCAATTCAACTGCATCGTCTTCAATTATTGTACTGCAGGATCGGAGGTTCGCAGGTTCTATTGCCAAAGATGCGGCCAATTACGGAGTCGTTTTGGAATGGAGCGACCTGAACTGGCTGAACTTCTGGGCAGGATTTTGATAGACGCCTCGTATTTTTCAGTCTCATCGCTATACCAGTTCAAGTCAAGAGCCATCACGAGACAGCCCGAGGGATGACCAGAAAGTGGCTGTTTCCCCGAGAGAAAACGTGTCCTTCCGAATATGTGCTGTTCGTCTTACTCAGAAAAGGAAAACCAGAATAGGCACGTTTGGTGGCCATGTCCGATGAAAAAGTATTGGTTTCCGTTCAGATCATCATGACCAACTTCGACACCGATGTACTTTCAAAAGCGAGATGAAGAATGGACGTGTAGGTGGATTAACGAACTCACCCCATCCTGACCGAGTGGAAAAGTTGCGGGTTCCAGAGGCTCTGACTCAGGTGCTTCCGTAATAACGCTAGTCAATAACTAATCATTGCATGATACCGTGCGCAGAACAGTGTTTGAAGGATCTTGAATAAGTGAGCTAAGTAAGTACTCATAGCGAGTCAAGGAACTCACCAGTTTCCATAACCAATTTGTAAACGACAGAAAGTCGGCTATGTCGGATTCTATTGCGATATACTGAAAGCTGAACTCGGAAAGTGGGGAGAGAAGGTCTTCCACGTTTCTAGTAGACATCCGATAATACAGCCTCCAGCAGTATAGCTCGGAAAATTCGGCGATTCGGGGAGTGTTTTTTTTTTTACTGTTGTCTGGTGAAACCTACTTCAGGCCTGGCAGAATCCCGTGGTTATGAGCTACATCGAAGGAGCCCAGTTTCTCCGTAAGTACCCTGGTACTTAGGTACAGGTTCCGTACTCACCATCATTTGCATGGATGATATTTTGTACGAATTGTGGGCTGTGCATAACGAAACCGCTTGCATTGGTAAAGAGACCGGTGGAATCAACTGTGCCACCCTCGAATTTAAGTGTTTCTGGGAACGATGCATGCCCGTAAGCGTGCGGAAGGCTGGATTGAGCATGAATTAGTCACCAGCTTCAGGGCGATGTTGAGGATTGCCATCCTTCGCTTCAGGTGCTCGGTTAGAGTTGTGTCCGCTAACTTTTGCACGGGGATGCTTGAAAACGTCCGAAGAGCTCCAGGAACATCGAAAACGTGAAGCAGGTCGAAGGGCGTTTAGGCTATCACATCCATGATATCGGCGATTCCAGCGCCAAGTTCTTAGACCTCAATCTTGTGCCAACTGACACTGGCGGGTACATGCGAGCACAATTGATATATGGCACTATTGTCGGGTTCGGGTTTAATTTTGGGAGAAGTCCTGGTGAGGATTGGTTGGATTTTCGCTTCGTATTGGATTCTAGCCTGGTTTGTCTGCAAGTAAGCTTGGGGCAATTATTCGGTTAGTGACATCATGAAGTCACCTGACAACCTTATTTCCTTGCACCCTGAGTTGCTAGCTCACGACTTACACTTCCTTTCTCCTCCGTCATCTCTTCCTCTCAAGTATCGAGGGGCGTCTTGACGGCATTTTCGAGTTGGAAATGCCCACAATATCTAAACCCGACGTTGAAGCGGGCCTGGGTAGGTCGGTGCCAGACGACGAAGTAGCCTATGACGCGGATGACGAGAACCAAGCCTTGCTGGCCAACACCGATCACGACCATGACTCTCACTACATGTCCAGTGGAGATAAACGCGAGCTCCCTAGCGCCACACACGACGACCCTCCTATCAGACCAGCCACTAAATCCGAAGAGTACCAAGTGGGCGCGAAGAAGATGTCAGGCGCATCGTACTACGCCCGGCTCATCGGGGCATTCGCAGTTGGTGTGCTGTGTACGGTTATAATGCACCTGATTGTGGTGCATTGCTCTACTCCCGCTGGGCCACCTTTGGGTGGAAATAATGCTGAGAGCGTGTATGTTCAGGCTGTGCCACCCTATGTTGGGTCCTCAGAAGTCCATAACTTCCCTCCGGCGGAGCCGACGAACAAGTTTCCAGAATACTTCCCTTCTGACGTGGGGTATGCAGGCCCGACACCTACCGGAGCGGAACCCGCCATTGTTGCTACGGCACCCTCATGGCCAATGCATACAGGAGCACCACACCTTGTTGTGCCTAGCCGACTGGGAAAGACTTCTCAAGAACACCACAACGAGGAGGAGGATGGGGAACTGAAGAAGGGGCAGGGACAAGGAAAGAAAGGCAAGAAGAGAAAATTCAACATGCTGGAGAAATGGGGGAACCTTTCGCCTTGGTATTCGATCGAGAAGGGTGGTTTCGGGCTGGATTCGGGACCTGAGACACCGGATACATGTCGCATCACAGGCTTGCACTTTGTGCATAGGCATGGTGCAAGGTATCCAACGGAATGGAGTGAGTCGTTTCCTTTTATCTGAGAGTATAATCTTGATGGGTTGGCGGTATTGGCACTTCCTCAGCACGTTATGGTGGGCCTGCAAAGCTCGCCGACAAGTTGCACAACGCAACTGAGGTCTGGAAGGGTTCTGGGCGGCTGGAATTTTTGAACGACTGGTAGGAATGGCATGTCCAACCGTGAAGACCCGCAAACTGATTCTCCTTGCTCCAGGACTTATAAACTCGGGGCTGAGCGTACGTGTTCCAATCAACAGTGAGGGGATGACATCTCATGGCTACTGTGAAGTTCTCACTCCTTTCGGTCGCCAACAGCTCTGTGAGCATACATTCCATCTTCTCATGTCCAGCTGCTGATCATTGCTCTAATGATCGATAGTTGATCTCGGTGTGACCATGCGGATGAAATACGGTTTCTTGTTGCAGAACTTTACCAACTCCAATACAATCCCTGTATTTAGGACCGAATCCCAGTGAGTAATCCCGGTCTGTGTTTTCACGTTCACATTTCTCACTGTAATCTAGGGATCGCATGCTCGCTTCGGCAATGAACTTCGCCCTTGGTTTCTTTGGCTGGCCATATGACGGACAATACCAACAATCTATCACCATTGAAGCTGATGGTGTACGTTGCCAATCCCAGCCCTAAAAACCAAACAAACATTGACATCCGGCTATCCAGTTCAATAACACCCTTGCACCGTACAAAACATGCCCCAACGCCAAAGACAATGACAAGGCCGATCGTGGCGTATGGTATGTTGAGCGCTGGGCGGATCTGTATCTCAAAGATGCGCAGCGGCGGTTAGCAGAGGAGATTCCCGGGTTTGACCTCACGATCGAGGATGTGTATACTATGCAGCAGATGTGCGCTTACGAGGTAATTTCTGTCTGCCATTTCCCGTTTCCATGAATATCTAACGGGTTATTATCCAGACTGTTGCGATTGGCTATAGCAAGTTCTGTGAGCTCTTCACGGAGGAAGAATGGGAAGGATTCAACTACGCGTAGGTTTTCACCCGCCTTCTATTGCCCCATCTCACACTCATTGCTTCCCTTGCTTCTAGTCTGGACCTCTACTTCTGGTACGGCTCTGCGTTCGGTTCCCCCGTTGCACGCGTCCAAGGAATTGGTTGGATCCAAGAGCTAGTTGCACGTCTCACCCACACACCCATCGCCGTCCACAACTCGTCTACCAATTCGACGTTGGATGATAACCAGATCACATTCCCTCTCGATCAGAGTTTGTACGTTGATGCTACGCATGAGGTCGTTGTTCTTAACAGTGCGTATCGTGTCTTCAACTTGCGCAATGGAGACAAAAGATGACATGGTGTTACTTGCGATGCGGTCCAGTTATCACTGCGCTCAATTTGACAAGTTTTGCTGAGCAAGGACCGTTGCCACACACTCATATACTCAAGGATCGCAAGTTCCGTTCTTCAGAACTTACACCGTTTGCGACGAATGTCCAGCTCCAACGTAAGCCTCCCCCCTGACGCTACCACTTCAACTAACTATTTTCCCCTCTCCCAGTACTCGAATGTACATCCCTCACGGGCCCACAAATACGTATCATCATCAATGACGGCGTCGTGCCTTTGACGGGCATCAAAGGCTGCCCAGAGCAGAGAGACGGCATGTGCCCTGTTGAAACGTTTGTTGGGGCTATGCGCGAGAATATCAAGAATACGGACTGGAATTGGGATTGTCGTGGGGACTGGTCGGTGCCGCCCGGAACACAGTGGAATACTACAACGGGTGACCCGCCAAAGAGGAATTGAGAGTGAGACGTTGATACCCTTTTCTTGCGTTGCTTATCTTGATGTCTCATGTCCCAAAAACCATTTGGTAGTCCTTCGTTTATCTCACCGTAGTCATCACTGATTCGCAAACTTTGCCTGGTTCGATGAAGCACATGTACCACGCTTGGTCGAGTCAGTCGGACAGAACTAATACATACATTTGTTTGAAGCCACTACGAACGGTCGACCAAACTTAATTGATTGAAATGGAGTACGCATTCGTGGCGAGCGTAGCGCTTCCTGTATCACAATGGTATGTTAGCTTCGGTTTTCCCGAACGTTATTCATGAGGTTGCGCACCAACAAAAGGTTCGGTACCAGCCTGAGCTTGGACAAGGAACTGGGTGGAAGGTACACCTTGGTTATTGATAAGGAAAGCTACGCAAGGTTCCTTGGTGTCAGTATGATACAATTACTTCAGGGTTAGCCTGAACACACTAAAGAATGGCTTGAGGTCTTGGTTGAAGTTGGTGATCTCATTAGGAGCAACAAATGAGAAAACTGTCCAGGTCGCGACAGTGCCTTTGAACAACTTCCAGGTGACGCCGTTGACGCTACGTATTCGCAGATAGTTGGGTATGAAGCGAGAGTGAAGATCAACTTGAGACGTACTTTGCGGTACCGATTTGAGAGCCAGCGGGCCCAGCACTACCGCACCTTCAGTACCGAGTGTTGTTGGGCGTAACGGGTAAGGGTGAGCTTACCCTCCTCTAGTGCTCAACCAAACCATGCTGGAACCCATATGAGATCAGCTCCTACACTTAGTGGGCATGTAACATAGCTAAAGCACCCACATCTCAAACGTAGAGGTCGAAGAAGCACCTCCAGTACCAGCAACGTTAGATAGCCACAAGTCGTACGATACATCAGCAACAAGATCGGAAGAAGCTTGGGTGTAGGTCCAGGACCAGCTCGTTGGGATCGAGGTGATTTGAGAAAGAGTTTTGCCCAAGCTGACTCGGAGATCCAAGTTTGCATCTATGAGAAGGGCGTTTGGGTTATGAGGGAAAAGAAATTTTCAGATCGCGCACAGCTCTTCACGTTGAAAGGTCCTCGGGTAATTTCGGGTTAGGATTTGCCAACGAGTAGCCAAGCGGGTGAAGTACCTCCTTCCCAGGTGTAGGTGGTATGCCAAGTAATGGTGTCGCCATTGACATTTGTTACTTGTGAACTTTGGGAACCTGTTGTGCGGTCTGTCGAGAAACACGACGGGCAAGTCACGTCAAACCCACCACTAGTAGCGGTAGCCTCTCCCCAGAGGTTGTTCTCAAGAATGAAACGCCTGTGGTAGTGATCAATACCACATACAGACGGAAAAAAAATATCCCTCGCTACCCATTTGCCTGTGATGGTGCATGTATTAGACACAACGACGGACTCGGGAAAGGCAACGGTACCTCGGATTCAGTTGCGAACTGGGCGGTGAGAACAGCACCTCGTTTCTCCAAGGTGGTATTTGCCTCCTTAACGGGAGAAGCGAGAACGACAACGGCGAGCGCAAGTAGGGATAGGAATCTCATTTCGTCGGAATGCAGGAGCTCAGTGAAAAGTGGGAATTTTCCACGTATTTATACGGTGCAGGAGTTCCTGCGATGCGGTAGCGGCCCGTTGACGAGCGGTATCGTAAAATTTAAGACCACCACGGAGAAATTCGACGTTCATGAGTCCAGGAATGAAGTCGATTGTCAAAATCAGCCCGGGACGGTGAGAAAGCGAGGATGAGAATGGCGAAGATAGAATACTGGAAGGACACACTTTCGGGGTATTTAGTCGGTACAACCCCAGGCAATGTGTAAAAAGTAAAGATCCTGGGACTCTAAAGCTCGAAAGAGTCAGGGAACAGCTATCTTTAGTGCTAGAGCACTCGTTGTTTGGTCATATGCTCTGGTTGGACGAGCGGCAATGAAATAGGCACCTTGGAGTCTTTTACCACACCAATGGGTTCGCGCGAAGAATGAAAGTGACCAGGTGATACTTGTCACCGACCAGAGACAGAGACGGGAATCCGCCTTTCCATAAAGCAAAGTAGCGAGCTCCGAGTGAAAGTCCAAGGGGAAGCCACATATATTAGCAGTCTATCCACCAGTGGAAAAGGGTATATATTCCAGTATTGCCTGTTCGTGCATCTTAGGGATCAAACTCTGCGCAACTCATCGTGCCTGGAAGGACTCACAACAAAAATTACACTCTTTGTTCGCGCCAGTTAGGGTCAAGACTATCCTCGACCAAAAAGTTGTACCAATAATAAGCTATTGGTGCAGTGACCAGATGCCATAGCGCATGGGCATCGATAACCAAACCCCAAGGTGGAAAGTCGAAAAGTTCAAGGGCGGTTGCTGCGGTTGTCAGCACCACGAAGACTCCTGCTTTCGAAGCATAGGAGGGACGATATGACTTGGCACGTGAGGCGAACCTCCGCAGGAGAGACAATGAAGACGGCATGGAGTAAAGAAGCCAGAGGATATTGTGGAGTAAACCAATGATGAGGTTAAAAGCCATATTATATGTGTAGTCGAACCTTGGGAGCAAGGTCAGGTACGAGATATGGCCAAGGAATGCGAGAGAACACAGCCAAGTTAGAGCAACAAGTCTCCAGTCCTTGGACACTCTCGATATTTGTGTCAACTTATGATCTTTGGGGCGGTAGAGGTGGAATAGACGGATGGTGGTGTAATACATTGCATACATGATTGCGAGTGCGGCTGAAAAGTAGTCCATTTTCTCGGTGAGGGGCAAGTCTACGGACAGAAGATTAATAAGATATTTCATAGTAAAAGCATGTTATTCTCACCCCGAGTGTGGAAGATGGATGACCATATCCAAGCGTTGATGCTCGTTAACGACCAAACAAGATAGTAGGATCGCATAGCATGGTTTCGTGGAACCCGTCGTATAATTTGTCTCGCCCCTTGGATATGGGCCAACATGTTGAAAAGTGAGAATAGGACAGAAGCTGGCTCTTGCATGCCGCAGAAGCGCCAGAAGGGCCATTTCCCGTAATACTGGTGGATCCGGGATTTTTGAGCTTGATCCAACTTTGTGAGGTGATGCATACAGTCATATCGACACTCGTCCAGACACGTCCAGCGCGTTAGGTATAATGCTAATGACTGAGCGAGTCGTGTGGATGCTGCTGGACATCGTTCAAAGATGCATTGTGAGACGCATGTCGTGAATTCCGGCCTCCTATCTCCGGAGGATGCGATGACAATGGTAAGTGGTAGACCCACCAGTAATGTGATAATATAGGAGACCTTCATAGTAAAAGGAAGGCTATGCAATGCGGTAGAAAACGAGAGGCAACACCAACGCGTTTCAAGGCGAAGAGGTGATGGCGTGTCGCTTAGTCATAACATGTGGCTGTGCCCGCCTACGCCCACCTCGCCAAGTAGCAACACCTACCCAACGCCCAAGTTCGAAAGTCTGGAAATTCGCTCTTCCATTTTTTATCCCCGGGGAAATCGACTCCAGGTATGTTTCTGCCTATTAGAAGCATTGGGAGCTTACATTTTGAAAGCTACAGTGCGAAAGAACGACGCGAACCTAAGACGATATCCTCATCGAATACCCCAAGAACTTGAATCCTGATAACGACTAGACAATTTACTAGGTCATTATACAATCTCTCGTCTTGTTTTCATTACATATCGTGATTCCATACGAGCTGAATTGCACAAAAAGGACTTACCATATGGTTCGGAGTTCCCAAGCAACGACATTGACATTCTCATCTTCCCCTTACTTTTATGACCGGGGACAACATGGGACAGCACAGCCCATAACAGAACGTATAAACGTGAGGTCGTTTCCTTAATACGTTTTACATTACGCTCTAACTGCAATTCGTTAGCCTCACTCACGGCCAATCGTATCATATTACTTTCCCAAAGGTGTTGGTGCGCAACACTACGGGGTAGGTATCTTCTATTTTATGGCAAAATATCATGGCACATTTCCTTGGATAGGAGCGTCACCCTATGAAACCCCATCGTCTGACATTAACAAATGCTCTTGTTATGGGTTATGGATTGGACAAACAAATTCACAACATCTACGACCCCCGACCAGCAACTCAAGAAGAACTTGAGATGTACCATGACCATGATTATATCGAATTCCTGTCCAGGTAAGCAATTTCATTGAACCCACCCTCTTGCAATCTTAAGAATCCTAATTTGCGGGTATCTCTTCAGAGTGACGCCGCAAAACCAAGCCGAAATGAAACAAATGATTGATTCCTTCAACTGCATCGAAGACTGTCCCATATTCGCAGACATGTACGATTTTTGTCGTATGTATGCGGGCGCCTCATTAGCAGGAGCCCGCAAACTTTGCGCCGGAACAACAGACATTGCCATCAACTGGTCAGGTGGTTTACATCACGCCAAGAGAGGCGAAGCAAGCGGTTTCTGTTATGTCAATGACATCGTCCTTGCCATCCTTGAACTCCTCAGGTTCAGAAAAATGCTCCATCCCTAAAATACTTCATAAGACTAATCTATCGCTTTAGATACCATCCCCGCGTCCTCTATATTGACATCGACATTCATCACGGCGATGGAGTGGAACTCGCGTTCTACCAGTCCAACCGAGTCATGACAGTCTCCTTCCATAAATACACAGGCGACTTCTTCCCGGGCACTGGCAAACTTGATGACAACGGCAGCGGGCCCGGAAAACACTTTTGCATCAACGTCCCATTGCAAGATGGCATTGACGATGAGATGTATCTCACGATTTTCAAAACCGTGATAGACGACACCGTAACCGCATTCCGACCAACGGCCATCGTTCTCCAATGCGGGGCTGACTCTCTTGGCTGTGATCGTCTTGGTGCATTCAACCTCTCAATCGCAGCACACGGCGAATGCGTCAACTTCGTTCGTAAATACAACGTCCCTCTCCTTGTCGTTGGCGGCGGAGGATACACTATTAAGAACGTAAGCCGGTGTTGGACATATGAGACCTCCGTCCTCGTGGGCGCCGAGATTCCCGATGAACTTCCTCAAACAGTCTACGACGCTTTCTTCGCCGACTCCCAATGGAAACTCCATCCTCCTCTAACTGGGAAAGTAGATAATCAAAACTCGCCAGCATCGCTAAAACGGATCACGATGAGTATCCGGAACAAACTTCGTTATCTACAAGGGGCACCTAGTGTAGCAATGCAGGATATCCCTCCAGATTTACAGGGTCTTCTTGCAGAGGAGGAACGGAATGCTGAAGAAAAGGATGAAGAAAGAGGAACAGGTCAGGCGGGTGAAACGAGACACGATAGACATGCAGGGCGAGGCGAGTTTTTCGACAAGGACGATGACAATGATGTAGACGACACAACTCCCACTGCCCGTGGAAGGGGACGAGGCAGGGGCAGGGGACGCGGTAGACGGGGAAGAGGACGGGGACGGGGTGCTGCCTCTACAGCTGCAGCCGCTTCAGCAGAAGGCGAGACGATGAGTTTATTGACACCTAACGTTGAAGAAGGTGATGAAGCTGTTGCTACACCTACGGCTTCTCGAGGCAGGGGAAGGGGAAGGGGAAGAGGTCGTGGGAGAGCACGGGGACGAGGTAGAGGACGTGTTGCAGCAATGGCAAGGGAAAGCATAACAACCCAGGAAACAGCCGATGCGTCGACGCCTATAACGCCTGCTGAAACTTCGACGCCAATTGAAGAATCCGCAACTCCAGCAGATGCTGCTACACCTTCGGACCTCATCATCCCTGGTTTTGGCATACCCAAAGAAACACCTGACAGCGACGTTGAAAAGCAACAAGAGGATAAGCAAATGGATGTTGATTCTGATACTGCGATGGATATTGATGACGATGACGATGATGATGATTAATGCGTTTACTAGACCAGTCGTTCTGCTTGTACATTAATGTATCAATAATCGCATGCGTAAGTAGTACAATCTAATTCGAGGTTGAAGATTGATCTCTTGTCTGCATGTCTTCCAGCGAATTCTTCATGGCCAGTGCAAGGTCCTTTTCAAATGCTGCGTCCCAATCAATTTCATCTTGGGTCACAATGTCCACTCCTTTTTCCGACGGCTCAGCAGCCTTCATGAGCGATTCCTTCCTGCGTTGCTCCCGACGTACGGACACCTCTCTCGCAGCATCAGTTATTCTCCGCTCTGTCAGGTTATCCTTGGCGTCGTGGAATGCCTTGATTATTTGGGCTCTTTGGGCCCCGCTGCTGTTGCTGTATGCTTCCAAACCTTCTTGAATCCGTGCTTTGCGCCGCTGTAACTCGACTCGTCGGATAGGAGATTCTATAGCACGGACGCCGGACTGGTATACTAGATACAGACGTCAACAGGCGATTGGTGGGTTCTGCTGAAACTCACGCTGTCGTGCTTTTCCCTTGATACCTTCACTCTTGCCCTACGAGAAGATAAATCGAACTTCTCGAGGCTCTGATGCAGGAAATTACTCACCTCGGTCTTTCCATTCTTTTTGCGGCGAACAAAGTTCATGATACCGTCAGAATACCCAGCCGAAGCGCCCTGATCGCCGTGAGCTAGTGCATTGCGGGATGAGATGAATATCATAATACCTTATCCGCTTCGGGCAGGACAGGTTCCTTGCTCCCTTTTGACTTTAACGGGCGTTTCGCCTCCTGAGATGACTTATCTGGACGGAGAGAATCGGAAACAGAAGATACCAGCTTTATGATCCCTTGCCAAGTGGTCCCCATAAGCAGCCACCCTCCAGCAAAATGTCAAGGTGTTTACTTACCAAGCGGCACCGCAACAGAAATTTCTATCGCTTCTTTCACTGGAAAGCTAGAAGGAGACTTGATAAGCAAGTTGAAGGGCAGCTTGTCAAGACACGCACATCATTGTTTCGAGCACGGCGCCAACTGCTACAGCCATGGATGAAGCTCCATACTCCTTTGTTCCTACATGTGACACTCAGATTATCACGGACTGCGCTTAAGCCCGAGGAACACTCACGGTGAAGCTCGAGTTCATCTATGTCAATCAGTCCTGCATTGGCCAGAGTTTGTGCAGCCAGAGCGCTTAGTTTGAGACACTGAAAATGCACTATCAGCCCTTTGACGGAGTTACGAACAAATGTCGGGTCCTACATGGCGGGTGGACCACCAAACTGCCAACCGGCGTGCATCAAGATCACAACGCATATTCAGAAGCGGAAGGTGTTGGTAGAAACTTTGTGCGCCCTTCTCGACGCCATTCTACACGAGATATAGTCACGAAGCGACGAGCTGAAACCGGAAAAGCAAAACATACGTCATTACGAATCTGTTGGGCCATTTTCTTCGCAGCCTCTTTCGCTTCAGGACCGATACAGTATTTGATTGCATCTCTCAGGTTCTCCACCGTCAGCTTCTTATGCGGAATCGGCTTGGGGCCAGCTTTGGCCTTGCATATCATGCTCCCTGCGTCCCGGGGGAATCATTCTCTGAGTTAATGATAATGCCACACACACGTACCCCAGAAACCTTGGTCACCAAAGAACGGTATCACCACCGTTGGGCGCCCCTTCGCCAAACCAATGGCAGTAGTCCCTGCACCACCGTGATGGACAACAGCAGAGACACGTTCCTTGTCAAAAAGCCAATCATGTGGTATATTTCCAAGAATGAATATATGGGGCGGAACTTCGACACCTCCTAATCCTCCCTGCATTTAAGACGCAGTTTAGCAGATATAGGCACAGCAGACTGATATACATACCCATCCAGCGGATACCAGTGCCCGTACGCCAGCTTGGGCAGTTGCCTCAAATATAATCTCTAGGTAATGTTGTTAAACTTGAGCTTTGCGGATTAAGTAGTTATTCCCACTCGTCATGGCTTGTGGATCATCGACGACGACAGACCCGAAACTGCCAAACGCTTGAATTAGATTGCCAGCGTGCCTGTAAAAACATACCCAATATAAACCGGAGGCTCTCCAGCGTTTAGGAAGGTGACAAGGTCGGGCGGGGGATTATAATTTGTTGCCAGATCGAGGAAATAGAATCCAACGACATCTGAAAGGGGTAAAAGTGTCAGTCAGTTTCGCCTATTTTTCGAAACCAGCTTACCGATATTATTCTTCCAATCTCGAGGCTTCGGTACCAAGGCGGGGCTCATGCAATATGTCCATGGTACCTTCAAGTTTTCTAAAATGCTAGGTCCTGTACGAACATCGAGAGGGTCCAAGTTCAAAGTACGTTTCCGGAGTTTGTTGATAACGTCGCCAACACTGCTGCGACGTCAACCGACATCCAAACAATCCACGGAAGCGCCTAAACGTACCCTTGCCAAGTCAGCAAATCGGCCATGTAGTAGGTCAGATAATTGGTCAATCCAGGCTTTGCATCGCTGCTCATGATGTTGACGAGGGGATGGGGAAATGCCGTCGTGGGACACCTGAAAACACGCTCAGACAATAATAATAAAAAAGATATTTAGGACACACGGACCAAGGCATAGCTTAACAGGCAACGGGGAAGGTAAGTGCCTAGCTTTGATGACAGAACCAAGGTTTCTCACTGAAGCTCATCTGGAGCGGTATTCCCAATGCGTCTGCGCAATGCAGGTGTGCAAAGCCGGGAGGATTTGAAATTATAGCGTCAACAACGAAAGCGCGTCCATTAGCCTGAGGAGCATAACACGATTCCCAGCACCCGTAAATCATCTGCGACTCCAAAGTAAGGAATGGGGTCATAAAATCAGGCACTAGAACGTACTTCTTTCAACATTGCCCTCTTTTTCAAGATATCACCGCTGGTCAGTGACTGCATCTTGGGAATCAAGCCAGGATCTGACCAATGCGGTCGAGTGAGTTCCTTGAAACATGTATCAATAAATGCGTACTTACTTTTGACCATATAACTCATAAGGTCATGCGGATTGCCCCCTATGTTGAAAAACTCGAGCCCTTCACCCGTGACAAACTCGCGAAAGGTCTCATGGGTTGCGATGCGAACAAGATGTCCGTCCTGCTTCAACCGCTTTCCTAGAGCAACGTACGGCTGTACGTCACCTGCATTGCTTGGTCATTCTCCATCTTCAATCCGGACATACGGAAGCGCACCTCGACTCCCCACAATCATGATGACGATGCTTATTTTGGGGCAGCTCTTCCAGTTTGAATCGACCGCATATTCCTCTACAGGTCGCGCGTGGTCTCCAAGAAGATCCGGCAGCTCCGTTTGGCATGCGAGCGAGAGGTTAATACGTCCATCGCTCTGGACTAGTGCGTTGGTCAATAGATTCTTGATATGCTGGGTTCCTTCCGCGTTATCTGTGTATTTGTTGTCACTCCCAATTGACTCTCAGCCCAAAAAGCAGAGGAAGCCTACGAGGGGCATTTATAGAGTCGGCATCGTCGGTGCTCGAGTCGTTGTACCTCCTGCTGTTCTCCATATCTTGGATCTCTTGGGAGACCTAAGGCAGTTCAAACGTGGTCACTTCTTCGGCTCGTCCTTGTATTGTAATTCCTAGGATCCGCCACACGAATCAACTTTCCGTGAAGACACCGGGATGGATATTCCGTGCCAGAAGGCCAAACAATCAGACTGGACAGGGTCAAGAACAGTGTGGTGATATATGTTTACGAGATCATTACTAGCACTCGATGGGTACCGCGATTCGGAGCAATAACCACAGTGGCAGTGCGTCTGTTGTACCTGTGGTTAATTGTGGGATTAGGGTTCTCACGGGCTAAACGAATGACGCGAAATGATCACCACGAGGCAGGGGGAAAGCTCCAAAACTTCAGCTTCCACGTCAACTTAAACTCCACGAAATGTACACACACGCTGCTGCTTTTCTTTGTGAGACTTAACTTGTCAGACTTTGCAAACGAAGACTGCGCTGAGCATGTGCCCGCGATACTATTTGCACTGACGTCCGAGAGCATTGTGAACTTTCAGTTAAGCTGGGAATCTGGATGTCATGTATGTAACGGGTTAAACGCCGGCAATCTGCCTATCTTGCCTTATTTCTACCATATCACTTGGGTTCTTCGGACGCTTCAAGCGTCCCCGTGCAAAAGCTGACGGTCGTGGTGCCCAGAAAACAGTCATAGAGAAGGATGGCAGTCTTCAACCACACCCAGAAGCTGGTAAACAGATAATATTAATGTAATGTTCAATCTGGCATCCCGACATGCGCTCACTGGCATTCATCGTTCTTAGGGCTGCCTAGACCAAGAAATTCTGTCTTTTCAATCAGGTTTAGCTGCCCGATAAAGCCTTACAACCAAGGATTTCCCACGACCTGTGATACATCCTGGCTTGGAAAAAATTTAAAGACTATTTTTACCTATTACTACACTACTGGCATATAAATACTACTCCTACTCCCATAGCGGCCGACGTCTCCCGCCTCATGAAGTTTGGAGTGAAGCGATCATATCCTTGATTGCGCGTTACACAGCTGTCCTGTGCCCTAGGGCCTGAATTGTCTCGCAAGGGTCGGCGCCTCTTTGCACACTCACGCGGAGATTTCATTACCCATGCCCACGGTTAATATACCAAGAAACGCCGACAGATCTCCCATCTTTCCCTGATACGTTTCATTCCTTATCGCGGACACAAGACCCATAATCCCCAGACCTACATCCTTTGGGAGCCAATCGCTCGTCATAAACTCGTGCTTTCGACTCTCCGACTATTTAAATCCGTAGATACTTCTAAACCCCTCATTTCTTGTCACTACTCGCTCCGCTGGCTAATCCTATCCATCTACGGGTGTTCGCACAATTGGACTTGTCATCAATCATGGTATTTTACCGCGGGGGCAAAACGTGCCTTTCAGCCCTGATCTTTTCAAGATGCTCGGCTTGCGCACTGGCCAATGCTCGCCCACGCGCTGTTCATGGCGAGTCGCCACGTTGTGCTCGGTCTCGAGGGGAAACGGGGTATCTGAATCTGTTCTCTTGGTACCTTGGCTGCGTGTGCGCTCATTTTGAGTCAATTTTCTATGAATGGGCAGAGCACGATCGGCCGTATACTACATAGATCAGGTGCTCTCAAACTTCTCTTCTTCCTTCATCTTTGTTATCACTCTTGAGAAACTATAGCTAGAATGGTATCTCTCACACTTTCGGTTCCTTTAATGCGATGACGCATCTGTTGAGCACCCAACAGAAAGCGGCAGCAAATTCCTGAGAAACGTCTATCACAGATCTATCACATGTGCCTTCACGCTGCCACCTCTGACCAGACGTCATTGGCGCTTGGCGACAAAACTCTCTGTTTGTATTCTGCCACACACATGGTCATCACGCCTCTTTAGAGCGAGAGCCATGGCTTGTCCGCTTGACCACCCCTTTCAAATCATCAAGGAAACTGTTAAAGAGGTACATGGTGGAAGTCAGACACAAAACAATAGCTAATTGCCGGCATGAGCTAGGATATCAGTCACGATTTTCTTCATCTTCTCAAATCCCTCTTGCGTCAGGATGTCCATGCCCCACTCCCCAGCTAAAAAGGTTGGCGAAAGAACGCGCGAAGGGTCGGGGCGTACGATGGGGAGAGGTTGCACCTGATACGTGGCGGTGTCACCACAGTAGACGCGTGCGGAGGTGCCGAGAAGGCTGATGCCCCATAGACGAGGGAGAGGACAGTCGTCCAGCATCAATGCGTACCTACCGCGCATTTGTTCGTCTGCACGATAGCGTAATTCAGCCTTCTCGTTCCAACTGTCATCCTTAACTTCGACGATCAGGACAGGCTTGTCGTTGTTGTCGAATACGGCCAGGAAGACGATGGAGTCGAAGGTGTCACGGCTATCGTCCCTGGGAGGATTCTGCGGAGCGACGTAGAAGGCGAAGGACTCTCCAAAGCAGTAGTTTAAAAGTTTGTCGTAGGGACCATAGTAACGATTTTCGAATGTAGTGCGCTTGGCTCGAGCATGGTTGAAAATGGTGAGAAGGCCACCGGGCCAAGTCTCATCCGTTTGGAATGGCATGCTGTCGTTAGCATCACCAGACAGAGAATGGGACGGATGTAGTACCTAGGATGGCAGTGGCAAGGAGATTTTCGAGTTCGAGCGTGTTGGATAGATGAGTGGTGCGGGTCAAAGGACTAAGCGTCTTTGGCAAGCTCCCCCAAGCACACCTTGCACGTCGTAACGTCACTCTCCTCCCACCACCATCTCCTCTGGTATTTTCCCACGGCAAGCATGAACACCCAATATGCTGGGGACAACCCCAGCGGGCCTCGTGCCCCTAATATATTCCTCTATGACCCCCGAAACGCCCCACAGGAGCGCTCTCTAAGCCCGCCAGCGAGAACAAGCGCAGGCGCAGTCAGAAAACCCTTGGATTCCCGACGCCCGAACTCTAAGCCCCAAGCCATGCCTCCAACCCCAACAAGAGGGAAAAAGCGCAGGACATGGGATGAAGAGGTAGACAATGCAGACGGGGACATCAGTGACCTAGACGATGTGTTCATGGAAACACAAACCACACCCACAGGTCGCCGGA
>JAEUWJ010000549.1:60625-146186 GCA_018524395.1 Podaxis carcinomalis
TTCAACAACCGGAAGGGATCAATGGGAATAGGAATAGATGGATTATGCAACAGTAAGCATCCAAAGATTCGCTCCGCTTTTAAATAAGTTTCAAACATACCATTGGACGGAGAGAGGAACCAGAGTGACCAGGTCTTGGTTTAGGGGCCCGTCCACGGGGCACAAGATCGCGCGCCTCAGGCTCCTCGTAGTCCCGAGCCTCAAGATCATCGAATTCCGACCGTCGCTGCCGACCCGGATTCAACAACCGGAAGGGATCAATGGGAATAGGAATAGATGGATTATGCAACAGTAAGCATCCAAAGATTCGCGGCGCTTTTAAATAAGTTTAAAACATACCATTGGACGGTGAGTGGAACCAGTATTTGGTCCAAGTGGTTTAGGACCAGAGTTGTGACCAGGTCTAGGTTTAGGGGCCCGTCCGCGGGGGACAAGATCGCGCGCCTCAAGATCATCGAATTCTCGAATTTCTAGGTCATCGAAATCGCGTGTCTCCAGCTCGTCGAGAACGTCACGAGCATCGAGCTCCTCGTCGAATTCCCGAGCATCGAGCTCCTCGTAGAATTCCCGGGCGTCGAACTCCTCGTGTAGCTCACGAGTTTGTCTATCGAAATCCTCCGCACGTTGGCTCATACTAACATCAGCGCCGCGAGCATCAAGGTCGATGACCTCACGTTCTGCTAGTTGTGCGGTTCCATCCTATGATTGAAAGACTTAAGAGTGTGGTATAACCGAGTAGAAAGAGAATGCTGACCAAAGGAAGAGCTGAGATGGTACCAGCAGAGGCCAAAGTTGCCAATAGAACGAAGCCGGGTTTGATTTGCATGTTGATGGATTATGCGAAGAGTGAAAATGAAAGAACGGGACCAGCCCTTAGAGTTGTTGTTGTGTTAGTGGGGAGAAGATGCACCAGGCACTCTGAAGAATCTCGACCAAACGCAGAGATTCTTATAGGCCACACACCAGGCAGCATCGACTTTTTCTGGTACCGAGTCCGAGTGTCATCTGAGGAATTGCTTTTCCATATCAGTTGTTGTTGGCTAGGAAACGATCCTCAGAGAATTGTCGGAGGAAGGTCACCACGGCCAAGAGCCAAGAGGCGAAAATTCCATGCCGTGAAGCCCAACGAAATCCTCTCATCAAGCATAGAATCGCCAATTGCCAAGCTTGACTAGAAACAAATTTCCATGTTTCAAGAACTTGACAATGCAACTGTCGCAGGAAGAGATGCAACCTGATGCCCAGTAAGAGCTGGACGTTTCGGTGGCACCTGGGGTTTCGGTGGTCACATTTTTTGTCACACAAGCCACTACGGAAATTTCGGATCAACGCGTGCTGACATAAATGCATCTGGACTGGCTCTGGACATCAGAAAAATTGGAGAACGTGAGAAATAGTACTATGTAGAATTTGAAACCAAAATCCTGAGTGTGTGGAGAGATACTCATGTTTCACCGAAACCCCCGTGTCACCGAAACCATACTGTAGTATTGCCAATTATGAACATCGTGGTCCAAGATCATTTGGATCCAGCTGAGTCCTGCAACTCAATACCAATAGCAAGCAAATGCAAAATTATGACGACTAGCATGTATCACTGGCTCACAGACTCATAAATTACACGGGAACGACTGTTTCAGCTGTTTCGAATTTGCGCTAGGAGTCAACCTCATGAAGCTATTTCTCCAGTGATACCGTGACTGGGGATGATTTATCATCGCACAGCGCGGTTGGGAGCAGTCTCATGCGGTGCGGCTCTCGGCTGAGAAGGCTTGACACTGAGAAGGTCGAGATTCCGCCCAAAACGCACCTATCGATACACATACCGTAAGCGAGCTGACAATATTGATGCGGCCGTGGTTGGCCCTCTGATATAGGCCCTGCACCATTCATATCGGAGTTTCCAGTTCAAGGGGATTCGGCGTTTCGCAAGGGTATGGCTGCTCTTAAAACACTGGAGGCAAGACCCAAGTTGGCCTTTTTGTTCCTTGAAGTCACGGCAAGAGGTAATCAAACGCGAAGGCAGAAAACCTTCGTGAATCATTATTAATCAATCACAGAGACGAGAGATTCAATTGCTCCGTTCATCATATGATGCCCAGCATCGATGGTGGTCAGCACAAGTCAGTATTGAGATACGGGAAGGAGTCAGCAAAGCAGCCAAAGTAAATTACCTTGCCAAGGCTACAGTCTATCGCAAAGACGTCGACTCTTATAGCCACAATCTTCCGTCAAACATGGGCTCTAAGCCCAACCATTTGTTGCGAGGAAACCGTTCGCTGGGGCCGCAGGATATCATCAGATTGTTGACTCCCCGGGTCTGGCGGACGCAAGATCTTCAAATTACCACATTAGATCTCCACGTACATATTCCCACCACACATATGCCGGACCAGATTTCTGATTAGATGAGCATGACGTTGAAATACCTACCTTTGGAGGACACTACATGCACCAGTTTCCTGGTCAGCCGGTGGCATATACTTCTCGGTCTGAAACGGGTTCTTGGATAACCATGATAACCATCGTAGATACAATCATCAACGGCCTCAACCCCGAGGGACCAGCATAAACGACATTGCGGAGAGTCCATTATGGGGAAGATGTGGCACGAAGGTCCAAGCATATTCGTAATAGCAATAGTGTATAGCAATAGTGCGCCACCTATCACAACGTTGCAAGTCGTATTTTTACTGGCAACTGGTTGATGCTCTTCGGGTCGTTTCTAAGGACAGGTCGCGTTATTATCTCAGATTTCCTAACGATGTCATCTTGGGGAACTGCGAGTTCAAACTCGAAGGTTCGGATCAATGCGAACAGCAATGCCTTCATTCTGATGTGGATCTGATAAACCTTTCAAATCAACGACTTGTGCAATGAATGACGCACTCTACTAGAGCGAAACGGTAGCCAATGCATGCACGAGGACCACCTAAAAAGGTCAGCATGTTGCCCCATACGCCTGGAGTGCCACATGCGGCCGAAGGGACAGAATTCCATCTTGATGGGCTGTGTAGTAATATGGGGGTTGATAACATGGCCACGATAGACGTACGTCCGCTTACTTGAACTCTAGAGCGTCCTCGCCCCATATATCCTTTAATGTGTTGATGACTGATATGGGTATTACTATATCTTGCCCCTTTGTGACCCTGTTCCTAAATTCAGACGAATTGGCCGAAGCACAAATAATGAATATACTCGCTTAATATGATCGTGCACCTTGCCTTTCCGGTCGATCACCGGACTCTCTAAAGGGAGGATATCTTCCTTCACAGCGCCGCGTAGTGTAACACTAACAGGAGAGTAAAGCCGAAGGGCTTCCCGGACTACAGCGTCAAGATATTGCAGGGAGTTGAGGACCTCCATGGTAGGATTATCGATGGGAACCGTCAGCAGCTCTTCTCGAAGCTTTTCTTGGATTTTCTTGTCCTTGGCGAGTGCATACAGTGCCCAAGTAGTCGCCGTGCTGACGCAAAGAGCGGTGAGTTGCAGGTTGAATAAGGGCTGAGGAGGAACACCTTGTTGTTTCATGTCCAGCTACCATAAAAGTCGGTATCTCTGAAGCAGGTGACGATGATTAGCAGATGCTTGAGCCGCTGGGTGAGGGCCTACGGGATATTACGTCCTCATCGGACATTCTCTGGTGCTCAGGTATGTCCGTTGCCGTGTTAGCATGGACCAAAAGTGACAATAAGTCCTTATTCCCGTCTTTATTCCCTTTCGATGAAACAGCTGTGCGCTTGCGCTCTTCCAATAGCTGTCTTCCGATGTGGTCTATAATTTTCCTCGCTTTACCTCTCTCAACGTCGCGATCTGTTGGCTGCGTCTTGCGTTAGAATGGTAAGCATGGGTAAGCGCACAAATAACCTACAAAGATTCGTAGCACAGGAAACATTCCACGGAGCTCGACAATGGGATTAAGCCGGGGGCCAACCTTGAACATAGAGCCAAGGGCTTCCCACAATTCATCCTGGTGACCTGACTCTTCTGATAGTGAACCAAAGTCATAGCCAAAGCCTTCAAGCAATTTCATTAAGGGAGAAATCATGGAGTAACATTATCAAACGTACCAGCTTCTCCGATCACGTCCAAAGTCATCCTAATGAGCCATGATAAAGCGTCTACCTCTACTTCGCCATCATTCACCTGTACTTTAGACGCCCATACGTCTCTGAGCTGTGGTCTGTGAGAACGGATCAAATTTTGTTGTCAAGGATCGATTACCTTGATAGCTTTTTCGACAAAAATTGTAGTGAGTTCGCGGATTTGCAGCGGACCAAAAGCCGGGTTCTGGTAGACATGTAGCTTCGTAAGCTCGAGGCAAGGCAAAAGTGATTCAACAAACATACGAGAATTTTGCGCTACAGCATACTTCAGGTCTCAGCCCATAGAATCTGGGTTAGAAATGAAGGCTCTTGCCTGATTCTTGTGCACATCTCCCTCGGTCAGCAAGACGCCTAGTATATGCGTGCCAACTGAGCATGAAATATATGAGCTGCGTCAGCGAAACTCACCTTCACCCAGCATCTTTCTCAGGTTATATGTAGCAGCCTCTGGCTTCCGGTAAGTGTAGTTATTCATGATAACATGGTTAATAGCCCTCAAATCTGTCGTATACAAACCATCCCGCTGGTTCGGGAAGAACCATCTGCTTAGTTCGAGTGCGGTCTATCCAAGAACACACAAAAACACACCCATAGTATCCCTTTAAATTTCATAGTACGTCCATATTTCGTGACCCACTCCCTTCCCAAGGTCCATTGTTCCTAATGTTAATTCCTTTTGTCAATTTTGGCTGGCATCACTGGCACATAAACGGACTGTACCGGGCCAAAGATCTCCAAGATGTTCCCGAACAAAAGACTCGAACCTGGCGGGCCTGGAAAGTCACGTATCGGCGAGGATAATTCCTCGCGGATACGCTTGAAGAGTTGGTGTACCCCAAAGGCCACGACGGAGGCTACCAGAAGATGTATCCGAAGCGACATCTACGACGAGTCTTAATGGTGTAGAGGAGAACAGTTAAGGATGGGAGGGATAAGAGAGCTATGTAGTGTTGTTACCTGGTCCTCTTGGGATTAATACTGTAACAAGCTAAATGGCCCGAGTAAATGACGCAAAACTCGGGGTTGAATGGTGGCCAGTTGTTCAATAATAAACCACGAGCATGACAACATGGCGAAGTGGGGATCAAGTTACAGATGATGTGAAGGGGGTGCTTACACAAAGTGCATGACAGAACTGCTATTTATAACGACGACTCCAGGAATCGTGGTCCGGCCATGTTTGACACGCCCCAAAGAATCAGTAATGGGCGACGAGTCGAACGAACAGCGGTAGTTTGTTTGGGCCCTCAGGATCTGGCTTGAGCAGAGGGCGCGTCACGATTTCCGTTCGTTTAAGGATGTCTTCCACAGGGACCGCCAACTCAAACTCAAAGTCTCAGAGCAAAGTAAAAAACAGTGCCTTCATCCTGTACATCGTTCGTAGGGCTCAGGCGGACTGTCTGACACGGATCTAGAACAGAACAGAGCTCGTTCAATGAGAAGCGATACCCGATGCATGCGCCTGGTCCCCCGAGGAACGGGAACGTGTTTCCCCAAACGCCGGGTACGCTTATCGCAGCTTCAGGTGATGAATTCCATCTATCGGGACTGTCACCCAGTGTAAGTGATTTCGAGCTGTGAAGGGGCCGAAGAAGAATACCTAAACTCGTTCGCGTCCTTGCCCCAGATAGACTCCAACCTGTTCACCATTGCGATGGAAACGAAGATAATATGCCCTTTGTTAATTCTATACCGAAGAATTAAAATATGCAAAGAGGTATTATGCAGAACGTCTTCACTTAAGCTCGTGATGTATGTTTCCAGATTTGTCAGCGACTGACATCTCGAGAGGCAAAACGTCACCCTCAACTGCATAACGCCACGTTGCAGGGATCGGAGGGTGAACTCTAGCGTTTCTCGAACAACAGCGTCGAGGAATGGCAAGGCGTTCAGTTCATCCATGGTTGGGTTCTTGGTTGAGACTCTTAGCAACACCTCGCGTAGCCTCCTCTAAACTGATTTCTTGAGCAAGTGAAAATAACGCCCAGGCCGTTCCCGTGCTACCAAGAGGTATAGGACCAGACGCATATTCCGGTGACGGCCGGTGGCTCACCTCGTCATTTTATGTCCTGTGACAATAAAGGTTGGAATTTCTGTTGATGATCAGGCAACGTCGTGTTTAGTGGAGCTCCCGGCTCATGAGCGGGAACCTACTCGTAGAGCCGCCGATGACTTGCTTCAGATGTATTCGCGCGGACCAGTAGTGAAAAGGGATAACTCCTCTCGACGGTCGTCTTGTCAGTTTTCCGGGGATCCAGAGCGAGTTTGAGCTCCGCTCGCGATACGGTTCATTGTCTCTTTCGCTTTTTCTGTTTCCAGGTCAGGGGCTATGGGCTGTATATCTTAGCCTCATGTGTGGGATAGCGGAACGGAGGCAGGTAGTACGAACTGGATAACGTGTCGCTGGAACCATCCCTCGTAAATGTTGGATGATGCTGGGCTTGGTACCGACTTTGAACACGGTATTGAAGGCTTCGTGGAGTTCGTTAGGTTGATCTGGCTCTTCTATCGTGTGTGTCAGCCGGGGACCAGGACAGAGGGGTGGCGAATAATCCCTGGCCTTAATAGCTGTTGCAATGTGTATGCCAAGGCTAGCGGCTTGCGCCACTACTCAGCGTCCTTCTTCAGTATATGGCTTATGGCCATCACACCCGCTGTGTAAAGACAGTTCTCCTAGAATGGCCCCTTGAACCTGAAGGTTGGACCGTGTTCTCTAATATATGGCTCCTGAACCGCGACCTGGTCCTATTATGGGGTGATGTCAGCTAAGGTGAGTTGCGATAAAAGTGGCCAGGGGTACGGCGAAACGTACCAAAAAGGCAATCTCCACATTCACAACAACCACATTCCTACTCGATGGACCAGGAATATTTCTAATGGACGACACCCGTTCTCGCTGTATACACCCTATATTTTGTATAACGCATATAATGTGGTAGTCACGACAAGAGGAGTTAAGAACTGCGAAAACAACATACGGACTCTTCAAGATGCCAGCTGGGCAGAAGGTCAGGGCAAGGAGGGCGTTTCAGTAGACTGTGTGGCGGCACACCGGCGGTCCAACTCGTAGGTTTTAGGCGCCTACGTTCGACATCCAGAATGTATTTGACCGCAGCTGGGTGCTGCGAAAGGTGATCTCGGAAATTACTGAATATTAGAATTATGACATTGCACATGCCTGAATGGTTTGATTCATTGCTCAGGGCTCAGCACTCGAGGGAAACAAGTGAACAACGAATCTCGGAGCAATAAGTCCAGAATGTATTTAACGATTCCGACCTGAGCGATTCATCTCCCCAAACGAAGAGTTCTTGGACTCCACATCTTCACCTGCTCCTTGACAATCGCAACAAAATTCAAACAGAAGGGTCGGACTAGGAGGTCTTCAAGGTCAGTTAAACGGTGGAGCAGTGTGTTTAGGCGCGACGGATGTTATGAGTGGCACCAGTGACATATACGACAGATCCCAAAGTGAGTTGGACAAGGGGGTATTACGGTAGGAGGGAATGGGAGGGGCGATGTAATGCGGTTGCGCATTTAGTCGGACATTTAGTTGGACATATTTGACATGCCAGAAGGAAAGACTCAAGAACGGGAGAACATATGCAATGAAAGGGGAAACTCATAGTACAAGGGCAAAGTATACGACAGAACAGCACACTTCGAGGAATCTCAAGTGAAGTCATCAATAGTTACACTGCGAATGATCGGAAACGAGAAATGGGCCGAACAAGCAGCGGCAACTGGTTTGAGCCGGTAGGGTCTGTCTTGAGCACAGGACGCGTCACAATTTCAGTTTGCATTTCCTGCTCGATAGTCCAGGAACGTTCTTGATTGACGATACTAGTTCTCGGTGTATGATGTCATAAGTCTTGTTACAACGCATAAAATATGGAAGTCACGACGAGAGGGAATATGATCTGCGAAAACAGCATGCGGATTCGAGATAGCTGGATGAGAGGCTGCTGGGAATAAGAGAGCCTTCGTAGATGAACGTGGTAGCATCCTGGTCAAGTCTAACTGGCGGGGTTACGTCAACTCCAGGAGCTCTTTTTCGGTGTCCAAAACAGATTTCGCGGTGCAGTCTGTTTGTTGGAAGAGGCGATCAAGGACTGCAGGCCTAGGATATGCTTCCACAGTTAGTTTCTACGAATGGAATGCTTTTTTGGACATAAAATCCAACAGTAAGTATGGGCGGGCCTGGGCAAGGGGTGGAGTTTGGCACTCTCGTGTCACCCACGTGCCAGTCACAACCCTTTTGACACTTCCCGCGAAGTTACAGTCTTGACACCTTGACTCACATTCATTCACCGTCTGTCTCTCAGCAACCCCAATATTCATGCTAATGCTTTTGTGAATATGAAAGGCTCATAATGGACAAGCCCCTTGAGGCCTCTCAAAGTTATTCCGATTATTTTGGAAGCGAAGACTCCCAATTCCTTGAAGCTCTCCAGAACATTGTCCTACCAGGCGATAATCCTCCGGTTGCACAGCCTCAGCAATCAAGTGAACCAATAGTTGTTGAAGACGATACTGGGGATGAAGAGTCTCCACCGCCACCCGCTCAACCGGACCTCAAGCGGCGGCATTCTGATGTTGAACCTGAACAAGAGGTTCAGGAAGCGCAAGACGAAGATATCTATGGACCCTCTCGTTTCGGACAATTTGGTGAATATATGCGGAGGAAGAGAGCCAAATTGCAAATACAGAATCAGGAGCTGGAACGCACGACAAATGCGAAGGAAGCAAAAAATAGTGGCATATTTGAAGGACTTGCAATCTATGTCAGTTATTCGCCTGTACAATGTATATTCTCTTTCTGACCTCTAACTCTGGCCCCTTCAGATCAATGGCTGGACTCGTCCATCTGTACAGGAGCTAAGGAAGTTGATTGTCGAAAATGGAGGAATTTATCAACCCTACCTGGATAGGAAGAGTATAGTGTATGTTTGACAGCCCGGCTCTGACTGACTATCGTCTCTGAATAAAGTGCTCTAGAACTCACATCGTCACCTGCTCCTTGACGCCTGCAAAGATCAAGGAATTCAAATTGATGAAAGTCGTGAAACCAGAATGGCTCACAGAGAGTGTTGCAGCTGGGGTACTTCTGCCATGGAAGAACTACATTTTCAAGCCAAACGAGCGAGTGGAAAACAGTCAAGGACGATCAGCCAAGCAACAAACCATCGGCAGTACTCTCACAGCTCGCATAGACTCCAACTCATCTGGACCAGGGAGGAACCAGCCGGTTACAAACGTCGTCCCGACCCACCCTATCGTCGCTTCCCCCACCAAACCTCCACCTGATCAGGCGGATACTCTTTACACAACTGACCCCAAGACAGAATCGGACGCCCGCCGGGTACCCAACTACTCCTCCGCCGTATCTAACCCAAATGCTCAACGAGTCATGGCCAATCCCGACTGGCGCAAAGCCCATACTTCAATTGCGCCCGACTTCATCGAAGGCTACTACAAAAACTCACGGCTCCATCACCTTGCCACCTGGAAGTCAGAACTAAGAGCATTGGTGATGGAAGCCCAGGAATGCGCAGAAGCTGGGATGTCGTGTACCCCTGAAGCTGCGCCTAGGCCAGCGATGAATGGCGTCAGTATGCGAGGGGAACACATTCAGTTGAATTCACCAAGAAAGTGGAAGGGAAAGGGAAAGGCGAAGTCTGTCGATCAGAATGAACGCGTTATTATGCATTGCGACTTTGATTGTTTTTTTGTGTCGGCTGGGCTGGTATCACGTCCGGAGTTGAAGGGGAAGCCTGTGGTCGTTTGTCATTCGCAGGGGGCTCAGGGTGGAGAGTCGAGTACAAGTGAGATCGCTAGTTGTAGTTATGAAGCTCGAGAGTTCGGGATACGCAATGGTATGAGGTGGGTCTTTAGCTGCTTAGAGCGAGGTTAAGACTGATCGCAAAGTTCAGCCTGCAGCAGGCTCGAAAATTATGTCCTGCTGTAGTTACGATTCCATATGAATTTGAGAGGTAAGATTTCGCCAAAGCACATCCAAGTCCGCTAATAAATGCATAGATACAAGGAATTTTCCCTCAAATTCTACACCGTCCTCATGTCATTTGCGGATGACTTACAAGCAGTCTCAGTCGACGAAGCACTGATCGATGTGACAAACGCTGTACAATCTCGAACTGAGGTTCTTGAGATGGAGTTGGGAGACAGTCATGGAAAGGATCCTGCCAAAGAGGTGGCCGAGTCCATCCGCGATGCCATCCGCGAGTCAACAAGCTGCGAAGGTGAGTGTATATGCTCATACAAATATCACGTAGGTTCACATTGCCCTTTCAGTGAGCATTGGTATAGCACATAATATCCTCCTTGCACGCTTAGCCACACGCCGCGCGAAACCGGCGAAATCATATCATCTCCTCTCAGATGAAATACCTGCTTTCCTTGCGCCATTAGAGATCTCCGACCTCCATGGTTTCGGATATAATACAAAACAAAAGGCTCTTGAAAAGCTGGGAACCTGCAAGTTGGGTGAACTCTTGGACAAGAGTAAACGTGTTTTATGTGATGCGCTTGGCAAGACCACGGGGGAGACCTTGTATAATGCGATCCGTGGAATCGATGAGAGGCAGCTGGAGAGTAGTAAGGAGAGGAAGTCGGTTAGCTGTGAAATCAATGTGAGTAACCGTTGCTGTGTAAGTGTCCTGACCAGGGGCTAATGTTTGCGGTAATCAGTACGGCATTCGTTTTGAGAACAATGAACAGGCGGAGAAGTTTATTTGTCAGATGGCCGAGGAGGTGAAGCGCAGACTAGATGAAGTGAAGATGTCGGGGCGGATGATCACTTTGAAGATAATGAAACGGGATCCGACGGCCCCTGTTGAACCACCCAAGGCAAGTTACGCCAGCCTGACCCATCAATAACGTTACTCATGCACATCGGATAGTTCCTCGGCCATGGCAAGTGCGACACCTTCAACAAGCAAAGCCAACTAGTTGGCCTCGGCGGAAATGCCGTCAACGACGACAAGACCATTGGCGAGCACGCTTGGAGGATGCTGAAGTCGTTCAACTTCGATCCGAAGGAGTTGAGGGGCATCGGTATCCAAATTCAGAAATTGGAACCCGCGAAAAACCCCTCGACTTCTATGCAAGGCATGCAGTCAGTGTTACCTTTCAAGAAAGTCGAAGGTCTTCCCAAGGAATGGCATTCGAATCCTAAGAAGGACGAACGAGTGGAGTTCACTTCAGTCCCCGATGACAAGGCCCAGAAACTCGAGTCTCCTTCACCCGTAAAGCCCACTGCTGGCTCTAGCCGTCCTTCCGATTCCTCGACTAAACCCGAATACGTTGACTTGCCATCCTTTTCACAAGTCGACATGACGGTATTCCAGGCTTTGCCGAGGGAAGTCAGAGAGGAATTGGAGATGGAGTACAAACGACGCTCAGGTTCACCACAGGTGGCTGGTGGATCTGTTATTGCAGGTCCCTCCCGGGTTATACTTCCCGCCACTCCTCAGAAACGTCGACCCTCCCATCCCCTTCGACAAACTTCTCACCCACTCCGACAAAACTCCCTTGCTCTTCGAAACGCAGTCCCAATACCTAAATCTGGAATCTTCCCCCAAAAACCGGCATTCGACAAGGGGCCCAATTACAAACGCATCACAGAAAAACTTGCACCACGCCACGGGGCCAGCATATACGGTAACAAATCGCTGCTTCGCGCACTTGGACTGGATAAACCCAAACAACCAGCTGTTCGTATTACCGACGCAGAACTTCGGGAACTCGATATCGATCCAGAAGTCTTTGCCGCCTTACCCGTGAAAGTGCAACGGGAGCAACTTGTACGAGCAAGGATCATAAAGAAGGAAGGAAATGTCCCGGACGCGCCGACCCAGCGGAAGATCCTCAAGCCGGCAAAACCCTTCATTTCACCTTCCTGGCGTCGCAGACGCGCGCCTGCACCAAAAGCTGCCTATATCCAACCTCCAGTGTTGCGACAACAAGGGAAAGAGAAAAAGGAAAAGCTGTGTTACTTTGAGACGGATGACATTCAGGTTGTGATCGAGAGATGGGTGACAAGATATAGACATTGGGCGCCGAAGGAGAAGGATATCGAATTCTTCTCGAAGTATCTGTTACAATGCATGGAGAGTAAGGAAGGAGATACGGGGTTGGAGAGGGCGGTGGCGATCATGAAGTGGTGGCTTGTGTTGTTGAGGCGAATCTGGGGAGAGTTCGAGAATATGGATTTGGAGATGGAATGCAAAGATCCGAATGGGCGTGCAGCGGTTGCTTGGTGGAAGGCATTCAAAGAGGTGAAGGGGCAACTAGATGCGATCGCCAAGAAGCGGTTCGGAGGGAAACTCTCGCTCAAATGATGAGCAAGTGATGCGGGACTGCATCTTCGGTAGACCGCACTCGTGAGGAAACCGTGTCCATGCTTAGCCGCGGACACATGACCATCCTCTGGGTAGCGAACGCACCAGAAGCAGGGCACTTCCAAGCTTGTGGACATCAACCTCGACGCCGGTTAGGGTGTAGTTCACAAAGACCGCGTCAAAGCGAAATTTCATCCTTTCCCTCCGGGAAAATATAAGAGGAAGACATTTTTGAGCATTCAGAACAATCAAGCTAGTACATGACCAGAAAAAAATCAAAGTCTGGATAGTACTACTGTTTAACATCAGTGGATCTTTCAAACGGGCATGGACATCTTTGAGAGTCAGTATTAGTTGACGATGGAGGAGGGGAGGGTTGAAACACGCTCCATGATCAGTATCGCATTTGCTACAACTCATATTTTCTGGATAAGGGCAACGAAAAAATCTGAGAAAAAGACATCCTGGTCCTTGGGAGTGGCAAAGTTGGACTTCGATCCTGCAGAGAGGGCCATTCATCAGCCGTTCGTTTATCCCGAACGGATAACACACCGAAGAACGTCTGCATCTGGATACCCCTCATGCTACCCGCATCTTTATCTCTAAGAACGAGCCCGCCAACCTTGGCGACGCTCTTTCCATCAGCAAAGAACTCAAGTTCACCGTTGGCCTGACCGACGTCATTGAGCCATATCTCCCAGTAGCAAAGGTGAAAGCACCCTGGCCAACAGTGGCACCATATGTTGATCGCATTCTGAGAAAGGTTTGACATTACAAATAGTTGGAACTACATTCTCTTGTATTTGATCATACAAATTCAAAACCAGACAACATAAGGTATACATGGAGCAGCTAACAGCTGGTCAAGCAGACACTTTCTCCCCAACAGCGAGGAAGTAACGGCCGTTATCAGTACTCTCCTCGTCGCGTGGAATGTCCTCATAGACGTTCATAGTCAACCCCGCCGCGTCGAAAGCCTTCTGTAATTCATCCTTGGACACCCCATGTTTGTGGGGGACGGCGATCTCATGCTTCGGCAGGAAAGCGTATCCCTCCTCCAAGTGGATCACGTCGACAACAATCAAGACACCTCCGGGCTGAAGGTAAGAGGCGAGAATGCGTGTGGTGCCTTCAATGGAGGCTAAGTGATGGTAAGCCATAGCACACTATATTCGGGACGATTAAGACATCGCAGGATTCATCCAAGGGGCGATACTCACGAAGATCATGTCGAAACGAGTATCAGGTAATTCACCCTCTTCGCCCTTGAGCTCAACGCAAACAGCAGAAGCATTCCCGTATTTTTTGAGAACTCGATTGTACTGCTTGACCATGCGCTCGCTAACGTCGACCCCAAGGATCGACTTGACATATGGAGCCAGCTCCTTGGAAACAATGCCTACTTGAATTTCAACACCAGTCTTCTTGAAACAGCAAAGCGTATACTGACCATTTCCACAAGCAAAATCCATTGAAATGGTCTTCTCCTTGTCAGCAGGGTAATTCTTTAAGATGGCCTTCGCAATCCTAGTGCTCATTAATCCTCCACTCTATGGTTGGTAGAACTTTAGGACCTACCTCATTGCGCGTTCCTTGATCATGGGATTTATCTTGATATCATTGTCTGGGTTATTGAAGAATTCTTTGTTGGCGTGCACCACGGGGTCGTGGTGATGATGACTGTGGGCTGTGGTGTCGGACATTATCGAATAAGTTGTTTGCAGTGCAAGGCAGCTGACGGTGAGGCTGAGGCTCAAAAACACTGGTTCTTTTATACGCGCAACGTGTCGAGTGGCTCAGTACTATCAAGCTCATCTTGAGAGCTATGGCCAACTTTCCGAAAGTCACGTTATGCGTTGACTGAGATTCGAGTACCCTCCAAGTCATTCAAAATTAGAATGACCACGCAACCCGTACATATTTTGAGAGGTAACAACAGAAACAAGTATTAATGTGCCGTACAAAAGAAGTCAATTTATCAAATTGCATGCCCGAAAACAGCATCCGAAACAGCTTCGAGGCTCCGGTAGCTCGGAACCACTATACAACGGTGATCACATCAGAACTACTCTCTTTACTCTGGGAGTAGGTCATGCCTCCGAAGGAAAAATTTGCCGACTGAGCAGGGGGACACGGACGGTGGTCCTGAGCGAATGTTCCGAGTCATGGGGCGGACAGCCGGGTCGGACGATGCAACAACTGAAGGTAATGATAAGTTGCCATATGAATTATCCAGCAAGAGGTTTGGCCCTTGAAGCTTGAGCTTGAGCGATGAACAAAGTGACAGGATGTCCTTTCTTCTTGGCTTTAATCCCCTCTCCGAACCTCAAGGATGTAAGGCCAGCCGCGACAAAGGCCTCCTCGATTTGGGTTTGGGTGAAGCCTCCTCGATGAGCAACGATTCCTTTCTCATGTTCGGGGAAAAGCTCATCGACATGCAAGGTGTCATCCTTCAGAAGATCCATTACGAGGAGTGACCCATCGGCCTTGAGGAATGAGGCGAGAGCTTTGGTTACTGCCGTGATGTCGTCAAAGTGGTGGTACGAAGCGGCGCACTGGGACATGGTCAGCCCAACGCTGAGGGGCAAGGACAACTGGGATCATATCGACGTACAACGACAACGTCGCAGCTTCCTCTTAACTTCCAGACTTCATCAGATTCTGAACTGAGGACATCTACTCGCACAGCTCGCATTTCGTCTACAGAAAGACCTTGATTGGCAGTGCGACGGTTGTATTCGTCCACCATCCGTTGACTGATATCCACGCCAACGATTGACTTCGCATATGGGATCAATTCTCGAGATAATAGACCTAAAATAATTATAATAAACTTTTATGGCCATTTGTGTGAGAATCCCTTACGTACCGACACCACAAGCGAAATCCATCACCGTCGTTTCATCCTCGTCAAAATCATATACTTGACGGAAAGCCTTAGCAGCCCTGCACAGATCAAACAAACGGATCAGTCTCCATATGCAAGACTCAGACCCAAGTTGCATCAGCCATCGAAACGCGTGCCAGAACTCGGACAGAGTTATTCCGATATGCATGCTGATACAGCAATGAACGTGACATTGACCTTCGCGCCAATTCGATCGCGTGTGGGGAATCGAAAAATTGCTCCTTTAGTTGATTGTAATATTTCTCATTGCTTTGTCGGTAATCAGCCATGCTGCGCTGCGGAGAGATGCGACCGAAGGGGAAATCCGCGTGGAGACTAGTTTCCAGAAGGTGAAGACAATGTAGAACAGAAGCTGCGCGCACAAGGTAATGGAGCTTTTTGGGTTGTTTGACCAACTTTAGCCAGAAGAACCAATCAATAATCAGCTCACGTGTAGAGTGCCTCGACCTCAATTCACACAAGATTCCGGGAGAAAACCAAAATTAAAGATAGACTGTGTAGACTCTACTAGCGAATTCCCTCCGGTGGGGCCAAAAAAGAAAAAAGGCCATCGTCGGCGAGCCGTCAAGGCCCTCTCAGACAGCTAGATGAATTATCCGCCAAAGCTCTAGAGTAGGGCGGAGAAGTAATAAAAATACAGAGGCATCCCGCGACGTAATACTTCATGATCAAGTCGTAGCATCTGTACTATTTTAGAAGTAGGGATAGCCGTCAAGGACCCAGGGATCAACCTCTGGACATTTCCGGCTAGTCCACTACAGGAAGATGAAAGGGAGAGAAGATGTACCGGCGCGAATAGCGACAAAGCACGAAAAGTATTGCGGTTATGTTACAGTGATCATGCGGTAATCCAGATTAAAGCCGGTCAGTGAGTGTGATGTCGGGAAGACAGTGGTGTGGAAAGAGTGGTAGTCCTGTCACCGCATCAAGCGGGGCAAGACACAATAAACATCTTGCGAGCGAGCGCATGTTTTTGGAGCGGATGATTTCGTGTGTACGGGATGAGTTTAGAGAGCCTGGGGTGTAGTCGGTATCACTCAGAGTTTCTCGGTGATGGCGACAGAGAAGTCAGAGAAGAAGACATCTTGATCCTTGGGGGTGGCGAAATCGGGGCTGGAACCTGCAACAGAATACCATCAGTCTTTCATGGCGCTTAGTTCATCCAACCCAATTGTCACTCACCTCCGAAGAAAGTCTGCATCTGGATACCCCTCATCTTACCAGCACCGCTGTCCCTGAGGACAAGTCCGCCAACGTTGATGACACTCTTACCATCGACAAAGAGCTCGAGTTCACCATTGGACTTGCCGACGTCGTTGAGTCTGACACGCTCAGTGACAGTGGTCCACTTGCCGGTACCAAAGTTGAAAGCACCACGGCCAACAGAAGCACCATAGGTAGGGTTGCAATCAGAGAGAGGTTTGACGTTGCAGACCTTCTTGTTGGCATCGAACGAGGGGGGAAGGTAGGTGTAGAATTCACCGTCACCTTCGCCACGCCACATGAGACGAGCAGAGAAGCAGGCGCTGGAGCGACGACCGCCAGAGCAGCCAATAGCCTCCTCATCACTATTACCACCGTCTAAAGGAGGAAGGAAACGTGATTAGTGCCCTGCAAGTTCAGTCATTATGCGAACAGGAAACTTACAAATGCCAGGGAGCTTGCCACCTTTTTGGAAATCAAACCCCTTGGGGAAGAAGACGGAGTAGCCGAAAGTGGCCTCTTTAGCAGAGCTGAGGTCAACATTGTCGGGACCAGGAGCGTAGAAGGAGAAACCGCCTTGGGGGTTGTGACCGAAGTTGTAAGAGCCCTTGGGGTAGTGTGCCTTCATGGCCTTCTTACCGTCAGGAGCATTCGTGTAGGTGTGAGGAACGCTCTTGAGGACGTTGGTAGGACGGAAGGTAGAATCGGAAAGGGGAAGGGCACCATCCCCAGGGCTGGTGGTCCACGAATTGATAAAGTTGCTGACAGGGAAGAGTTTGCCAAGCAAGCCACTGAGGAGGCCAGAACCAGAGCCAGAGGAGGAAGATGACGTCTTGGATGGAGCATCATCCTTTGGGCCCTTGTCATCCTTCGAGCTCTTGTCATCACCCTTTGAGCCCTTGTCATCGTTACCATTCTTGGGCTCAGAAGAGGTGGAAGGGGTAGGGACGGCGGAGGATGAAACAGCAGAAGGGGCATTGTCTGCGGCTAGTGTGGCCGGGACAACGTCTGACACCGTAGCAGAGACCTTACGATGGCACTTCGACCGACGGTGGTGGTGGGGGAGAGGGACGGCGCTAACCAGAGCGACGACAAAGGCGAGGAAGAAGATGGCGAATCTTGAAGCGTACATTCTTGCTGATCTTTCGTGACTGTCAGAGAAAGTCAACTGAGGAATACGAACGAGTTATCGTCGGATTAAAGTGTCAAAGAGTGGTGTGACTAGGAAAGCCGTGAGGAATGACCACACGAAAAGAAAAGTGGAGATGAGGGAGGGAAGGCTCGGCTAAACGAGTGGAACGGTGTTGGTACTTAAACCACGAAACCAAGGGGGATGATGGTAGTTGAGGGGAGGGGTTGAGAAAACTTCAGGTCCTTGGCGCTCCCCCTTGAACAACAGCCCAGTGGCTACTCGGCAGATCGGAGATTCGGCTATTTATGACTATCAATAGAATTGCCTTTGTCCCAGCACATATCACAGGCGTGACGGAAAACAACGGCATCAAGCTGTTTGTTCACCACAGTTAATTCGCATGTTCATACTCTTCAAGCGTCTGGATGAGGATTTTCAGAAATACGTGGGCCCAGTTCGCAATACCCCCCTCTCGATGAGGTCGGCATGGGCAGTTGGCAATGCCGAAATCTTGGTCGTGATAAAAATGTACGTAGATGTGCGTGAGAACCGACCAGGTACGAAAACAGCTAATTTATTAACGCAGGGGTGCCACGCTCCGTCACCATTCCTGAAAATTACACATCAGCTAGCTCAAACGCGGCATTCATGGAAGGGTGTCTGGCTACGAGCTGGCCTCCGCGCAGTGTACTTGTTACCCACGAGAATGAGCTATCTGTTGTATGTTGACGACTGGACGTTTACCTTGACGACAGGGCGACCAATAGAATGTAACACTTGACAGTCAATTCGGGGATGGTGGAAGATGGTCCATAACAGTTCCCATGTGCGGCACCACATGTCCGAAATCGTTCATCGCCATTCAGGCTTCAAGTGTGCGGCTGCACTCAAAAACTGCGTTTGAAATCCCTCACTTTTGATCTGGTTACAGAACGGTGTCAGAGTGTCCAGTATGATATGCCCTTGGAATATGACACTGGTAATGGGCACGGAGGAGCATGGTCCCCATGGTCAATAGCAAGCCGATGGCGGCTGAGTGTTGCGAGACCATGCCAAGAGATATGTGAATTCGATCTGTTACGTGATATGTGACATTCGTGTTGATCGAATCATTCCGTCCGGATACACTCCGGATACTTACCAGCAATATCAATCATTTTTTTGCTTGCCAACGTCCCATGGGTTCTGATAACTTTAGCCCTTCCATGATATGGAGGAACTAGAGCTCCTCTTCAGAGTGATTGAATAATTAGAAGCAGACTGAACCCAATCCATTGACATAAAAACGTCTGATTCAACAGATTAATTAGCACATGCCGTGACCCTGCCTTGGGTAAACGATCGATATCCTTCAAGTAAAAAGACTGCTAGTATGTGGAGTAGGACGGCTGCTGTTATTGTTCTAGAATCGCGAAAGACTTAGATCGAGCCTGGTCAGGCATCAGCCAGGAGAAATGCGGCGCTTGCCACGCTGGAGGCGGCGAGGAAGATTTACATTTCAAGGGGAATGGAAATTTTGACAGGATGAACTGAATCAATCCCATTGCTTAGGGAGTTGCACGTAATATAATTATAGATTGCATACGTGGCTACCTTTATTGCCGGCGTCTCGGGTCGGCGTTCGTGCGGAATCATGCCTGGACCAGATTATCGAATGCAAAAGTTTTATGCCGTCTGGGTGATTTGCTTATCGGGATAATCAGTAGCGATTTTGCCCGGCTGGCATCTTTAGAAAATTTCATGGCACCCGCAGACGAGTCGGATAATTTGGCTATATAAATGAGGGAGTGATCGAGACGTTCTTGTAGATCTTGGACCCGAACCTCCCCTGTCTCCTTGTCCGCACTATAGAGCCTCTCTTTCTTCTGGTCAGTCGAGCTGTTAATGTTGCTGTCCCAAATGGCCATGTATGCAGTAAAGCCGGGCGACGTGTTCATCACTATTGGGGCCACGCAATGATAGATGATGTTTGATTCTAACCGAGTAAACGATTTGGACGGGCAGACCTAACCAGAGTCGGAAGGACATTGGGAGGGATTACATTCAGTCCAACATACACTTTCTTTTACGGGTATGTTGCCGCCGAGATATAGAGATGATTTCCTGCGTCTCGCTAGATTACCAACCAGCTCAACCCTCGAACCTGAATACCTCCTCTAATTCCTGAAAAATGAAGGACCGATCAGCGCACGTCCTCGACTTCAGCAAGCGGAGGCGAAGCGAACAAGGCCGAGGGGCTTTTTGCACATTGCAAGATAACACCTGAGGTAAAAGAAATTGTGAAATTCACCTGCCACCAAGGAACACCCTTTCCACTTCCCGTTGCACCTTCAACGAAACTCTCCTGCATCCCATCCGTCAACGCCCACCACCTCTGCGTGTCAGGATCTTCAGCGACCTTTGCCATATCGGCGGCATAGTTATCGCCAGTGTACTTGAACGTGGCGACCAGGAGTTGCAGCGGAGGATAGTGGTAGATCGAGTAGTCGGTAATATGTGCCTTCTTCAATGCCGCGAGGACACCAGGCCAGACGGCGGCATGAATTTGTTTGTATTCGTCAACGCGGGAAGGTTTGAGCTTTGGGGGTAGGGGTCAGTTGCTGGATGTAGGCGAGGGAGGGTGGGGGGGCTAGACCTTGATAATCTGGCAAACCCGTTTGGTAGGATTGATAGGAGGACATGATAGGGGCTATGTTCGGGTAAGTGCTAAGGTACTTTGGTGGCTTTGGAGAGGTTTTGCTCTT
Organism: Podaxis carcinomalis; assembly: GCA_018524395.1. Taxonomy (NCBI): domain Eukaryota; kingdom Fungi; phylum Basidiomycota; class Agaricomycetes; order Agaricales; family Agaricaceae; genus Podaxis; species Podaxis carcinomalis. Next base: position 81,082 of record JAEUWJ010000549.1, read on the forward strand.
CGAGCAATAGCATCGGAGACCTCTCGTTAATGCATTAACGACGGCATTAACGACGGACCGTCGGTCCTTGACCCTCTCATGACCCACCCATGACCCACCCCAAGAAGCGTTTGTTAGAGATGGGATAAGTAATGATAAAGCTGCAACTAACTTCGAAACTTGTCATAAGAAAATGATACCAGTTAGAAATGTTGATACGATGCAACATAGCCAGGGTCCCTGTAACAACACTCCCCCACCAACAAGTGTAGCAAAAGTGAAGGCCGGTATTGCAACATGCTCTCCGACATCACTAAACGATATTCAGCCCATTTGGCGAGCTTCGGAGCGCGAGAGGAGCAGACATTATCTGAGTTGGAAGGATATTTATTTATTTTTACTTTCAATCTCCGACTTGTCACAACACCCCGCACGTAGCACCGCAACAACCACTTGCACTCTTACGACCACCACTCTACAAATCTCCGTATTACAACATGGCCGAAGGCAGCAACTACGATTATCTCTTCAAGGTCAGTTTTATAGATGCTGCGCGAGGGTATTTGGCCTGTTCTCAACGTGGTTTGGTCTATAGGTTGTCCTCATTGGTGATTCCGGGGTCGGCAAATCGTACGTTTTCTTGCTCTTGTTGCCCAGCGGTGACCACCCCTCTAACTTCTTCCATTCTTCTCCAGCAACCGTATGTGTGCTCTGAAACATGATCCTTCCACCTGCCGCTCATATAGCGGTGGCTTTTGCTTGACCAGTGCTCTCGCGTTTCACCCGTAACGAATTCAACCTCGAGTCCAAGTCAACTATCGGCGTGGAGTTTGCCACAAGGTCGATTAATGTAGATGGAAAAACTGTGAAGGCGCAGATTTGGGATACTGGTGTGTTTCCTTTCTTGCCTTCTGCGGAGTTCAGGTGGAATGCCACGCGGAGGCGGATATGTGGCGGATGCACAACGAACCTCAGCTTCCATTCAGGGGTGCTGCTTGCGCGTTGCCCGCTGCTTTTACGCAACTCCTGACTCGTGTATCTCTTTTACTGACTGATTTGGACTTTTCTAGCTGGACAGGAACGCTATCGCGCCATCACCTCTGCGTGAGTGGTTTTAGCTGCTCATGTTGTTTTATGATTGATGATTTCTCGAATTCCGCAGTTATTATCGTGGTGCTGTTGGAGCTCTATTGGTTTATGACATTGCAAAGCACGCCACGTACGTCAACGTCACACGGTGGTTGAAGGAACTGCGGGACCATGCCGACGCGAACATCGTTATCATGCTCGTTGGGAACAAGAGTGATCTGAAGCACCTGAGAGCTGTTCCTACTGACGAGGCAAAGGCATTTGCGAGTATGTAGGCTGTTTCTGCTGATGATTTCAAGTGTGGCTGACGGGGGATGGTAGCTGAGAATGGATTGTCGTTCATTGAGACATCAGCGCTGGACGCTTCTAATGTCGAGAGCGCATTCCAAACCATTTTGACAGGTGCGCGCCATTCTGATTCATCAAACCCGGATTTTATTGCTGACTCTTGTTATAGATATCTACAGGATCGTCTCTGCCAAGTCCCTCGAATCATCAACAAGTAACATCGAGCCTCCCAAGGAGAGTATCAGCGTCGGCGTGACCCAGGACAACAACAATCAGCAAGGCAGCAAGTGCTGTTAATGGGTCTATGGAGCAACGAGTTCGTCTAACATAGAAGGGCAACTTCGTGGACACTCGTTGGACACATTCTAATTAGTAGCCACGAGAGAACCATCCTGCCTGGGCGAGCTTCATGACCTTATGCTGTTTCAACTCTTGTTGCTGCACGTTCTGCCTGGGGGACGGTTCTTTGGGTGTATTCTACCATAGTCTTACGCATTGTTGTTCTTCCTTTTCGTATTGTAATTCCCTTTCTATGACTCTTTTTTGTCACCTGTGTTACTTTGCGGTGCACCTCCCACGAGCCTTATGATTCGCGAGTGAATGAACATCGGATCGATTTGCACGGTTCGGATAACGAACATCATTCCGCTATAGACTCTAGATCCGGCCTCGAGGACCCTCGTGCGTTGATTGGCACCTCCTGACTAGCCATCTCGCGTCGTCCGCCGCTACTCGACCCCTATTGTGAGCATTCGCGATGGCGGTGACCTTTATAAGGATGAGAATAGCCTTGCTTATTGAGGCCTGAAACGTACAAACACAGCTTTGGTCGAAATGGGGACACCAAATCTACACAAAGAAGCTAAACCGAGCTCAGCCTCTTTCTCTCACACTGCCGTCTTGATCACCCTGCCACTAGAGCTGCGCTCGAGTTTCGCCATCATCAACGGATCCACACCTTTTCCCAGCGGTTGGCTGTATACCCCCACTACCTACACCTCACTGCGTCCTCACGACAGACAGAACCTCACCACTCGCTGCTCGCATTTTGGATTTTGGCGTTGGTTTGGAACCCTTGTATATCGATACCACACGGCAACGCGCACGAGACTTGAACTTTGACGGGGATCATGCCATATCTGACTCGAGACGGATTTGGACCGGGAGGTCCTGAACATTTGTTCATACGCGATTTTCAGGAACGTGTGACCCCGAATGAGACACAGAGGGATACGTTGATTGTGGCGGGAGTGTATATTCTGATTATTGCAATTCTCTGGTGGGTTCCGCGATTTTTTGTCGGTGATACTGCCCAGTACTGAAAGCTGGGTGTGCTATACAGGCATGTTCCGTATTTGAAGCACATCAGTGAGTTTGTTATATTCGAGTGCAGAAGGGATGTGGTGTTGATTGATGGTGGTTGAAATTTGACACTATGGCTGGGTGTAGTATACCCTTTCAAGTGAGTCCCCTTGGCTTGTTATCCTTCCAGAATAACCGGGAGCTGACCCACGGTCGTTGTTAGGCTCCTTACTGTTGGATTCCATGAAGTGAGTCGACATTTCGTCATTACCTCGAGATGATGTTCACCTTGCTTCCCTTCTCTCGCCGCCGTTTAGATGAGCCACGCCTTCGTTGGAGTACTCACATGTGCTCATATCCATTCCATCGAACTCGATCGTAAGCGCTCCCGCCCCCTTCACGACTGAATCATGCGAACGGCTAACTATACTTCTGATCGATATCCAACTTTCCCTCGCCTCTACACGATCCTGATTCCCATACTGGCTATGTCAATTCATCCGTCCATGTAATTCCACAGCGGACGAAGGAGGTGCCACGAGGATGTCAGGTGGCATCCAATGCCTAACTTTACCGGCAGGATACCTAGGCTCTTCATTCATCGGTGCATGTCTAATTGCGTGTGGGTTTAATACGAACGCAAGTAAAGTGGCATCGATCGTATTGGGCGTGTTCTTTTTGATTACGTTGTGGTGGGCGAGGCGTAACTGGCTGTATGCGGTTTACTTATGTTGCTGTCTCTGGGTGAATCAAGTGAAACGCTAATACTGGGTAATGACAGAACATGGTTATTGATTCTGGGAATGTCGGGTTTGATTATTTTGTTTTGGTTCGTTGCTGGGAGTGTTGCATTACGATACCTCGTATGTCCTTTTTGCGATGTAGTAGTCGATGAATGGTCTACTCACGTACGTCTTCTAGGTGCTGTTCATTGGTGTCATGTCATGCATGTACGTTCTGTGGGATGTCATCGGTAAGCCTGTCTATGCCACCTCCACCGGTCTCACCCGCCTTACTGATTCTCGTAACTTGCCGTCAGATGATACTATAGCTAGAAAGGTCAACACGTCCGATGCCTCTGCTTATGCCGAAGTTTGTGGATGCTGCCCATCCAAAGGTACAGGTTCAAGCACTCTCCTAACGCCGGATACACACGCTCATTCATCTTGTCAACCTGCAGTTTGGGGCGTCATCTGGCTCATCCAAGCCTTCATCTTTTTCGCATTAGGTGTGATTGTCGGTCTTGTCGCCTTTAAGGTTTGTAGCCTCTTCCCCTGAAGATGAGTGCGTATGAAGGACTGAATGGTTACCTGATAGCAATCTGCTGCTCAGCAGAAGCAAGAAGCGGCCAATTTCTTGCCAGTGCCCAGCAGTAAATCGGCTTCGGGTGCGCTGGATATCGCACCTGACCTGATGAGAGCTGTTTTGGTGTCGTTGGTGACGATAATCTGCGGAAGTGGTCTTGCTGCTTTCTAGTCCGCCGATACCCTTTGGTGTCTATCGACGACCAAAATGTTCTCGGGGGTTCATGGAGGGAGAAGGCTTCCCCTTTGTTTTGGTTTGCCACATTTCTCCAGGAGCTATTGTGGGGAAATGGATGATTTGGAGATGATCATAGACCCTTGATTTCTTGAAATGTTGCGAAGGATAGAGGACTAGGTGTCTCAGGTGCCTAGTGTTGTCGCGAGGAAATGATTACCCTGACCTTCTTACCTATCGCTCTTGGACTTACTTTTGTTATACGCTCGGATATTGACGTGTGAACGGACCGCTTATTGTACAATTTCATTGGAAGAATCGATATACCCTTGCCTTATTTTATCCGATGATTGGTCGAGGTTAAGGCTTCATGGTTTCCAAGACGCTGCTCGAAGACCACCAATTGATGTGCCCGCCGACGCTCAAAATAGCTTGACAATGGATTGGTCGTGTCGTCGGGACAGCGGCTCCGGGCATACCTTTCTCATCCTTCCCGTGATTAGGATTCGTCATGCTTGTTCAGCTTGGTCACGAGAGCCAAGAAAGCCCATGAATATCCCCCCACTGAAATCCTACATCCAAACAACCACAGCCAAGTTTCGAAGACACTTCTTCGGCTATACACACGTGGCACTACTCCAGATTCTGAATTTTTGAGATATGATGACGCACATACACATGCCCGCGATGCACCAACCATACATCTACCTCTGCTTCTTCTAACATGGTCACAGCGGCCGACGAGGGCGGACGGGCCGACGTAAGACGACCCACCTCCACCTCCTTCACCTATTTTTTGCATCGAGAGGAGATTGCCGGCATGGGCTGTGCTACTTTTCGACAGGGAAGGTTTAGAATCGTTCACTTTAGTATCTACCTGTGATGCATTAGAATACATTGAAGGCTTGGCACATGTCTTTCATCTTTGATGGTCATTGGCCAACCCGTCAATAAAAGTGTCCATTAAATTGTCATTGGCTCCCCCTTGTGTAAACCCCCATTAGTAACGAGGAGTGCATGAATCAAGTGAATACTGAAAGGGGAATGCGGGACTCGCTTAACGAAGGTGGGGAAAGAACAGTGGGAAAAACAATGAACATTCAATGCAAGCGTTGTACGATTCCTGATCCATTAGCCGATGCTCCCTTTGGGATTTTGATGATGAGAGGCGCGAAATGTGCAAGGCGAGGAGCTTCCGCGCATCTTAGAACTTCCGAAGAGCCGTTGTTGAGAGGCGATGAGGATTATTTCTTAAAATAACTGTGCACGGGTCCTTTTTTTCACGTGTATTTCGAGGTGGAAAAAGTATCGGGTCTTGCACGAAGAAACGAGAAAAAACGAGAACGGTTAAGCGAGCCGGAAGGAGGTATCCTCCTGGTGGAACTAAACGCGGAAGTAGAATGGTCCCCTGACTATGTAAACAGCGCCATCGTTGCTTCAGCGTCCCTTCCGCCTCGTAACCTGACATATACTTGGTGGTAAGAATTCATTCCTGTCACCCAAACCGTCGAACCCTGTCTGACACTCTAATTCCCTTGTCAGGGTATAAATACCGGAGCGGATCCAGGAACAGAAAACCTTTCCTCCTTCATATCCTCCCAACCGACGTCTTATCTCTTATCTCTGCCAACTACCCACGCGCAAACAAGGTCTCTGTATGTCTTCAATCGCGACCAACAATTACCTCCCTAGCGAGCTTCTCCTCACCATTTTCGACTACCTCGAATATGATGACCTATACCAGCTCACAAATGTCTCCTCGCGCTTCAACCGCCTCTCTCTGGTTGTCTACTTTGCCAAACGCAAAGTAACTATCTCTCCCGACGGTCACATCGATCTACCCCATCCTATCCGAACGATGGAAATGCTGCCATACTTACGCAAAGCCCCCTTCATAAGGTCCATAAACCGATTCTCTTGTGGGATATTGCAGCCGCATAAATCGTTCCTGGATAACATATCGCACCTGATTGCGATATTACGGAATGTGGAGAGTGTGGAGGAGTTTTCTATTGATTTCTTCGTGTCGAGCGAGTCGTGGACCCCGGCAATGATCAAACAAGCAAACGCGAGGAATGCATTGGTCATGGGGCTCAACGAGTTGCTTACGATTGCTGCTGGGGTTTCTCGTTCGGTCATGATACGCAATGGGACGTCCTTGGCAAACGTTTTGCAAAAGGTGGACAAAGGCAGGAGTACTAGCCCTACAAGGGGTCTGTCTTGGCGCTTCGGTCAAGTCTCCCGCTTGTTCACCTCCGACAAATCCTCCAAAGCCCGAAAGAGGACCTCAACTTCCACTATCACTAGCATCGCTTGCGCTCCGCGCTCATCCTTCTCATTCCCTGCCCCGACCAAAGGCGCCTTACAGGCTCTTGAAATCAATTCTATCATTCTCCTCTCCCCTCCCTTCCTTGACTGGACTATCCAAACACTCAACAGGAACGATATCACCGAACTCACATTTGGGACTATCGAATATCGGGATGTTGACTGGCTTGGGGTCCTCTCACAGCTTCACATCCCGACGCTCAAGAACTTGACGTTCCGCGGATACACGCCTTTCCGTGCTTTAGTCGAGTTCATGGCCCGTCACCCGAATGTCACGACACTTACGGTCAACAACATCAACCTGGACGGCTGGAACTGTGCCGCCCCTTCGACCCCTTCCCTCGTTTTACCCGACGATACGGGAGACGTCTTTGACAAACTTGCCAAGGCGTTTACGAACGTCGAGAAGCTCACATGTTGCCCACAGGGCCTCGCTATCCTCCTCTCCATCTACCCCCACACTACCACCACCACCAAAGGCGACACTATCGCCGCGAACTTGTTCCCGAACTTGCAGACCATCTCCGTCCTCTGGAGCATTGGCATCGGGCAACAACTCAAGATGTCCATCGTGAGCGATATACTCGCACCTGTCGCTCACAAACTCGAATCGTATGAAGTCACGTTCGCCATCACATACCGTGCGGACATAGGCGCTTCGTGGCGTGCGCCCTCTCTCGCAGTTCCCGGCAAGACGCCTTCCAGGATGGGATTGTCCGCTGGGAATAACTTTTCGTCTTTTGGGCCTGCTACCAACAACAACGCCCATTCCGGCACCAGCGTCGATCGTGCCTCTCCTACTGCTTCTCCTCTTGCCTGCTTCACCGAAGTCAAGCTTGAGGTGACATCCAAGGCTGATAAGGAGGGCATCCCAGACTTCATCAAGGGTCTCGGTGAATCCTTGATCAACGTCAAGCACTTTCAGGTGGACACCCGCCCGAGGGCTGGGAGGTCTCCGCAAGAGACCAAGTCCCTCAAGTTGTATTTGTGTCAACATGCTTTGAAGCAGTTTAAACAGTTGCGGGCTGTTACTCTTGATGGAGTTAGGACGGAGGTTTTTGAGCGCGGTGATGAGATATGATTTCGTGGACAATGGTTGTTGTATGGGCGTTGGTGTGTTGATGCAAATGTTATGCCTGATTGATTGGTCGAGTGTGTGCTACACACGTGCCTGTACCTGTATTTGTATTTCCAGTGAATGTTTAGGAGTGTCGGCTTGTTTCCCTTGAACAGCGTGAACGTCGAGTTCCTACCCGGGTGTAAAGAAAAACTTGACGGTTATCATATACCCCTTGTCTTGTGACCGAGAAAGATGTCCCATGGAACTAATTTTGATGCGCGCAAAACTAGGACCGTCTCTCATGGCGCGCTACCTTCCAAAGACCAGGCCACGGGCATGTACCGTCTACCCATCTGTTCGGCGCCCTTGGGCCACATCGATTAATTACTTCTCGTTCTATTTCCACTGTGCCATATAACCAGCAAGGTGACACATCTAATGCCAATCGCTGCCACCCTCGGGCGTTTAGGTCGAATTTCACAAGAAAATGCGAACTAAAGCACAATCATGTGGCGTCTTTGCGCCCTCCGTTATCAAATGCCAGGCTTCGAGTCCCTATGACGTCTCCTTCCTAACCCTGCCCAGGGAGGAGTGACGCCCACGAAGTTGGGCCACAACGGCGCCATTGGCGTCTACCTATACCATCTGCGATCCTTATCTTTAGAAAGTCCCCGGAGAAAGAATTGGGAAGAACTGCTTTCGCACTACAAGATTATATCTAATGACTCCTAAAATGGTTAATCCGGATGCCATCGCGTCGACTCCGTTAAAACTGCGGATTCCGGAAACTCTCTAGGACGTACCGTAGGGCTGTCAGCGACTTACGCTGCAATTAGATGTACGCAATGCAACTAAGAGACCACACGAACGTACAGGCACAACACTCACTTGTAAAGAAACATCTCGGCGTGATTCCTCCCCTGACGGGCTAAGTTCCCTCGGTTTATTCGCTCCCAAGTCACCTCGAAGTTTCAGTATGCGTATTATATCTTGCTCCTCCATTCAGTTTGGAGTCCGAGAGCCCAAGACATGACTTTGACCCAATCATCACCCGCATTGATGATTGTGCGTTGTTCCATGTACGCATCCTGTCCTGAATGTTATGAACATCGTGCCCTACTCTACTAACTGCAGACCTATTTGTCAATTATAGCGCATATCCATCGTGCGGGAAACACACAAAAAGTAAAGGTATAACAATTTCGAAGAAATCAGATCTTCAACGCCTATCACGATCGTATCCCCTCCTGCGATCAGCATAATCCCTCATGCGCGGGGACGCTCCCCTCCCAGAGCGCATATGCGGCGGTGTGCCCCTATCCCTATCTCTCTCCCTATCACGGGGTGGTGGTGGCGGGGGAGACCTATCCCGATCCCTCCTAGACGGAGGAGGAGGCGACCTTGACGCCGACCTCACCCTCCCACCACGAGTATACGAAGGTGACCGTCTCCTCCTTCTCTCGGCCTCTGGTGACCTTCCTCCACCACCTCTCCTTGGAGGCGGAGGTGAAGAATCACGTCTCGAAGGTCCAGGTCTATCTGGCCTCGTATCCATCGCATACCCATCTCTCTCCCTCCCCCTACCTCCATCCCTCATACCACGCGGAGGAGGAGACGGGGATCGACCACTCCCGCCACCAGGTGGGCCGCGGCGTGGTGGAGAATCATAGTCATACCGCCTCCTAGGAGGTGGAGAAGGCGACCTCGAATCGTACCGACCACCGCCATGGGGGTATCCTTTTGGCGGTGGCGGCGGAGACCTAGACCTGCTATCACTGCGTCGTCCTGGACCTCGACGGGGAGAAGATGGAGCGGAATCGTTCCTCCCACGCCTGCGGGGTGGAGGTGAAGGTGTTCTAGAGTCGTCCCTCCCACGACGGCGAGGTGGAGGTGAAGGTGTCCTGGAGTCATCCCTTCCGCCACGACGGCGAGGTGGAGGCGAAGGTGTCCTAGAATCGTCCCTCCCACCACGACGGCGAGGTGGGGAGATGGAACGCGAGTCGCTCCGCGCGCGTCTGCGGGGTGGCGAAGGGCTGTATCGCCTGCGACGAGAATACTCAGTACTCTCGGAGCCAGAAGAGCTAATATCCGAGCTCGAGTCCGAGTCTGAATCCGAGTCACTGTCTGTGTCCGAATCAGAAGAGTCAGAGTCGGATGAGTCGGAAGATGAGGATTCGGCTTCGAGCATCGCGCGACGTTGTTCCATAATGATCCTCGGTGCGTTCTGTTGTACCATGGTCAACATCACAAACGATACAGCAGATATACCAAGCAAGCACGTACCTTGAGATACTCGCGCATCTCCTCTGTAAGCACACCCAATCCAATACTCGTAAAGTAATTGATAGAGAACCTGGTATTCTTCGGCACATCCATTGGGAACATTCCTTGACACGCATGTTTAATCTCTGGGTCCTTGAACCTCTCCGCAAGCGTCTTGAGTCCCATAGTCTCCATTATCTCCTGCATCAAGATCTTGAGGAAAATACGGCTGCTGGATGTAGTATCGTCTTCGTTAACCTTGACGCATTCAAACACGACCCATGAAATCGCGTCGGACGAAAACATGTGTCCGAAGAACCGGGCAATGTTGCGTAGGCGGTTAGTTTCGTATCGATGAATCGTTTCGTAATAGTTTTTGAAAGCAGTTTCGAAGCACTCGGTCCAGACACGGTTGAGTTTGCTGAACCGTTCACCGATGAGGCCGTAGAAGGTCGAATAGGAGCGTTCTTGAGAGCAACACTCGATGATCATGTTGACCAACTCAATCTATGTGGAGTATAAGTATGTGAAGTTGGTTAAAAAAGTGGAAGGGCGAACCTCCTGGCCTTCGTCTAATTGGATTTTGAGAAGTTTATGGACCGCTTCTTCGTAGTTGAGGGCATTCATGATGGTCAGGTAGATGACACGACGCAAGTTGACGAGGTTCGTCTGTGTTTTATCTTCAATGCCTTGTTTTTCTTCAACAACTAAGGATGTGTGTTAGGATCCGGTTTTGACAGATGATATGAGTTACGTACCTTCGTCTTCGTCTTCATCTTCGTCGGACGACTCTTCCTCAGACCCAGAGGTACCTTCCTCGTCCGAGTCTTCGCCCAAAATCTCAGCCTTGATAGCCTTGTATTTCTCCTCATTCTCAAGGTAGTTGGGATCGAATTTGAATACGTCTGAATGGTTCCAGTCAGCATCGTCAAGTAGATAGGTGAAGAATCAACGCACTTAGACCCTCTTGGACTTGAAGCTCTTCCTCCAACTGAATCTGATGCGTAATCTGGTCGTCCTCTTCCACCAAATCCAAGCCTTCGGGAATGATTGGGTTGTCCTTGTACTTGTCCTTACGGACTTGCATAAGAACTTCAATCATATATTGCACACGTTGGCTGATGTTTCCTTCGTTTAAAACCGCGCGGAAACGCTCGTAAACGGTGGCGTTGGCTTTTGGGGAGTTTTCAGCAAGGAAGGCGCCGACTTCGCGCATGAACCCGACAGCGATCTCGATAGAGTCATCGGTAGGTCGTTCGAGTAAGAGGACAAGGATTTGAAGGGCAATAATTTCATGAGCGACAGCTTGGTTGACGAGGTGGGCAATGAATGTGGTTGTGGAGTGGCAAACAATCTAGACGGCCCGTAGTGAGCATGCCATTGGGTTTAAAACGTGTTTTTGCACTTACTTTGTCATTACGTTTAAACGCACGTCGGAACTGGCTGATTAGTCGCGTGAGGACAAGTTCTCCAACTTGGGGAAGCTTGGTGTTGATGATGGCTACGACAGCAGCAAATACCGGCGTAAAAGGCAAACTAGCTGCCTGGGCCTTCATAATGCTCCGGGCAAAAAGTCCACGTCCCCGAATAAGGTTCTCCGCAAACAACTCGGGAACGATCTGCTTGATATTGGCAATGTTGACTCGATTGACAATACCGGTGATGGACTTGCGCAGCGCGTCCCAAGTTATCCTCTGGTATTCTGGACTGCTCTTGTCCTGCGAAGCGGCAGCCTGCATTGCGCGAAGACGAGCAGGGGGGATATAAACACCTCCGGATCTTGTGTTTGTGAGTTTGGCGAATTCGGCCTGGGCATCGAATTCCTTCTCCTTTTCTTTGTCCTTTGCCTTTTCGCCTTTTTCCAATTTTTCAAGTTCCATGGCAGCAATACGTGCAGCAAGTTGTCGTTCTCGTTCTGCTTTGCGTACGGGGTCGACATCGCTGACTTTCTGGAGCTCGATTTGGATTTTTGAAGATGGTGAGCGGGACCGACGACGACTTGCTGGTGGGGCATCGTCTACGTCCTCGGAACGGGAACGAGACCTGGGAAAGGGGTGAGTTTTACACGGACTGCTAGCCAGTAGTAGCTTGCGCACCTTTTTCGTTTGTGGCTTGAGCCGTCGTCTCTGACCGGAGTCAATACTGCTGTAGACATAGCTATGGTGCACAGTTGTCAGTCGTACCCATCCATGGAACAGTGCCTCTCTGTTTGTCCATGTTAGATTACGGGCTGTACTCCCAAGGATTGTGTTCGAGTCCTGCACGTGCCAATCCTTTTTGCAATCACCGGGAGTGAATGTTTACCACGCAGTGTCTAAACTGGGCATTCGGCTATAGCGATGTTACTATCTCTTGATGACCAATCACATGTTCTTATTGCAAGTACGATTAAAAGCTCCCTATGGTGTTTTTGGTTGCCGCTCAAGCCGCCCCTCCCTTTCCGGACAGTTTCTTTAAAGACCAAGTTCAGAACAAGCAACATGGTGGAAAAGCTAGAGGATCTACCGCCCATTTCCAAGGTACACAGCTTTGTACTCCTTCACGAATCGCGGCTAAATTCTCGTGATTAGATAAGTGACAATGTAGTGCGGGTACTGGGCCAGGTGTGTTTCTATTTGCCCGCATTTCCTCTCAACTCAGCACTGTTCTCCGCCTCAGAACCCAGGCAAATTTACTCTCCAAGGTGCGCATATCCTATCCCTACCAGCTCCCATACTTACCACCGCCATCGCTCACAGGAACCAACACCTACATCCTCGGGACTCAAGCACCCTACATCCTCCTTGACACCGCCGAAGGCAAACCCGAATACATCCCCATCCTTGACCAGGCTCTCCCTGCACCACCACCTACAACCCCAGCCCTCCCCGACATCTCCGACATCATCATCTCCCACTGGCACCATGACCATATCGGTGGCCTCCCCTCCACCCTCACTCTCCTCCAGTCCCGCTGGCAATCCCGCAATCCCACTACCCCTTTATCCTCATACCCAGCACCTCGGCTTCATAAATACCCCATCCCACCTAATGATACCGGACACGCCTCGACAGCTTATAACAAATTACCCGATGTGATCAAATCACTCCCTCCAGGCAGCTTTACCCCCACTCCAGATGGCAAACCGTTCCATGACCTGCACGACAACCAACTCTTTCGTTCATCCTCCCCCGCTATCCGCGTTCTGCACACACCAGGACACACAGTCGATTCCATCTCCCTCGAAATAATCGACGACCGCGCACTATACACAGCCGATAGCGTTCTCGGACACGGTACAGCCGTCTTTGAAGACCTCGCACTCTACCTCCAAAGCCTCAACAAGATGCTCAAGTACGGCGAAGAGGACCCTACGAGTTACCAAACTCTCTACCCTGCCCACGGCCCCGTCGTTAAGAGTGGTCGCGAACTGATTTCTACATACATCAAGCACCGTATCGAACGCGAACAGCAAATCATAGATACATTACGAAAGACCCCTTCAGAGGGTGACAACTGGACCACTTGGACGATTGTGAAGACCCTCTATGCTGCGTACCCTGAGAGCCTCTGGGCTCCAGCCTCGTATAGCATTGAGCTTCATCTCAAGAAGCTACTGGGTGAAGGCATGATACATAAATTGGGAGGTGAAGGCGTAGAGACGAGTTGGAAGCTCGCCGCCAGAACTCCTAGTCCTTCGTTGTAAGCTATGTTCCTTGTGTGTTACCTACCTTATGTATATACGTGCAAATCATTTCGTTACTATCGATGGAGTGTACTTTGGACGAGCATCTACACGTGCCTCACCCTCTAAGACGTCCCAAGAGTTTACTATTAAAGTGGCATGTGCACACCGAGTCTGAAAGAGTGAGCGGAACGACTAGTAGGCTTAAAACCGCTTGGTGTGCAGGCGTAGTCGATGATACTGCGCCGTACAGCAGGCTCTTAGCTAACCGCCTCTGTGGTGTCCAGAAATTCGATCGAGATGATGAATTAGGATCCAAAGTAACGATTAAACAATTGGATATATATAATGACTCCTAACCGGGAAACGTACACCACCTTGAACATTAACATGGCCCAGCTTCTCGGAACGGCAAATCAGGCAGCAGTTGGGAACAACGATGCGGGAATTCGTCTGCGCAAGAACCAATGTTGGTACTGTGGGGGTACCAAGACGGCTACGCGAGTGTCGACGCGTAGACGGGCGCATCTGGTAGGAGGCATCGGTCGTTTCTATGCTTTGTCGTTCGTTTCTCAGTATAGATCCGTTCCCATTCTTCGTTCGCAGATAGCATCTCTTGGACCCTGTATTCTCGTCAAAATATCCTCCCGATTTATTTTTCTCAGCTATAAACCCATGATCGCCGTCGGTGTGTTAGTTTCTTACATTCTCGTCACCTCCGGTCTACCTACACCTGTTGATACTGGAAATAAAGATTGGTCACTCTCGTTCTCTTGTTCTAAACACGCTCACATACAACCCCCGTCTACAGCACACAAGATCATCTACCCAGCCCTGGGCTTTGTTGGGTCTCAGTCTGAACTATTGGGAGTGGATTTTTTACCGCCAATGAATGAGGTTGCCTCAAAGTAGTGAGTGTCACACAAAAAAGTATTAAAAACAGAACATATCGTATTCATAGACAGTATTAAACGACGCATAGTAGAACATGACAGCAAGAGAGAACCGAAATCGAAGATACAAAAAAGCAACGGATATAGTGCATAGAGGCATGTGGAGACGATATCGGAAGCATAGAGAGGATCACTGGACAAAGAACTGCCTGACAACTTAGAACTCGTCGTCAGTGACATCCTCACCCCTCTTTTTCCGTGCCATGCGCTCCTTCTTGAGCTTGCGAGCCTCAGACGACGTAAGCTTCTTGGTCTTCTTGTTCTCAATCTTGTTGCCCATAGCGTCATACTGTTCTTCATCCTCCCCATCTTTCTTATCAATCCGAGGTCCAGATCCCTGGCCCTCAACCCAGTTGTGTCCCGAAGCCTCGAGACGACCATCGCGCATAGCCCAGACCTCAGTGCAGAGCGACTCGGAGAAGTCACGGTTGTGAGTGATAACGAGGACACCACCCTCGAACTTCTTGAGAGCCTCAATGAGCGCAGCGAGCGACTCACGATCGAGATAGTTAGTAGGCTCGTCAAGGCAGACGACGTGGGGACGACGCCAAGTGGCGGCACCGAGAACGATCTTGACCTTCTGACCACCAGAGAGACCCCTCATGGTGTTGTGGGAGACGAACTCGGGCTCGAGACCGAAGTCAGCGAAGTGCTTCTCAATCTCGCGACGAACGAGGGGACGGAGAAGACCGAGGCGCTGAGCCTCACGGGTATCGACCTCGAGGACTTTCTGTAATTGTCTTCAGTATATGGTGAAACCCACAATGAGCAGTACAACTAACCTTTTCGAAACCACGCTTGATGAGGTCATCACGAGGAAGCCAGATGTTCTCAGAGGAGCTAAGGCCTTTGAACGAGACCTCGTACTCATAAGACTGCTTCAGCTTCTTCCTGGTGACGATTTCCTCGATGAACCTCTTCTGACCGTCAACGACGACGAGCGATCCATCCTGCATCTTCTTGGCCTCTTCCTCGCTGATGACACGGGTAGCCTTGCCCACCTCCTCGAGATCCTCACCGGTCTGGTAACGCCAGAGCATGTACTCGAGAGGGGTCTTGTCGAGGTGGTTATCGATGTGGTGGAAAGCGTGCTGAGCGACGTAACCAATGACCAAGTTGGGGTGCTTCCAGATCTCACCGCCCTTGTTGGGCTCCATGTCACCGATGAGGAGCTTGACGAGGGTAGACTTTCCGGAACCGTTAGGACCGAGAACGGCAACACGGGAAGAAAGGGAAACTTGGAGGGTGATATCATGGAGCTGCTGGACGGCCGAGCCAGGGTATTGGAAGCCGACTTTGCGCCTGGAAAGTAAGGTAAATACGAATTTAGGTAAGATCAACAACAGCGAGGACACTCACATCTTGAGCAAACTTTTCTCCTTGGTCTTGACACCTTCAAGCAGAGGAGGGTCAGGGAGCTTGAACTTGTAATCCTCCGCGGCCTCAAGAGTGTAATAGGACTTGGCCTCGGGGACTGCCTTAACGAAGTTCTCGAGGTTGCCGCGGTACCTACGGAGCTTGAAGCGGTTGAGGTGAAGGACGTCGGTGATGGTGTTGTTGAGGAAACCAGAGTCGTGAGAGACGATGACTGCGAAGAAATCATCAGCGAGACATGTAAGCAGAGCATGAAGCACACGCACTGGAAGTGCAAGTCTTGAGGGTGGTGAGATAGTTCTCCAACCAAGCAATGTTGACGACATCCAAGTGGTTAGTCGGTTCATCGAGAAGGAGAATATCGGCCTTGAAGAGCATAGCGCGAGCAAGAGCCAACTTCATCTTCCAACCACCAGACAAGGAACCGATGGCCTGACCCTGACGAGTCTCGTCGAAGCCGACAGTGGAAAGAGCCTCCTTGATCTCGGCCTCAGTCGCGAGAATGCGCTTGTCGTTGACAATGAACTGGAGGACAGAGGTGTCCTCCTCGCTACCGTCAATGTCGTGCTCGACGTAGAAGGTGCGGACTTCATCGGGAGAGGGGAAGCCCTCAACTTGACCGTTGGTGATGGCCCTCATGAGGGTAGACTTGCCGGTACCGTTCTTACCGCAAAGACCGTAGCGGTGGCCACGCTTGAGACGGAGAGTAGCGGTGTTAAGCAAGATCTTGGCACCGTATGCAAGAGAGAACTGGCAGTTGCAAAGGTCCTCGCCTTCTTCCTCATCTTCGGGAACTTCATCATCTTCTGTGCCCTCGGCAGCAGAGCGGACAACCCATTCGCGAGAGACAGCAACACCGTCAGGGGTGGCAACAACACCAGTGAGGAAGGGAGCAAGAGTTTCCCAGGTAGGAACCTCAAAGTTCTTGGCGTTGATAAGGTTGGCGGCGAGGGCGGTGACATACTTGACAACAACGTTGGAAGCATCAATAGAGCCACCAAGCTTCTTGTAAATGTTGACAAGGGAGGTAGAGGTCTGAGAGGCCTCGACGAACTTGAGAGGAGGAAGATCGGAACCATCACCCTCGGGCACCTGGCCGACTTGGCGGAGGGTGTTGATGGCCCTGTTGACAACGCTGCGGGCCTCGGGGTCTCCAATGGTGGTCTCAACCTTGATGAGGCCAGGGAGAAGCTTAGGCAAGAAAGGTCGGACAGTAACGTGCGAGTCGACAAGCTTTGACATGTTGTCAACGATACTAAAAATAGCACGTCAGATCTGAGATCGAAGATAAGAAGCGAAGAAGCACTTACACAGCAACCTTCCGCTTTGTGGCGGTGAGCTTCTCATTCAGTCCACGCGAGAGAAGAGGAACCATTAGGGAAAGGGTAGGCGAATCAACTTCCGAAACGAATGTAGTGGCCGAGAGGAGTTGAATGGTGTTCGGAACCTCCTCAACAGGGTTGATAAGGGCCTTGATAAGAGCAGGAATAAAACGTTCAATGTCCTTGTTCGAAACAAGAGCGGTAGCTTTTGTCAATGAATCGCGGGCAGCCTTCTTCACATCGGCCTTGGTATCCCAGATAGCCTCAGAAAGGACCGGAACAATGTCGGGCATGGCGCGGGCGGTCTGAACAGGAGCGCTGGCAATAAGCTGGTTGAGGACGGTAAGCGCACCGATCTTGACTTGCCATTTGCCAGCAGTCTTGATCTCGTGAAGAAGGGCGGGAAGGACAAGAGTGGTAGCCCAGGGATTCATAGCAGCAACATACTCCCGGACGGCCTCAATGGCAACTGTCCTGGCGGTGGGCGTCTTGTCGGCAAAGGTCTCGAGGAGAGCAGCATAAATGCCGGACTCGATGAAGATAGGCTCCAATGCCTTAACAGCACCGGCCTTGACGAGAGCACGGACAGCATCAGCGGCACCCTCACGGGCAGCAGGCGACTTTTTGTCGGCAAGAGCCTTGACGACGGCCTCGGGGAAGCCCGCAGAAACGAGGGCAGAGGTACCGTCCTTTTGAGCAACAGCGGCCAAAGTGGCAGCGGCAGCGGCACGGGCGTTGGCGTCGGCGACAAAGAGAGCGGCAACGTCAATGGGTCCGTCGACAACGGCAGAAGCCTTGAGAGAAGCGGGAGCGGGAATAGCAACGGCGGCAGCGGTAGCGGCAGGCATGTCTATACTCTGTAAAACCACCGACAGTCGTCAATATCTAACCGCCGTTGAAGGAAGGCAAAAAATGTACGTTTTGGACAGGTAAAAATTTTTGAGAGATGTCTATGTCGTCGTTAAGGCAGACAAAAGCTAACAAGGTACAGAGTACGCTTTATTTTTTTTCTAGGTGGCAAAAATGCCTGGTCGGTTGTCAGTATGTTGCAGGCGCTCGTGAACGTTAAGAGGACTGACCTCTAAAAGAGAAGAGAAAGAAAAGAGAAGAGTGGGGAGGATGAAGAGACCGGAATAATTGGCTGCATGCTTATATTGGGATGATATCGGAGTTTGAAAAATTGCGAGTGTTTTGACTTAGATCCCGTTCGGCTCGGTTGAGCTGATTCATAAAACGATCAGCGTGACAAGAATGGCAGTGCGAATGTTGATTCGTCCTTGTACGGAAATGCGGCGCGCCCATTTGGTAACCGAAGTGTTGTACATAATTAGTCACTCAGAGTTCATTCCATATTCCATGTACACAAAAAAGGCACATCAATGTTATCCGAAGCAAATATCAGCAACAGCGGACAGCATCAAGTAAACTATGCATCTCAAATCGCCTCAGTCCTTAGCCTCAAGGTTAGCGAATGTGAGTGGAGTGAATGCCTGGACAAAAGGTCATTTGACGTCAGAATCACGATAACGGTTAACAACGTGCGAGTTCTAACTTACATATCCTCCCCCTTCAAAATGCTTACTGTTGGCCTCCACCCAATGGAGTCGAAGAGCGTGGAGGAAAGCCGAGAGGCCCTGTAACAACACAACAAGTCGTTAACACATGTCCTCTGATTATCAGAAGGGGAGTGGCGGACCTCCATGATGCAAAGGATGAAGATGGTCAAACCAAACCAGAATGCTCCCATCACAATTAAGCCGATCCACCCGAAAACGGTGGTCGGTCCGAGGAAATTCTCGAGGGTCATCGACCACAGGACCTCAGACAATTGCGCATGTGCGAGAGAAAGGGCCCAAAGACGGAGATACGAGGCAGTATGCGAAATGCAACCGAGGCAGAACTCGATCGTATGAATTACTTGATGGATAACCACCTCACCAAAATCATGATGCTCCTGGAAACCATTAGATCACTCCAGCACCAGTGATCGCCTGAAATGCAGTGCTTACCTCTCCGCCTTCAGCATCTTCGACAATGGCACGGCCGTTACCTTCCTCCTCTCCTTCTAGCACATCATCGGAATGATCTCGTGGAACGTCATCCCCTTGACCTAGGCCGACATACCCTTGCCCCTGAATCTTCTTCATCTCTTTCCAGGTTATGTAAGGCTTGGTTATCAAGAGCCAGGGTACACAGATAGCAGCCAATAACAGGAGGATTGTCTGGACAGTGCTCTGACCACGGTAAAGTTGCGTTTCTGGATCGACATTACCGGGCGATAAGAACATCGAGATAAGCATATTGAGAAGTGAAGGCGGCTGAGTTGATGCGGTTGACCAATCAATGGACCACTTGTAAAGGATACAGATGACGAGATATCCGAAAATAGATTGCAGGAATATCATTTGAGGGACGAAGTTGGCCCATATGTCAAGGGGTCGCTTGAACTTGATGTGATTAGGGACTTGAAGACATAATGCAAACGTCATCTAGTAAAAAGCATGTTAGGGGGACCCATGAAGTGGTAAAAATAACGAGATAGCCGCACATGAATGACCCCCAAAACTACAGACATTTTCATCTTATACGAGTTCGTAAACACGAGCCCGTTATCCGCGCCATGCCAACCAGGATCCAGACCGAATGGGTAAGTGTGGCCGTTTGAGACTCCCAAAGCAGTGCCATTTATCTCGGTGAAGGTCCAACCCGAGTTCCAGACATGCAGGGACTTGGAGAAGATATCGTTATACATGAGACCCGTGTAGATAGAAAACAGGCCCATGAGAAGGATGATGTAGCGTCCGCTAAAAGTTATTGTCTGGTTAGTCCAATAAGTTGAAATAATAAACCAACCACCTACTAGAAGAATTGACCAATGATCTATGGATCAGAAGATGTCAGTCACAGTCATACTGGAAGGGTGTTGGATTGGCTCACCTCGCCAAGGTCAGCTTTACCCAAACGCCTCTCATTGAAGATCATGTAAAGCGCAGCACAGAATATGATGAAACCATGACCAATATCGCCGAACATGACTGCGAAGAGGAAAGGGAACGTAATAACCGCGAAAAGTCCAGGGTTGACCTCTTGATATTTAGCGATACCGTAACTGTCCATGATGGTTTGGAAGGCTTCAGTGAATTTGTTCGTCCTGTTGAACGTGGGTGGTGTCTTGTGCGTCTTGAGCTCGTGGAGGATGGGTGGAACACTGGTCCCTGACTCCTC
Organism: Podaxis carcinomalis; assembly: GCA_018524395.1. Taxonomy (NCBI): domain Eukaryota; kingdom Fungi; phylum Basidiomycota; class Agaricomycetes; order Agaricales; family Agaricaceae; genus Podaxis; species Podaxis carcinomalis. The sequence goes on from JAEUWJ010000549.1 coordinate 101,407, forward strand.
CTGCAACGTGCGTGTCACTTACCATTTCCAATGGAGTCAAGAAAAAACTCACAGTCGCATGCCTGAGAGCCAACTGAATTTGGGTAATGTCCCTGGTTGGTACCCAGCCCTCCGCAATGAGTGTCTTCCGCCTCACGTCGTAATTGAAGAGGTTAAGGGTTTCATAGATGAGCTTCTCCTTCCTGACCACATCCTGCCAGCTACGAAGGCTCTCACCAATCTTCACCAATTCTCCACGTCTCGTAACGCCGGTGTTGTACAACACGGTCTGTAAATCCTCGATGCGGGCGGTAACTTCGCGTAGAGCGTCTGCACGTTTATCCGCATTTGCGTCAATGGGATACAAGGTCGCACCCATGGACTCTGCAATCTTGCGGATTTTGGCAAGAAGAACGTCGCCATGTGCGAAGATGATGAAGACATTCTTCCAAGTTTCGGTTCCTGTGGCAGGGTCAACAAAAGGCTCGGTAATGTCGGTCTGGTTCATGTAGAGATTGCCACGGAGGACACGCCAGAGGACGCGCTCAAAGGTGGCAACCCTGGAGCGATCAATTGTACCAGCAACAAACCTGCGCATAATGTTGAATATAACGTACAAAAAGGTAAAAGGAGGTACTTACTCGAGGTCAAATTGGGTGTCACCAGGGGTATATTGGCTCTCTTGGTCATCATGCTGGAGTAGAGGTGCGGCGCTGTCATCAAAAGAGGTCCTGATATCTGAAGAGTGGCCTTGGGCCTAGGCGGCATGTCAACAAGGTTAGCGTGGTAAGGGAATAATAACATACCCGGTCGAAGAACACGGCCGTCTCCCTCAATACATAGCGAGCCTCAATCAACTGCTTCAACCTATCCGTCAGCGTGTTATAATTCTCGTTCATGCGAGTCAACTTCGTCTCATGCTCGGCAAGAACAGTATCCAATTCATCCATGGTCTGCGCAGCACGAGGACCGACAGTGATGAGTGGGGCTGAGTCATAGAGGGGTCGAATAGGGATGGGGTCCTTCTCCTTCTCAATCTGGCCGGCGAAAAAGCGAACACGACGCGCCATCTCATCAATGCGGCGGATTTCGCCAACAAAAGAACGTTGGAAAGGATTGACATTAGGATTCAACTAATGGTAGATATTAGACGAACCATCCCTCCGGAAGTCGAACATTACTCACATCCTTGAATTGCACATCGCCAAGTTCACCAAGCTCAGCCACAGTGTCGTGCGCGACTTCCGTCGGGACGAACAGCTGCACCAGGCTCATCTGTTCCGATCCTGTGTACCTTGGGTCAAGACCGAGGCAGGTGGCTTTGAGATCATTGACACTCACGGAACAGACTAGGATAGTCGTCCGACATCAGTAATTATCGATTTCAGCAGAAGGGATATCCGTATGATGAGTAGAGTAATAAGTGACAAGGGCAGCTGCGCACGACTCGATGGGCGGGGTGGTATTTGTCCTTGCTTGGTGTGGTTAATGGTCTGTGTTTCAAACAATGACAAATGCATCGGGGCTATTCCAAGTAGGTACCTCCTCAGTGTAATAAATACATGGCCAACAGTCTGCCCCTCTTGTTGCCTCAGAAAACACTCCCACAGCCTCTACACGTACCCCACCTTGAATGGAAACCTAAAAAATATACTACAGATCCGCAACCACCACCTCAGGATGAGTCCAAACTCCAAGAGGAGACCCTGGCCAACGCCAGACTTATGATTGACGGGAAACTCATCAAGAAAACTCGACCCCGTCGGACAGTGGACTACAATGGTGGAATGGGCAGATGGGCCCTTGTGAGTTCCCCTAGCGCGTAGTTAGCTGCATACTGCAAATAACACTTGGATCTACAGTTCAGAAGACTAAGACCAAACCCCAGCTACGTTCCCTGCCTCCGTCCTGCAATACCATATATCGTCGACGTACGTTCTCGCGCAAAGCCCTGCAGAGTCGGGACTGATCTAACTATACAGCTGTTACCTCCTAAAGCCTACCCGGATAATTGCTCGACATCGCTGTGCACCAAGTTCATTCACACATCCACCAACAAAATTCGCTACCCCGTTAATGTCGTACTGGTCAGTAATTTCGCTATCATTACCCCGTGATACTTGTTGATCGTATTCTACTCAGTGGACGCCAGAAGGTCGCCGCGTCCTCACTGGTTCAACAAGCGGAGAGTTCACACTCTGGAATGGTCTAACCTTTAACTTCGAAACTATACTCCAAGCCCACGATACCGCAATATGCGCCATGACCTTTAACCATTCGGGAACCTACCTCGCGTCCGCAGACAAGAGCGGTGTCATCAAGTACTTTGAACCCAACATGAACAACCTGACTGCTTGGCAAGGCTCAAGCTCGCGTGAAGCAATTCGGGATATTAGTTTCAGTCCGGACGATCAAAGATTTGCGACTGCCAGCGATGACTCGAGCGTTCGTATCTGGTCGTTTGCAGAGAGCCGAGTCGAGAGCGTGCTTACGGGCAAGTCATATACTTTTCCTACTCAACAACCTAGCATCCTTACGTCTACCACTGATTAGGCCATGGCTGGGACGTCAAATGCGCGCAATGGCACCCCACAAAAGGACTTATCGTGTCGGGTTCGAAAGACAACCTGATCAAATTCTGGGATCCACGCACAGGAACATGCCTATCTACGCTGCAAGTCTTCTTCGCCTTGTCATGCTCCGCCTCCCTGCTAACCGCGAACTCATAGACACCCACACAAGAACACGATTCAAGCCCTCTCCTGGTCGCCCAACGGTAATCTCGTAGCCAGTGCCTCACGGGACCAAACCGTGCGCGTCTTCGACATCCGCGCAATGAAGGAATTCCGCGTCCTAAAAGGACACAAGAAGGAAGTCTGTTGTAAGCCCTCTCCCTCTTTCTTTCTCACCTCCCCCAATGACTCCTCCCCCGAATATCCCTACAGCCATAGCCTGGCATCCAGTACACCCAATCCTTGTATCTGGCGGCTCCGAAGGCTCAATCCTTCACTGGGATCTCTCAACTCCCACACCCCCAACCTCCCTCTCAACTTCCCCCTCCTCCCTTCCATCCTCTTCCCTCAACGCCCTCAATGCCGCCGCCTCCTCCCCACGCGCAACCCTTTCTCAAGCACATGACTCCAACGTCTGGTCTCTTGCATATCACCCCCTCGGCCACTTGCTAGTAACAGCCTCAAACGACCAAACGACTCGGTTCTGGTCCCGCGAACGACCAGGTGATTCGACCTCCGTCGAGAAACCACCCGACATTGTTGATATGAGCGGACAAGATGAAGACGACGACATCTTCGTCCCCGGATTTGGTGCCGCTTCGTCTTCAGCCCATACCGGATTCATGGGCGGTGGAAGTATAGGAGGACAAAACGTGGGCGGGTATGGTAGAGGCTGGGGAGGGAAAGACGAAGATGACTCCCACCACCGTCAACTGTCCACTATGGGTATGAGCGGCAACGCGGAGAATGGTTATGCTGTGCGTAGTGGTGGCGGTGGACAATACGACTCCACAGGAGGAGACGATTTCATCCCAGGTTTTGGCGCCTCTTCTGAACCTCCCACTCGTTCTGCCCCTCCACAACAACATTACCGTGATCAGGATACGTATGGTGGTCCGCCGATGCAAGATGAATTCGGTAGGGATCTACCAACGGGTCCGAATGGCAGGGATAGCAGAGATAATAGAGATCGAGATAGCGACTGGGGACGAGGTGGTGGAGCTAATGGTTACAATCGCGGTGGACGATGGGGTCCTCGACGTGGTAGATACTGATGCCCTTGTATTTATTACTTGTGTCCTTCGATCCTGCTGTCTTAATTTCCGAAGGAGATCCTCTAATGGGTATTTCATTGACTCAAAACCTGCTATAATACAATACGGGAAAAGCTGGTTATGTAGCTACTGAGACCCTGGCATATACCACGACCCAAAGAATGAAAAAGCCGCCACGCTACAGGAAACCGACTGAGCGCAAGGCGAATTACAGGCATCGCAAATGTGACGATGCATACCGTGAAGAAAAAAAAATGAGAAACAGATCAGACGAGACAGGAGACATATAGACATGATAGGGGAAAGGAATAGGGAGATGGGAGCCTAATAATACATTTTGTTACATGACGTCTCTAACTTAATAGGAAGAAATGAAATGGTGTAAGTATCATGAGGATAGCCGTAGACGAAGCGAGTTCGTGATGCAAGGGTTGTTAGGGGGCAAAGGAATGTGAGTGAGGAAGGAATGGGAAAGACAGGGAAGGGAATTCGTCTGTTTCAATCAAATCATCCACAATTGGGCAACAGAAGAGTGATATCCGAAAAGTGATCGCGTCATCTGAAACCAGGAGACGAAGAAAGGGGGAAAGAAATACATCTATATATCGCACACCTCGAAAGGAATAAAAATAGAAGGCAAGGAAGTGGTAAGCACGCGCTAGTCATGGTAACAACCGACCGATGGTGCAAGTGCTTGAACGGACTGCAAAGCGGAAGGATGACGGAGGGGCCAATTGGCGTCCGCGGTCAAGGCACAGGCGTTGCTGCCCTCGATCCCCATTTTTCTGCAGTTGGTGTCGACAATCCCGAGCCCCTATGAATTGCTGCGAGGTCATCCGCGCCCTCGTCGGACCGTTCGGGGTCCAACCCACCAAAAGTGTCCAGCGGCGGACATGGCAACGGTTCAGGATACGCATTTCGAGCAAGGTTCTCAGTCCTCGGGCTCTCCATAGCACCTCGAACAGGCGTAACAGAAGAACCAGTGAAGAAACAAAACCTATCAGAAACCGTCAACCTCACGTATGGAACGGGAGGTCGGGGAAAAACTTACTGGCTCAAGAATTGCCTGTAATGCGTCCCTGGGCTGACTGGCTGCGTAGCGTGGAACATACTAAGACCAGACACTGGGCCAAAACCGTCATCACTCAACGGAGGCAACGACGGCTTCATAAACGGATCTGTTGGTGAAGGTGTGGGAGACCGGGAAGATGTCGGAGAAGCGAGACTAGGAGTGGACAAGTCACTCTCTCCGCTCGACTCTCCCAGACCTAGACTAAGGCCACGAGGGGAGTCATGCGACGCGGTTGATGGCGACAAGAGCTGGCGAGTGCCAGTGGAAGTATAGGGCTCGAAACTGAGTGGGATCGATGAGGGAGGGGGGCCGTCGGTGGACATGAGAGGAGGGAACGAGTGGTATCTGGATGCCGGAGGCAAAGAAGTGACCGGTGGGACAGCGGGAGACGGGAGGTCGAGTTCAGAGGACTTCGATGGCGAGCCTGGTGGAGTCCTCCTCACGGAGCTGTTCGCTGCAACGGATCCAGTCTCAAAATAGCCTCGATGATGATTTCTACCTCGTGCGCTGCCAGAAGATGAAACATTACTCGCGTCGCTGTCCAGTTTAGAGACAGGGCGATGCGATGCGGAGAGCAACCGCTCCTCATCGATGTCTCGTGGGGAGCCCAAGAGAGGTTGTTCCGTGAACGAAGGCGTGGTGACTGGCAACATCGTCGGACGCTTGGTAGGAGACATTTTCTCAGGCCAAGGAATTGAACTTGAGGGAAGGTCAGGCGACGTCGAGCTTCTCGCCCGTGCAGTGGGTCGAGGTGGCATTCGAGCGTCCTTCGGAGGCGAAGCCCAAGCAGGGACGTCGGAAGGCTTCCAGGCGTTAGGGTTCCGTAGCGACGTCGCGAAATCGTATCTTGAAGCCAAGGAGACGCTCGACTTGAGGGAAGGAAGGTCAGTCTCCTTGAACTGTGGGGCTGCGAGTTTCTGGGAGCAGGTCGGAGCATTGCTCTTTTCCCTGCCCTGAAGAATTACCTGCTCCAGTTTACTTCTCAGATTCTCCACATCACTGGCATCTTCATCGTCTGACTTCCTACTCTCCCGAGGGACCTTCGCCCTAGTGAATGTTGCGACATAATCCTGCTGACCGTTGTTATCCCAAAACTCCTGTCCCGCAACATTGTATCGAACGGCCATCATAAACGTCTTTCCTTCAATCCTGGCCAGTAAGTCGTCCAGCCGGATGCTAAACGAGAACCGATCAAACTGGGAATCAATAGACTCCGCATATCGTCCAGCGACCTCGCTAGTCGTTTGCCACGAATCGAAAGTAAACCTGACCACGACGGCTTTCGCATAGGCGATGTTGCGTACGCGAATTTTACCCAGAATGTTCGTCCCATCAAAGTTGAGATAGAAGTCCTCTAATACCACATCAGCGTCTAAACTGCGCTTAGAAGGCATGTTCGTGGGGCGCATGACTAACTTCTTCCGGGACCGGCGTGTATCATCGTCTCCGTAAATGAACGAAGGGAAATCGCTATCAGTACCACTGGTATCTTCCGTCGGACTACCATCACGAGAGACAGCCAATGGTTTCTGCTCCGCGAGAAAGAGCTTCACATGCTCGAGCTTGCTATCAAAATGAACGGCTTTTGGTGTCGGTGGCTCACTCTTGCTGGATGAACCGATAGTAACGACGGAAAGGTTACCCCGGGTGGATGATCGAGAAGTCTTCAACGAAGATTTGACAGGCTGACCGGACTTCTTGCGTATGACTAACCGCGACCCTTGGTTCGCATTGTTTTCTGGGGGAGGTGCTGATTTGGAACCACCTCCAGGAGCAGTCCGCGGGTCGTGTGGATGTGGGTGAGGATTGGCAAGCATGTGAGAGCGTATGGTCTCAAGGCTAAGTCGGAGGGTCCCAGGAGTATACATGAGTGGCCGCGGCGCTGCGATGATGGGCTCACTCTCGTCAGATTTCGCACTGAGTATCCCTTGCCCGCCCTGAGGTTGGCATACTTGCCCCAAAGGATCGACAGGTTTCTTCGTTGGTGATGAGGGTATTTTAGGTGGATTTGAAACGCCAGGTCGAACACCCTTTACTCTCTTTCGACGAATTCGGATCATCGACTCAGAGGCGTCGGAGGTACTGGAAGAAGCCGAGTCAGAATCGTAAAAGCTCTGACTCCATTGATGGTAGGATGTTGGGACCAAATGTTGCCGAGACGATATTTGCGAAGCGGGTAGACTGTGTGACCGCGTAGTCCGTCGAGGAATAATGGGAAGAGGTTCGCCAGCCGAGTTGGAATCCCGCGTATAATGAAGGTTCGAATGGGGGGACCTTCCTTGAGGGTGTTGAACGGTAATCGTAGCAATCATGGGTGCAACCCAATATGAGACTTGGTGCATAGTCAGCTCATGGGTCAATTGAAAGTACGAAGGATCGACTAACATGTTTAGCTGATACTTCGTAAATGAATGAACAAAGAGCGACCGAGCGCTATTGTCTGGACAAGAGGGAGAACGTCCCTACACTTTGACTGGGAAAGAAGCCGAGTTCTGAGCTTAACGAGGTGGGTGACGCAATCTGGAAAGAGTGATCCCAAGAGGATGACAGTGACATTCTTATGAACACACGTGGAATATTTGAAACAATAGTGAGTACGCACAGATAGCGGAACGCGACTGATCAAGCGTTTCAAAACTGACTATGCACGCTTGGAAACAAACCCGGAAATTAAGCACACAAAGGAGTGTTTCCTAAGGGAATGAGATCAGTGGTATCAAAAGTTGCGACAGTTGATGAGCACCCACCTTGGGGAGGAGACGGTAGAAAGGGAGACGAAACCAACAGTGTGTTATGTATGGCCTTAGGACATAAAGCCAGCGGGGCGAGACACCAAGACAAGGGACTTTCGAGCGAGACCGGGCTAACATTTATTTATTGGACTGACCCAGATCTCGCCTAGGCTCGATATGACATATTGCTCGAAACAGAATTTGAGTTGGCAGACGATGTAAGCACGTGCTCCCGATTCCCTCTTTAGGTCCGCTTCGTGTCGGGACTGGATAGTCCGTTCTCTCTCAGAGCAATTGTCATCACCGGTACACGAGCTCCGTCCAATGTCGAGCACCGCATCAGCTCCTCCTAGACTGTCTGCACCGCCCACTATGCCGCCTCAAACATCTCTTATCCCCCCAACTTGAAGTCATTTGATCGCATATCCGGCCCTGTTTTCCGTTTCCATTTTGCTCTCCTACTCCCTGCAAGATCATGAAGTCATGATCTCGCTTCCTAGCCGCTTTCTACCCGCGTTTCCTACATTCCCCCAAGCTATGCCCACTAACGTGACTACTCCCTAGTGGAGAATTATACTTACGTTGCTCAAACCTGACCCAATGAATGGCAACAATCAAAACGAAATCCCTACCCTTTATTCAACAGTGTTCTTTGTGTCCAGGCGCCTCGGTGATATCGTTACCTTTTTTATAACCACCAAAGCCGAGTGTCCAGCATTTCAACATGGTAATAACGATTCCGTTGGTCCCTTACCGTGGCAGTTCATTGTATGCCCATTTGGTGCAACGCCAAAAGAAGCAGCCTTATCACCCTTCTCCCATTTCCTTACCCCGTCACTCATGCCTCAAGGCTGGGACTTCCCTGGTACTCTCTGGTTTTGTTGATAGATGATAACAACGTCTACGTCAAGTCTCCACCCGTATTCTGCGGCTGCAGAAGATTTGACGCCAGTTGCAGCTACCGCTGACTTCATGCTCTGTCATGGTTAATTATTTTTGGTGAAGTGTTTTCTCTTTGCGTCATGCTAAACCTCACTTTCTTTGCCTTTGTAGATATGCGCTGAAGAGAGCAAGCAGTTCCCATGTCAGGGCCCGCTGGCCGTATCATTCTCTCCTTTCATTCACAACAACTAGAGTCCAGATGTTTCACTTACCAAGAACTCGAACACCCTAGTAACACCACCGACACGTACCACTGAGGATATCAGAAGCCCCATTCACAATACATCCTCACGGGATAACACATAACCAATCGTCCCCCGAGTACTTTGTAGCAAACAGAGTATTGAAGTGACAGCCCGCCAAGAATTGGCTCCCCGTATGTAATGTTAAGAAGAGATCATCTTCTCAGATCTCCCAGCCGCACAGCATGCCATTTCGAGCAGGAAGGTTCCAGGAGATCCCAACATGCCATTTGACTCTTGTGCGCCATCTCGATCGAGGGATAAAACATGGGGTAATTACATATCTCGGACTGTTTAACAAAGCACCTACACCTGTCTTGGATTACTTCAGAGAAAGAGCTCATTGGTCTTACAAACCTCTAGGTGCGCTCTAATCGGCTCCCTGAAATAAATATTGGGCCATATTGAATATTCGAATTTTATTTCTAGTGCTGCTTGCACGAGTTCAACTCTTAATGCCCCGCCCACGGATCATAGGAAGATGCGACTAGAATGGTATCCATCCGGTTCACTAACTGCATGAAAACAAAGCCCGATAGGCTCCATTTCGAGAGGCCCTCTGCACGCGAACGCGTATCATAATCCACCTCAGTTTTGGATCATCCGCTATTCAGATTTCCTAATTTTGTCAATAGTTTTTGCTCCCCTCGGTGAAGATCCTCCTAAGCGCAGTCAACTCCAGGTAGGATCATGTCGGGACGGGACGTATGACATTCGGCGCAGAACGTGAGCTTATCGCTACAATTGACTGGTCTCCAGATGCCCGTCACGTCTTAGTCTCTCGGATTTGTTGTTTGCTGCGATCGCATCGAACAAGAGAGAAGAATGTGGAGTCGGAAAGGACACGGAACAACGCGTATACACTGAAGCTATCATTTGCCCTTACTTTACTCTCCGAGTCTGTTGGGAGCATTTGGGTAAGAGCGATGTAATGAAGGGGTGCATATTCCCCCCCTGTGTCAAAGAACCCATGCTCACGGATAACTGACAGTCTCAGTCAGTTTTCAAACTGCTGTCATCTGGCTGTTATCTCTATTTACCTGGAAGACTTCGGCACCGAAAAAAACCGAAGTCAATATTCAAAGGAGTATCCGCGGTTCTCCAGCTGCCAGCTTCTCAGGTGAGTACATAAGTGTGCCAGGTAGCTAAGAATGTTGCGTACACACGCTAGATAACACATCCTTCTCGCTAAGATCGCGTATCAGTTATCATCTTCTGCCAAGGACCGCTGGTGGTTTGCGACATACTTCAATTCATCATAGCCTCACCCAGTTATTACGCCGGTATTGATTCAGGTACCGCTTGGAACCACTGATATCCTCATCCTGGCCAAACAATCCCCCTATGTGGCAAGATCATCCGTGCTCTCCCAAGCGACAGGTGTTCGCTGGCTTTGTTTTCCGTCTCGTCGGAGCCTTCGTAGAAAATCTGTAGGTAATCTATCAATTCTATGATCAAGGGTTGCTGGCAAGTATGATCATCAGGGGCATTGTGTAGTTCCTGGACATGCGCCTACGTACGAGCCCGAGGCTTAGCGCGGACCTGTGGAAGGGAATAAGTATCCGGGATATCCGGTGACCCTCGCATGTCCTTGTGATCCTGATGAAAAATAGCTCAAGGTTGGTTGATGATCCTGAAACCTACGAGGCTCTCCACACAAGACCGTTGTTCAGCATTGAGTTTCCCCAGACTGATAATTATCTAGACATACTCGGAACATAGGCACTTCAAGAGATACGCGTCCCACTCCAGCGCCACAACCCCTACAATCGGTGTCGAGCCCATGATGATAACAAAACTTACCCTGCCTCGAGGCTTGCGGAATCCTGAGCGGCGTTCAGCATTCACCCACATGCTGAGCATCCATTTACCTCTCAAGCGCCGCCAAATAGCGTCGATGATTACCCGGAGGACTTAATTGGCTTATCCGTCAGGGGTTGTGCATAGATCCTGAATGTCCCTGAGGCGGAGTAACGACCAATGACCAGCGCGAAATCGACGTCGAGTAAGCCGTCGTCGGGACTCGTGTCAAAAAAAGAGTTCCATATGATATGCAGGACAAGTGTGATCCCCGGTCAGCAGGTTAACCAGATGGCCTGGGCCCAGGATTGTTTTTATGGAAATGGAAATATTGGGACGATCACCGACGTCGAAGTGCCTGGAGAGCTTCAAACTCTGTGAGGAAGTTCGATTGCTTTTCCGGGCTCTGAGCAAGCCCTTGGGCTAGATCCTCTAGTTTTCCAGTCCGTACCGTCGGCCGTTTCCTTAGCATCCCAGCACTTAACCCGGTATATTTCAGAAGAGAAGTCAGCGCTATTGGTTGGCCGAGGAAGTGGATACTTGTCCGACGTGCAGATATTTGAAAAGTAGACCCTAGGACAGGTCCCCTACCTGCAGGTTCCGTATACCGCGCATCACGAACCCGGTAGGGGGGATTTGGTATCCCCCGACCGCGGACAATCAGCAGCGGCAGAAAGTTACGACGAAGCCTGCAAGAAAGAAGACCTTTTTCAGGGATTGGCCTTATGACCCAACAGGATTGCAAGCGTTGATTATGCTGAAGTGAAAGAAGCACGTCATTGTTCACAATCCGCGGTGGTATATCATCACTAACTAGCCGTGTACATACAATACGGACAATCCAGAAACTCTGGCAAGAGGGAAATTAGGGACAAGTGTCTACTCCAGTGGTAAGCTAAAGGAAAGCGTACATATAGAGGACGGAGAGGTGTGAAGACAAAGAACTGATAAGAATGAAATCCTATCTGCGGGAGAACGGAGTTCGAGAAAATCGCGCTACTTCTAGTGCGGAAGAACAACGGTTTGTAGAGCGATAGTCCGTCCGGGGGGTAAATGTTCTTGCTCCAAAGTTTCAATGTAATCAGCTGGACGAACAGGACACGAATAACGTCAGCATCACGATGATAAGGAGAAGCAGAGTCGACGTGATTGGGTGATATGAATTATCAGATAATGTGCTTACCTGCTACTTGGGTATAAGTACTAAGCGACCGAAGTCCACGGAACAACACATCCACACAATGATCCACAAAAGCGACAGCACTCGGCATGCCTCGCATGCCAGGACTCATGGTGAGCGCTGATGAAGCAGCCAAAGCCTTCATCTGTCGCGCTTTTTGTATCAAGAGCTTCGCCCCCTGGTTCCACACGCCCTAAACCAAAAGAAGCTCAGTCAGCCAATCCTGCAAAACCACAAAACCAAACCATACGCACTGCAATCAGCGGATCCAAAAAGGCATAGTCGTCCTCTCCTAGCTGGTCAACCGAGCGCGTCAGCCAATCCACAGCCCAAAGCATCCTCGCATCCCCATCAATTCTATTCCCCTCCTCCTCGCATAATTTCAGTTCAACTACTCGGAGCATCGTGTGTACCACAAGTAACTCGACATCCACATGAGGTGCTTGCGGAGACCATATTTCGCGCCCGACAAACGGAGGTAGCGTTGTTTGTATCCGCTGCATAGCGACAATCACGGATGGATGAGTGACGGTTTTTTTATCGTTCACAGAATTTAAATTTGGGATACAATTCAGTTTGGTGCCTTGGGGATTCATCGTTAAGGTATTGATTGATTGTGGTGCTGATATGTGGGGAGACTTACCTGTCACGGGATGAAAAGTGCGGTCAAAGATGGTAGATGCTAATGCCTTGTGAGCAGGCAGTGACATGCTGTCCATGCATGGGGTGATAACATTGGTGTGATCGAGTAGGTGGTCAAGGAAACTTGGAATGAGCAATGGGTCCTGTATCGAAGCAATAACAACGGTGAGCAAATTATAAGAATAATAATAGACTGCAGACAAGAGCGACCTACTCACCATCATTTGCAGGGGATCAGAAGTCCACATCATCGGCGTAGTAATCTGTCCACGATACTCATCTTCGGCCAACGCAGCAAGTATGCCATGGACTCCGGACCATGCCCTATCCACCATGTAGACCTGCCAAAATGCCGCGATGCGATCGTAGTACGCTCCGTAGTCTTGCAAATACTCTGGATCAGGGTATGGTATTTGATGGAGGTTTAGAGCAACGGCTAATCGAGCGGCGACGAAAGCATGCCGATAGCCTTCGACGAAGCGACCATTGAAGTAGCAGTACAGGGCTAATAGAGAAGACGCCTGTACCACGTCGGGAAGATGTTTGCAGTCCCGTAATGATACGGTGATTTCGTGTAGCGACTGTTTGAGCAGGTCCGTCTCGAGTCTACGCAGTTGAGGGTCTCTCGAAAAATAGCACCCCAGTAGACTGATAGCTTGCAAAAGGGCCGGGTGTGGCTGTTCTTCTAGTTGTTGCAGCAATGATAACTGGAACCTTGTCATGTTTGAATAGAAGTGACACTGGGCGCGATGTGCCACAAATATATTCAACCTGGAAAACGAGAAGAAATGATCTCGGAACCTGAGTGGCGTCAAGAAGTAAACGATGCTCACAGGTATTGCTGTGTTTCCGAGGAGATGTTGACATTGGAAATCGGGGTGGTCTGGCGAAGTGGCGAGAGGTCAGAAGAGGAATCCTGAAATGTATTACCCGTCACCCAGTTGTTACTTGCAATAGGATGCAGAGATGATGCCTCCAGAGTCTGCGCTTCAGGTGACTGCCAATTCAACCCACTTGGGGACCCGCCTCCAAAAGGTGAGTCGGTCGCGAAAGATGACGAGGATTCGCCGGCGGGGCTGTCACTGACGAAGGTGGACTGAGCGTTAGTCTGTGAATTGGCTTCAATTTCGGCAAGTTTCATCTCGAGTGCAGCGACCTTTTCACGGAGAAGCTGTGTTCTGCTCTTCCTCCGGTGGTCGTCATACACGCATTCGTGGAGTCGTTGGTGCTCGGTACATGGACCGCAGTATGGGCGGTCACCGTTGCATCGCTGAGGGAGTCCATTAACAATGTATATCGGGCCAATAGAGTTGACAACATACTATTTTTCTTCGTCTAGACAGAGGTAATTCATTATGGTTAGCCCTGGGCAGGAACGGCGGAGAGACGACACGGCGCACCGGCACGAGAGACAAGCAGAACCGCGCTGCAGCTGGGACCCCTTTTTATCCTCCCTATGGGCGGGCATCCACAGGATCAAAGAGACGGGGAAAGAAAGGATTTGGTATTTGATATCGATGTAGTGTTGCCTTTTGTAGTTTCCGAGGGTGGCAGAGTCTCTAGGACTCTCGCGGATAGTCCCAAAGGTTCGAGGAGAGCATTAAGGTCAGGGACGAAAGCTGTGGTTCGTCTTGTGACGAAGGTGTTGGTAGAAAGATAACCAGGGTGGCGAGGGGATCGGATGAATCATCAACGTGTGTGCCCAGCCACACAGGCATTCTTATACTGTTCTATTTCACAAGTGGGGTTGAGTCATAAAGAGCAGGAAAGTTTGCGCCTTGTCAGGCCAGGTGACAGCTGCGGTACAAATAGGATGTTCTGAAGGTGCGAACGCGTAAGCTGGGGGGTTCTCGAGTCTCAGTGTATATTCTGGAACTCTTCATTTGTCAGACTGCATTGCCTCAAACTATGCCACCTGCAGTTGATATGTCAGAAAAAGAGACGAAATTAGTCTCTTAATAGTTCCGACAACATGACGATATCACTCCGAGATTTCAAGAAGATCGGTTTGCTCAAGGATAAATCGAAGCACCGTGGTGTAGGCTGCGCACGAAGAGCAATTGGTGTGTTCGGTATTTAAAAAGATCTATGATTAAACAATCGAGTTTCTACACCGATCACATCTATTTCTTGCCAACGAAAATCGCGCGGAGGTTATCCCACACAACGGAGGGGGACTGAGCAGCGTCAACACCATGCCAAAGACCCTTTGCCTTGTAGTAATCGGCAACAGGACCGGTTTGCGCATGATACGTCGAGAGACGCTTGCGAAGGGTCTCAACGTTATCATCTGAGCGCTGGGTCAGAGGCTCGCCAGTGACATCGTCAACACCAGGCTTCTTGGGGGGGCTTGGGAACGAGGAACATCAGAATGGCGTTGACGTCTAGGCCAAAAGAGACTCACTTGAATTCCTTGTGGTAAGTCCTACCGCTGGGAGTATGGATCAAGCGACCGGTGATGCGAGAAATAAGCAACTGGTCGTCAATCAAGAGTTGAACGACGGAGTCAAGTTTCTCGCCGCGAGACGCCAACATGCCATCAAGCTTCTGAGCCTGAGGAACAGTACGGGGGAAACCGTCGAGGACAAAGCTAGAATGACAGAGTCAGCACGAGTCAATGACAGAATGTTGAGAACCCGATAAATTGATCGGCGTGCTCGGAACAACTCGCAGTAACGGAAGCTCAAACATCCGTGACAAAAGATGGAAACTCACCCGTTCTTGCAAGCCTTGTTGTTTTCCAGTTGATCCTTGATCATGCCGACCATAATCTCATCGGGAACAAGGCCTCCGGCATCCATAATTTTCTTCGCCTCAACACCAAGAGGGGTTTTCGCCTGTACCTGTTCTCGCAGCATGTCACCGGTGGCCAAGTGGCAGACGCAGAACTCGTCGCGAATCTGGGGGGCCTGTGTACCCTTGCCTAGTCATTGCAAATCAGAGGACAGGTGTATGAGCGTCAAAACGCGAGGAGAATGTGTTTGAACTGTAACGCACCAGCACCAGGAGGACCCATCAAAATGGTACGGAGTTGCTGAGCGGGAGTCTTGGCGGACGCCGGGACCTTTGACTTGGCTTCAAGTGCAGCAATCTTCTCGTTGAGCTGAGAAACGAGGGACTTGAGGTATTCGATTTCTTCTGGGGTACCCATGACTGACGACGGAGGAAACTCAGACCCGAAAAGACTGAAGGGGACTTTGGTGCGGTGGCAGTTGAACAAGCCTTCCGAAATACGCCTTTTTTCTCGCGCCGGGGTTTGAGTGGGATCGGTCCGCCGACTCCGGCAGCTACAATGTTGCTCTTGCGCATAACCGGCATACACCACCTTACTCTGCCCCCATTCGTATTGTCGACCCTGCTAATCTTATTGAGAAGAATGGTTAGGAGAGATAAGTAAGCTCAAGTGGGTCGTCGTTTTCTGCAATGAATGCCATTGTCCAGTGGTAGGCGGGGGATACAAATCGCTACTTAGTAGGTCGGAGTTCTGATTACTCCGCGACAGATAGAGCACCTAGGACAGTTACACATGACTCGTAGATATGCTCTGTAGTCTCTTAAACGCCATTCCTTGGACAAACATAAGTATACTTGCCTGAACGTTTGCGCCAGCAAGTCGTCGTCTATTTTTAGTGAACCAAAAATAGGCGGAAGGCGTTACCAATCAGACGCAAATAGAGCGCGATCACATTGACGTGGAGGTCATGGGAAATGTGTCACCCCGTCGCTGCTGTATTCGTGGCTAAAACTCAACGCGTCGTACCAGGCGCATAAGTCTACCATGGTTACCTTCAAGAGGCTTGTATGGCTCGCAGTAGCCTTTGCATCTTCAGTATATGCGAAATCCAGTACTGGTGATTCTGTCCTCGTCATCGTCGAGCCTAAGAAGCAGGACGATTATAATATCTTTTTCGACGGACTTCGAGGTGTGTTTAGCGTCCCCGAACGATTCTAGTACAAACGTATTGATTAAATACACAGAGAAGGGATACGAATTGACTTTCAGATCTCCTCGTGCAGATTCGCCCGTTCTTGTCCAGGACGACGTCCCCAACTTCTCCCATGTAATCCTCTTTGCGTCCGAAACTAAATGTACTGCCCTCCCTTTCCCTCATACCCATCCAAAACTAACATCTCAAATCAGCCTACGCAAAAGACATAACACCACAATCCCTCGTCTCTCTCCTCGACCAAAAGACGAACCTCCTCATTGCCCTCTCCACAAAACAAACGCCGCTCACCTCCCTTGCAGCCGAGTTCTCACTCAGTCCCGCGCCTCCAGGCACGCCCCTCATCTCTTATTTCCCTGAACGCTCCGATCCACCCAGCGTCATCCCCATCCCTCTCCCAGCCCAAAGCCAAATTCTCACCCCGAATACCTCACCTGTATGGTTCTCGGGTACCGCAATGGCGTTGGGTAATAACCCATTGATTGTGCCAATTTTGAATGCACCCGCACATGCGTTTGCGTCAGAGGTTGACGGTGGTTCTGCGGATTCGCTTGTCGACGCTGCTGAGAAGGGCGGAGAAGGTCTTTGGGCGGGTAGTCAGCTTGGTGTTGTTACTGGATTCCAGGCCAAGTCTGGCGCGAGGGTTGTTTGGGCTGGTGGTGTTGAATTGTTCAGTGACGAATACGCTCAGAAAGAAGTTGCCAAGTCAGTGTCGTCGATGTTGTCTTTCTGAGATACCAGTGCTCACCAGTTGTGTGACAGGGGTGTTCCTTCTGGGAATAAACAATTCGCGCAGGATGTTGCCTCTTGGGCATTCCAAGAATCCCTTGTTTTGCGCATTGACCACATCGAACACCACAAACTCAATACCACACAACCTGGCGAACAATATACCATCAACGACCAACTGGTACGAATTTACCTATCCATCCTTTACACCTCACTCACTTTATACCCGCAATAGATCTATACCGCATACATTTCCAGGTTCCACCCTGACAGAGGGATCTGGAAACCCTACTCCGAGCTCAAAGACCTTCAACTTGAATTCACAATGCTCGACCCGCACATCCGCATCGCACTTCCCCCAGTTGAAGATGTACCTGGCAAATACTCTGTCCAGTTCCGTGCACCAGATCGTCATGGTGTTTTCAAATTCGTCATCGACTACAAACGCAAAGGGTACGTTCTTATTCAGTCCCGTAGTTCATAATACTTGAAACTGATTTTTGGGCTTTAGATGGACGCATTTGTTTAGCTCGACAACTGTTCCCATCGTTCCTCCGCGCCATGATGGGTACCCCCGCTTCCTGAGCGCTGCTTGGCCTTATTATGTTGGTGCTATTAGTACTAGCGTTGGGTTCTTCTTGTTCTCGACTATTTGGTTGGCTGGGGAGATTCGGGAGGTTAAAAAAGGTAAAGGACATAAGGTAGAGTAGAGTAGGTGGTGTAAGTGGTGTGTGCATTTCTCTCTATTTAATTCGTGTCCTTTCGGGTTTGCGCTGTGAGTGAGTGTCTAAAAGGTCTAGTGCCAACTACAGGAGGATCTATTCTACGTGTCTATCTGCATACACTGGACATCTACTCTACAACAAAGACGAAAACTACTCCACACATCCATTCGCATAAAACTAGCCATCTACTCACATAAAATTAGCCATCTATTCTATAACAAAGCGAGAAACTAGTCCATCTACAGAAACTATGGATGATCTACTCTACGGCAGGGCAAAAAACAATCCGCAAGCATCACCGACAGTTACACTAGCCGGAAACCGTCGTGAGAGGAGGGGCCGATGGGGTGCTGGGATACTTGATTTATTGCTTTTGCCAATAGTCGTTTAACGACTACGTGGACGAACCAATCAAAAACCAAACCATCATTGGCTCGTTATGAGTGACGAAAGAACGTACCGACAGTGCTGCTACATGATGCCTGGTTTTTCCAGGAAAGATTTGATGAATAAAGCACTCGTGCGGGGACGACGATAATTGCATTGCATAGACTTGGATGTTGTGTACATACCTTTTCGATGGACTTGAGCGTTCTTTCAGCTCACATTGATACATAAGCCACCCCTTAATAGCTTTCGTAGCCTTTCATGTACCTCAGTCTCGTTCTAGGATTCTGAGGTGAGAATACTTTATTATTCCATGGACGTTATACTTCATACTTGTGCCCTCTGTAGTGTCTCTCGTTATTACAGGTATTTGTATATATATATATTTATATATCAGTCTCGTTCTATGATTCCGAGTGTCTCTCGTTACTACAGATAGTGGCATGCATAATATAACAGAAATAATCACCACTATTAATATACAGAATACTTTGTATGTGGCTGTTTAGTTTAATGATACATTGTTCTTGTATCTTGTTTGGTTGCCTCCCCATGGTGTTGGGTTCAATTCATCTAGGGTACAAGTCTTTACCAATTAACCTGAGACATCGTCGGAAGTAATGTCAAATTTATCAAAACTATCAGGGTGTTGTTGCTGATCTCAGACAATCCTTCTACCTTAACTAAAACAATAACCATAGCCTGCTTCAGCCTATGAAAATCACAATGCTCAGATATAGTGATCTGACAAAATATGAGTATAGTCTCTTGATTAATAGTGAGGGCAATGATGTGCACCTACCACCTAAATGGCATCATTGGATAAAGACAGTGAAAGGAATGCAACAGGAAGTCAACAGGAATCCAATGTTGTGCAAGTCATCAGCCAATTAGGCTTCTTGACTGCCTGTTGCCACATTCCAGATCCTCACCATTCCATCAGCCAATCCCAAAGTAAGGAACAGGATCTGGTATTCCTGACAACATGGAAAGAGTGTTGAGTGACAGTGGATGTTGAAGGAATATGACAAACAAGACAAGGGTCCTCATGGGGGACAATTCTCTGTCTTCCTGACCATCACAAGCTTGCTGAAGAATATCTCCATACAATCCATCAATGGCTGAGGTTTGTTGTGGGCTCCAAGTCTGATTTGCCAAGGAAGTGAGTCACTGTTTGTAATTGCATCACCATCCTGAATATAACATGTTGCTGTAACTGCATAGACAAAAAGTTTCCCAGAGTCCTCAGCAATTTGAGACAATTCGCTATCAGGAGGCCACCTATCCTAGGTAGAATCACAGTCCTTCTTGATATTGTCCAGTGATACCTTGACATACATCCGGATGTCGCTCTCTACTCTGTTTTTCTCAACCTCGTGAAGTAAGAAAGTATTATGGGAGCTCTTCGAGGAATTGAAGGCAGTAGTAATGAGATGATCGGCTCTACTGACGAAGAAGAACTTGAGGGGGAGGGTCTGAAGCGGAATTGAGAATGATCTGGATGAGGCGTTGGGTGTGTGTGTGACACATATGTGACTCCTATCCCTGAAGCTTTGGAGGCCTCTTGAACTCTTCCGAGGGGATACCCGATTGTAGGACTGGTAAACTGAATTGCATTTCTGACCTGTTGGATCATCTCCCCAGGGTCAACCAAAAAGCATTGGTTCAGTCCTAGCCCAAATAAATATCGTCACAACGACAGCAGGAACCCTGGAGGTGGAAGGAGCCGAACGAGGTTTGTGATCCGTCGTTAATGAACGTTTGAACCCATGTGCAATCTGTCGTCACACACGTTTCAAGAACATCAGGGATGCCAGTAACGTCTCTAGTCACATCCAGGGCTTGTTGGTCCTTGAGCGTCTTCCAGAGAATGTCCGACCAGTGAGAGGACAGAAAGAAGGTCATGAGAATTCATCCCGTCCCAGTTGGTTGGTTTCACTTGGTGACGATGATCACGTACGAGGGAAACCATTCATATGGCGCCTATTGAGAGTTGTGATGCCACGATGCAATAGAGGCTGGTAGGGTATAATGGTGGAGCAGTACTTACATATGTTGATATACTGAGCCCAAACGCGGGGGCCCGGAAGAAACTAGCATGCTCCATGTAAGAGTGACATCAGAGCACAAGCCTACACCGGAACAAGAGCAGCGGAACAGTAGAGAGAGACTAGATCCTTCCCCTGGGTGTTGGGTTAATGCGTAGTCGTAGAAGACCACAGCCACACAAGCAGCGCAGCAGGCTGAGTCAGTAGGAGGTGCGAGAGGCCGGCCGACAGGATGTCAAAAAAGATCCGTTTTCAGTGAATCAAGTAAGTACTCAGGTTCGCTGAGTTGATGCTTTGACCATGACGCCACTTATCTAGAGCACGTTTGTCGTATCTCAGAGAAGCACACCCATCCACTTACCAATCAATAGTGTCAACGTGGGTATCTTGGGGACGAGTTGATTGTGATAGAACTGAGATAGACCAGGTGTGATTTATGAAAGAGACGAGGACGAGAGAGCGATTTCTTGAGGGAATAAATATTTATCTAGGGACGAGTGCGACCCTGGAAATTAAAGTTGAAGGAGGGGGTCGGGGAGAGCGGTGATGGCCGATGGGATGTGGAGCCTTATATGTAAGAGGTGGAGAGTGATTTTTGTGATCTCATCGCTCTCTGTTCGTCAATGGCAGGCCATGGGCACCTTTCGCCCCCAATGACACTCTTCCACAACTGGCCAGCCTCTCCTCCGTCCGATCCCTCGGTCTCGGCCCGATCGTGCTCGTCCGTCGGCGGTCTCAGCTCCTTATCGTCCCTGGCCTCTACCTTTTCAGACATTTCACCACCGCCATCCTCCTCCCCCCAACACTCAACCGGTACCAAGACACACGCTTTCTTTGCCTCTCCCTTTGTAACCGACACTCAGCCTCCATCACGACCCGACATGCCGCCCTCTGATCCCGACGCCATTTCAGCTCCGACCCCGGCACGCTCTATCACAGCCGACTTTTTCAGCACTCCCGTCCGCGCACCTACCCCACCCAAGACTACGACAAAGGCCTCCAGTATACTTGCCGCCATACATCCCTCTCGTATATTCCCCTCCCGCTACACGTCTCGCAACCCGCGGGATGAAGCAGAGGAGAGCATCGCGAGCACAACAGCCAATACAAAAAAGGCCAAACCCGAGTTGCTCTTTCTTGATCTGGGCTGTGGACGAGCAGGAGAGGAGCACACAAATCCAGTGTTGTCGGAGACAGACAGCTCACGACTGGTATCCGACGGCAACTTTACGCTGATCCCGTCTCCACATGGGCAGCACTGCCGAGATCTATCATCGCTGTCCTCCATCAGCACATCATCCTCTTCAACACATTCCTCCCTTGCCCTACCCGAGTCCACAAATCCACACCGTCTGCCTACACCTCCTCCGCCTTCCCCTCTCTCTTCCCACACCTTGCACTTTCCTAACAACAGTGCGAATGAACCCACTCCACGGCCTTCTCATCTAGAACCGCACTATACCAAACATGACAATGACGTTGATGACGACGAAGATAACGCCCATGCACGTGTAGAACCCGCTCCAGGCTGTATCATCACCTCAAGTCCGCCATGTATATCCCACCCAACACCGATCGCTGCGCTGTTTTCTCCGAAACTCACTGTAACGCCTCCTCCCGATACCACCACATTTACCTCGGCAGCCACAACACCACCAGATCGTAGCACCGTTACGTCACCCTCACCTCCACCGTCATTGTCGCTAGAATCGCAGACCAGCAACACAGTGCTCCACCTCGTACGTCCTCTTGGCCAGGGTGCTTTTTCGAGTGTTTGGCTGGCAGAGGACAAGTCCCGTGTTCCGCTTACTATCCGTTCGAAAAAATCGGTCCGCGATCTCCGGCGGAAGGCCAGCTTGGCCAACCTCTCGCGTCGATCGAGTGCGCGTAGTGGCGTGCCTCACAGCAGCAATAACAGCATCGTCAGCCTAAGTCGCAAGTCGAGCCTTGACGACAAAGTCACTACGCTGGAACGAACTGACAGTTTGCGTATGCGCAGACTGAGGCTCAAAGTTCGGGGTACACGGCCTGTGGGTTTTGATACGAATTACCTTGATGAACGACATGGGAAGATGGGTATAGGGAGGACCGAGTTTGGCGGCGTCCTGGAGCCTTCGGGTTCAACTGTGATTTCGGATGAGCCTAATCTAGGCTTTGCGTCCCCGCCACTTACTGCCTCGAATTCACTTTCTGTGGATGTGAATCACCGAGGGGACGGAGTGCGCCGAAAGAGTTCGAAGCGGGGAAGACTGGTTGCGGTCAAGATGACACCTAGGCGGACAATCTTGACTGGGTCGGGCCGATCGAAGACGACGAAGCGTGAGAGGGAGGAAGAAGAAGAGAGGACGAGGGTGGGATTCGTTAGAGAAGTCGAAGTGCTCAAGGTGAGTTCCTTCTTTTATCTCGTCTTCTTGGGGTTTTTTTTTTTTTTGCGTTGCGATTTCGTGATGGTCATGTTCGTCTTTTGATGCTGGATGTTGTGGGGAGGTTCAAATAGAGGCAGGAAGGGAGTTTTTTTGAGTCAGTGTGTGGGCACGGGATATTTATACCCTCAGATGCAGGCACGGGCGGTGATGGCGCCAAAGCCTGATACATTGGTCTGGGGCAAAAGTGGGCTCTTTTTCCCTGCTAGAGCAATGGCTGTTATACGTTCCACATTGTCCCCGCAATCCCGCTCGTCGGTTGCCTCGGCATGTGCGGGCTACCCGGATGGATTTTATCATTGGTTTTCTGTGCTGTTTAAAGCAGGATGTGGCGGTTGTAGAATGTTCGTTACCAGTTTGTGGATTGGATGCGGTTGCGGTGGCATGTTACGCACAACAAAGAGGGGGAGAGGGGAGGGGGGGGGAAGAAAGAAAAGAGAGTATCCTGATGGAATTGTATATATCCCCCTGACGTTTCTTACTTGCCTTGATGCCAATCACAAGGTCAGGCCCAAGCTTGGAACCTGTTGGCAAAAACTCATCGGACGCCCATGGATGACGTCTATGGGGTCAGGGCGCGTCTCGCTCATGATAGACGCTGATAGACGCTCTTCTCAGGTTGGCTTCGGCGCTGGATGCCGAGGCCAGCTGACTCGCCGATTCCCTCCCGATTCATTGACTGAATGTTGAATGCAGTGCCTTGTTTGCGGGATGGAATCCTGGTTTTCGAATTGCTGTTCCTGGTTTCTTCTATCGTACTTGCGATAGAGGTCTGTTTGACTTTTCTTTCCTTCACCTTCGTACGACACATCATTATTGATACATTTTTTTCTGACAATATGCGCATTTTCTAGCACATATCGCACCCTAATATCACGGTTCTCCTCGAACATCTGTCAACGTCGTCGCATCATATCCTGGTCTTGCCATATCTTCCTGGCGGTGACCTACTAGGACTCGTTAACAACGATATTGCGTGGTCTAAACTTGGTCCGCTCACCTTCTTTCCAACCGCCATCATTGACACCTGATTGACACCTGGTTGTAGGCGAGAATGTTCTTCGGCGTATATGGTGCGAACTGTGCAAAGCTGTTGGGTGGATGCACGGCGTCGGTCTCGTGCATCGCGACATCAAACTCGAAAGTATGTCCCTCTTCATCCCCATCGCAGAGTCTCCTAATATAGCACTCCTTACACTTCTTTTATCGACAGACATCCTCCTAACGACGCCGGCTTTCTCCTCTCTCACCCCCCACTCTACTCGCCCAACACTTGAAACACTCCCAACTCCGCCCTCACCCCTAATTAAGCTTACCGACTTTGGACTTTCGCGGTTCATCGAGGTCGATGAGAACACAGGAGAGGGTGAGCTTCTTTGGACGAGGTGCGGTAGTGAAGCCTACGCTGCGCCAGAATTGGTCATGGGCACCGGAAGCGTTCGTGCGCAGGCCGCCAGAAAGCATCGTTCAATACCTCCAACTGCTAATGTGGAAGGTGGGGATGATAATGTTCGAGGGTTTTATGATGCACGCGAGACGGACGCTTGGGCGTGTGGTGTAGTGCTTTATGCGCTTGTGGGGAGACGATTGCCTTTTGGTGAGGGTGTTGGTGCGGTGCAGAACCAGCAGCATCAGCAGCAGAATAGGATTGGAGGAGATGGTGCGCCTGGGTATGGACATGGACATGGAAGGGGAAGTGTTGCTGAGAGGAGGCATTGGTTGATGAGGATTGCGAGGGGGGAGTATGAGTGGCCTGATGTCAACGTGAATGCTAGCTCTGTCGCGAATGGAGAGGACGGTGGGCGGCGTGACGAGTTGGTAGGGCAGACTCTGGTCAAGTCTGAAGGTGCGAAACGCATCGTGGGGAGGTTGCTTGTGCGAGACGCGAGGAAACGAGCGAGGATCATGGATTTGTGGGATGATGCGTGGATGTGGGGTCCTGGTGGGGGCTTGGCTGTTGATATGACTCAGGAGGAGTGGAGGGAGCGCGAACGAGAACGAGGGCGTGATCGGGAGCGGGTTGGACTTGGGGCTGATTCTGGAGAAGCTGAGATGGGGATTCCGCAGATTGTGAAGGATGGGGAGGAGACGACGATCGACACGGATTATGTAGATGAAGGCCGGTTCTTGGATGAGGGGTTGTGTGATGATGGGGAAGGTGAGGAGGAATGTGAGGAGGGTGAGGAGGAATGTGAGGAGGGTGAGGAGGAATGTGATGAAGTTGTGGATGGAGAAGAGGGGTGGTTGCTTGATCAGGAGGGGATTGGAAGTGTTGCGCGTCAGGAGGTTGTGTGACAAGACAGCTGGGCTACCAGTACTTCTGCGATGAAGTCTCTCGACAGCCAACTGAAGAAATTCGTTTCTCCCCGATGCCCCGTTCTTTCTACTCGTGTTGTTCCATGAAGCGGTGCATCCGCACCAATATGCCGATTGTGTCGCAAATTCTGTTTTCATTTTTCAAGACCCATGTACGTTTAACATTATCCTTATTCCCCATCCCACCTCCCTGTTATTGTTCTGCCCTTCGCCTATGTTCAATCTTATGTCGTGTACATACCTAACCATACATACGTATCATCATGTTCATGGCTCTCAAATCAGTCTCCTCAAATTGTCATTACCTTACGATTGTGTACATACACGTATTACGTTTCCCCTTGTTGTATGACCTGCCTGTTTGTTCTCCAGTTATTTCTTTCGCACACTAGATGGCACGTTTTAGTTTTAGTACTTAATGTTTTCGTATACTACTTATTCATAGAATGGTATGTTCCATTTTACGGTGGTCCTTATACAGTAAACTCCGTCGTAACACATGCTTGTCATGACCCATATTCCGTCACGACCCATAGTAATATCCACTGGTGGCAAAGTCGAGTTTTTCGTGCTTGGGCCCTTCTTGTACCTCATACACTGTCATACCCCATGACCCGAACACGGGACAAAGTGCTGTGTCAGGTTACGACAGAGTTGACTGATACATATCACACCTAAATAGCAGTTGAATATAAGAGTGTTTGCCGACCCTGGTAGTCATCCTACCACTGACTCCCCCCACCACCGCCATGTCGAACCCCAGAACCCCAGACGAATCCAACGGGAGCAGTACCCGAAAGACTATAGCCAGCGTGCTCACTACAGTCGCACATGCATCGGCTCCATTCATCAGCACGTTTCTTCTCATACACCTCGCGGCACCCGTGCTTGCGAACGTAGGTGGGACTCGGTTGGCTTCGCAAACCATGGTACGCCTCCTGTATCCTACTTCTCAATTCATATTAACCCTGGCAATGGGATGCAGTTATTGGGGCGAGAATACTACCAGACCAAATTCGGAGAGAATTACCTCGTACTGGGACCTCTCGCCGTACACGGTCTAGCCGGAATATCCAAACGTCTCTTCTTACTCTCTACTTCACCCCTCGCCGCGAACAGGGGTGTAGAGGCAAAGGCTCCACCAAGGCCAACAGCGTCTTTCCTTAGACCCTTGACAAGTCTGTTAAGTCTAACAGGCTACGCGACTGCTTTCCTGTTCCTGCCCATTCACTTCCTCGTGCATCGCGATTACCCTTCTTTGCCTAACGAACCCATATCCTCCGTTGGTCCTTCTTCTCTTGATTTTGAATATGTCAAGTATGGATTACATACTTGGCCTTGGAGGAGCTGGTTTTTATATGCTGGACTCGTCTGTTCTGTCGCCCTTCATGCTGCCGACGGTGCCGTCTTGATGTATGATACGTTCAAAGGAGCTTGGGGAGGTTTATCACGGAAAACACGGAGAACTCTCGCCATTGTTGGTGTAGTTCTTCCAGTCATTTTGGGGCTTGTTGTGATTGCGAGGGAACCTCCCATGATCACGTCGTTTTTGGAGAATAGGTATAAAGCTGCGTATATGCAGTCGAAGGTATTCCGGGCATAGCTGAGGACTTAATGTTACACTAATGTATATACCGTCGCTTTGTGATGATCATGATCCAATGAATGGTTCTACCCGTTATCGTGAAATATGATATTAGTAGATGTTGTGAGTTAGTGTCTAACGCTCATCGTTCTCATGGTCGGGACTGTGAATATCAAATAAGCCTCGAAACCCACACAAAAGGTAAGAGTAGAGACTTACACATCATCAACCCTTTAATATCCTTCACTTTCTTATGCTCTATACTCTTCCTCAATAACACAACACGCAACGAAGCCCAGGCCAGCAAGAGCACTCCAAACGCAACAGGGATGAGCCAGTATAGTGGGGACAGGTG
The DNA here is from genome assembly GCA_018524395.1 of Podaxis carcinomalis. Classification (NCBI taxonomy): domain Eukaryota; kingdom Fungi; phylum Basidiomycota; class Agaricomycetes; order Agaricales; family Agaricaceae; genus Podaxis; species Podaxis carcinomalis. The sequence continues at coordinate 128,298 of JAEUWJ010000549.1, forward strand.
CACCGAGCCGCCAAACACGACATGCAGCGGCGGGGGGTAGATAACGAACATGCCCAATGCAGCACCCACGAGGATACCGACAAAGTTCCATTTGTTGCTGACAACGCGACGACCAAAGGGATATGTGAGCTTCGCTTTGACGGCGAAGACGTTGAAGCACTGTGTGATGAAAATCGAGAGGTAGACGATAGATTGGGCTTGGCCAAGTGCATCAACTTGACGCGCAGCGCTAATGGCTTCCCCGCGGTAGTTGATAAAGTCGGCGCTACTCTTGGTGAAATACCCTAAGAGTGAAAGATCAGTTGGTGTGTCGTGAACATCAGGAAAGCGTGACAACCTCCAGCTGCCTGTGCCTTTTGTAAATCCGATGGTGAGAACCCGTTCTTCCAGAACACGACGAAGTAGGCAACCAGGCTAGCGTCAAAACCTAGTCAGCCAACCATCCAACTCATGGCAAGTACAAACAAGAATTTACTTGGCAATGGCCTCAATCATACCGGCCTCCAGGTACGCATAGCTCAAAAGACCATTATCAACGAGACTCTCGCTGTCAGTTTTCTCAAAGATGTCCTCCCAGAAGACTTTGGTGAAAGGCGCCTTCAAGCGGCCCAAGAATTGGTTGAGCTTGGGTGTTGTTATAATGCGTTCCTGGCTTTCTGGGTCCCTGCCGATGGTCTTCGAACGTCTGAGCGCGCGTTTCTTGAGCGAAAGAATTGAACGCGCATTGACTGCAGTGAAGGATATCATGAGTGTGCTGAGTTGTTGGGGCAGTGAGTGGAGGACATACCTGGCTTGCGAGGATTCAAACGCATTAAACCGTCATTCGTCTCTGGCTTGTCCCAAGCGAATGTAAGCTAGACAAGTAGAAGGGATCAACATCAGTAGTCGCACTGAGAAAGAGCGACACATACACCCATGAAGAGATCGAACCCAAGGTCTGTTATGCCAAACTATAAGATAAAACCTTGACCCGCATTCATTGTTACGCACCGATGACGAGAATCAAGATAGCAGACAGAGGGAGGGGTATTGGAACGACGACATCTAGACAGGTGTCAGGGCCCATTCACGCTTTGTGAATCACTCCAAGGTCTTGATACTTACAGAGAAGCTGAGGAATAACTTCGGGGGTACTGTGCGAGACCGTGTACCTGAAAGCGATGTCAATCTATATAGTTTAGTTGGTCCATGTTTGGTGAGCACTCACTGAATCGAGCGTTTCAAGTTGTTGAAAATTAGACGACCCTCGGCAACACCCTCTGCAAATATATAAATTAGTTTGGTGCCAAGAGTGATGCATAGTACCGAGTACTCACTAACAGTGGACGCAAAGTTATCGTCTGGGCAGCGCATCAATGGTCAGCACCTAAAGCGCCTGATGCGATACGATGGCACTCACCAAGCAGAATCATGTTAGCAGCCTCCTTTGATACATCGGAGCCAGAGATGTTCATCGCTATGCCCAAGTCGGCCTTCTTGAGAGCAGGAGAGTCGTTGACTCCATCACCAGTACTAAAAGACCCAGTAAAGACCCAAGCAGTTGATCAACAATGGAACCTGCTCACACTCCGACGATGTGACCCAAAGCCTGAGCGCGTTTGACTGATATTTGTATGAATGTCTATCTTCAGCGACACCCAAACAAATAAGCCTTACCGATCTCGAGCTTATGCTTGGGTGTAGTGCGAGCGAAGACAATTTCCTGCTTGTTGAAAACTAGGGAAGGAAAAGATTTTTAGTACGTGCTGCTTCCCGAATTCAAGGGAACGCGCACTCTGATCCCATTGCCATCCCTCGAGACTGTCGATGTCATCACCGTGAACCACAACAGCCGAAGTCTCGTCGTCGTAAATCTCCTCGATCGGACGACCAGTCTTGGCGCTCAATGATTCCCTCGTTTCACCCAGGATAAGATTGATCTTGCGAGCGATGGCCTCAGCAGTCTTCGGGTGATCACCTTCATTATACAAATTACTGAGCCATCCGTGCATGGCCAGGGGTCGAGAAACACACCAGTGATCATCATAACTTTGATACCAGCAAGACGAAGAGTACCAATGGCCTCGCGGACACCATGCTTAGGTGGGTCTTCTAAGGAGACCAGACTAACGAAGCAATACCCATCGCTGGGATAGTTCACGTCTGTCTTACTGAACGCGTAGTCTACGGGATATTTTTCACCAGGGAGAAGGTAATGCGCGCAACCGATGACACGATGACCACGGGATGCCATGTACTGAAAATATCAATCAGATGCGAACTCAGGTACATGACCAAAAGGAAGTCAGCCCACATTATAGGCATCTTCGTAGCGCTGTTTGAACTCCTCGGTGATAGGATAAGGTTTCCCGTCCTTGAGATAGGTGTTGCACTTAGCCAAAACGCGTTCAGGCGCGCCCTTGAGATATGCAGTCAAAGAACCAGCCGAGTGAGTCTTTTTCAACTTCAGACCGGTGTTAGCATATACTTTTCTTTTGGTAGCGGACATTAGCGGGACTTACGACTACGAGAGCCCATTTATTGGTGGAATTAAAAGGAACTGACCCGGCGGTTAACACAAGATGTCCGTGATAGGATGTTTGCAGCTCACTTTCGAATGCCTTGGGATACGCCTTGACATACGCATCATAATCCGTGGTTAGGTAACGAGCAGCAAAGCGGGTAAGACCGGTCTCCGTAGCATCGCCCAAAATAGTTCTCTGGTCAAATGGAACATCTATCCTGTCAAACTTGATGCGAGAGTTGAGTGCGGAAACGTCGACTGTTTCCCTCATTCCAGAAGTTTCAATAGAGAACATCTCGGTCTCATTATCGTCATTGTTTGACTAAGACCCATTCCAGTCAGTATCGGTGGAAGCTCGGGAGCATAAGGCAATCACTTGGAAAGTGGAGCACATCTTCTCGCCACTCCAGATGTTGGTGACCTAAATCTTCGTTAGACCCTTATCCGATCACGCTGCATAGTGTTCTAATCTTACCGTCATCTGGTTCCGGGTTAGAGTTCCAGTCTTGTCGGTAGCAAGCAAAGTCAGCTAAATCAGGCATTAGTTCCGAGGGCTGCAGAAAATTCACGCATTTCATACAGATCCCAAGGTTTCCACGCCCTGAAGATCCTTTACTAGGACATTCTGAGCAGCCATGCGCTTCGCGGCGATTGAAAGCAGGAGGGTGACGACGGAGGGAAGACCCTCAGGCACGAATGCAACGAGAACAGAGACGGCGAAAGTGACAGTTGATGCGACTTGACCCTTGTAGACAGTGGTGAGACCAACGGCGAAGAAAATGATAGCGAAGATAAGGGCGATTGAGGAGACAGTGATGACGAAGCGACCACTGCGACAAGAAGCTGAATTCAGTGCGGATAATTCCGACTGAAGTATCCTTACATTTCGATGGCGAGAGGACTCTTGTTGCCGCTTTCGCTACCAGTAAGGCGGGCAATTTGGCCTAATGGACTCAAGTCAGTGAATGACCCCATGTGTATCGGACAAAAACTCGCCGATGAAGGTGTGATCACCAGTGCGAACGACAACTACGTTGCAGTGAGAAACAAAAAATAACGGCAAGGCATGAGATACTCACTTCCCCATGCTTCACCGTTGACGACGAGCGTGGAGTTGAACGCCTGTCCAAATGTGAGCGACTTTCGGCAGGGACGAAAGAGATCACGCACCAAGTTCTCGGCCTCTGCAGGGCGAACCTGCGATCCATTGGGCATAGCGAAACGTTCCTGAGGCTCGGATTCACCGGTGAGGCTACTGTTGTCCATTTTCAACTCGGACGAGGCAAATATTAGCAGATCAGCCGGGGTCTTGTCGCCACTCCTCTGAAGTATTGTCAATAAGGTTGGGGGACCACAAGGAAAGTGTTATAGAGCTCACCAAAAGTACGATATCACCCTTAACCAAGTCGGCGGCGGGAATAGTTTTGATTGTGCCATCCCTAACGACACGGCAAGAGGGAGGGATCATGGCAAGGAAAGAAGCTAAAATAGCCTCGGATTTTTGAATCTGGTAAAAATCGATGAAGGCATTGATGAAGGCAACACCGATGAGGATGCCCCCGAGGTATGTGTTTTGGAAGTTGGCCTATAGGAGCGGTCGACATCATAATACTTGGCGCATGGAGTATCCGTGACGCACGTGGAAGTCGATCCCCAGCAACACATACTCAAGGATCCCAGCGACGATCAGTAGGACATTGAACATCGTGAATAGCCTGTCGATGAACTATGCGTCGTATTAGCCACAAGTTCTGAAGTCGAAAGGATCCCGGTACCTTTCTCACAGCCGACTTCTTTTTCGTCGGAGTGAGCATATTGCGCCCATCTCGTTGAAGACGGGTCTTGGCTTCCTCCTCTGTTAGTCCATACGACTTAGACGCGTCCTTATAGTCGAACGACGTGTCGAGAACCCCTTCTAGAGCGCTGAGAGGGAGCCTGTGTTCCTGAATGTCGAGGCTCGTAGGCTCGGCGGGGCCACGCTTGTTTTGTTTCGAGATATCGAGATGCTCGTACCCAGCGTCGGCGAGATCTCGCTCTTCTTGCGTGAGAGTCCGCTTCATTTCCGGCCCCTTGGGACGAGTTTGTCCGATATGGCGCTCTTCGCGAATATTGCCGCTCTCCGGGAAGGCTACTGTGCGCTGAGCAATAATCGCATCGTCATCGTCGACCTTGATGTCGTCCATTATAGTGTCAGAAGGAGGCTGCATAATGACCAGAGAGTCCCCGTAGGTAAGAACACAAGGTCCACGAGAAATAATGTTTTATCTCTTTATACTCAACCCTTCCTCTCGAATACCCACTGTCTCGGATGGAATATCATACCGAATGGGGACGAAGCTCTGAGCCCTTCCATTGGAATTCATTGAATTTGATACGTCATGGAAGTGGCGCACGGTATGAGAGTACTTCTCCAGCGAACGGCCAAAAACCCGCATCCACAGGGAAGTTGAAGTACCCAGAACACACAGAGATAGAGCTATTTATGTTTCCTCCATTTAACGTCGAACCGACCTGCAACGAAGCGGTAGGGGCCATTGTTGATTGCGTGGAGATCTTTCAGGCTAGCCAAGGCACGAAAGGAAGGATTGACTTGGTTGCAGAGGGTGCGTCACCTTGTGCCTTGAGCAGGACAGGCTTAAACGAGTTAGTGCAGACCCTCTGCCAAGTCTTCTGTGATCCCACGTCCTCGGAAGACTGAACACGTACAGCGACTGGGTCTCCAGATCCAGAAGGCTAAAGGAAGCAATCCATTTCTGCGTAAGATTGTCTATCTGTCATGTTTTGCGAGATCGCAGATATTCCATGAGGACCGGGAGGAAGTTCCGCTTTACGCCCAAGCGACTGTTGGAAATTCCACGTTTCCTAATTTCCTAATTTACTGATCCCCGGATCGTATGGTGTGAAGCTGGTATGCAAAGATTTCAAAGCAGGCATATGTAGTCGTGGGGTGACTATAGCTGATTGTCACGGGCGCATAAATACCCAGATTTGCAACCACGGTCCATTGGACACTGAGTATGAAAGGATCCACATTTCTATTGCTACAATTGCAACTGGGTTTTGCATATCAACATCAACCTTCCGAAACCCTATAGATTCCCTCAGCCACCTGCGTATGCGAGCATACGATACGATGTTGCCCGAGGGAATTACGAAGAACCAAGGTGACTTAATCTTTCGGGCTTGAAGCACCCACGAGGTCTTAGATGGGTGCTTCCGGCAGAAACGATTTCCATCGAAGCAAGAATCAATAAACGTGGCAGTGGAGAACTGCTAAGAACGACATTTTGAGGTCCGTGGGTACACCAAGGGCTCGAAAAAAAGGGTCTTTTCCCTGAAGACATCGAACGGAAATCTGTGACGAAGGGAAGGAGGTCTATTTGTGTGAGGTGGTTCTTTGAAGGGATCAATCCGAGTTGATCTATATCATCATAACTTATGCTTTCCCCGGTTACATGCCCTACCATAATCGCACGAATCCCTTCTTACTCATCGTTCTTTCTTTCCCCCGAGTTCCCTTCTCGTCGGAGGGTAGGATCCTTGCTCCATTTCATGGACTCTGATGTTGGTGGGCTCCTTCGGAAGACCAAGACCGGTTTTTGGCTGCCACACTGAGCCAGAGTTGATATTCATCTCGACAACGGCGAAGTTCCCCCTTCAACAGAGGACTTAGGGAGACACCGGACCTCTTTTATGGAAGTTGCAATTCACTTCCCCGACGTTGGTCTAATAATACCACTCATCTTGTGTCGGCATGCCTTCAGAGGACGGCGCACCCTCCCCGACAAATGTCCAGCTGAACACCATGCGTGTCTCAGAGTGACAGGTACGAGACACGGTCGAGGGGTCCTGAGCGGTCCCGGTCAGGTCGCAGAGGGCTCTCGGGAGTATAAAGCGCGCTCGCTGCAAGATGCCTCGTCAAGTTGCAATCCAAGCCACTTACACAACAGTCTAAGTCACTATGAAGTTCACCTCCACTCTCGCTGGTATCGCCCTTGCTGCTTCTTCCGCTATGGCAGCTTCCGTTACCTACGATTCGGTTTACGACCAAAAGACTGGGTCCCTCTCGACCGTCGCTTGCTCTAACGGTCAGAATGGCCTCCTCACTCGCGGATACAAGACTTTCGGAGACCTCCCGGGATTCCCGTATATTGGAGGAGCTTCTGCCGTCACTGGTTGGAACTCGGCAGAGTGTGGCACTTGCTGGGAGCTGACCTTTACCAATGCTGACGGCAGCAAGAAGTCGATTAATGTCACCGCGGTTGACTATACCGCAAGCGGTTTTAATATCGCCCTGACCGCAATGAACGACTTGACCGGTGGGCATGGAGTGGAGTATGGAGTTGTTGATGTTACGTCCAGGAAGGTAGACCCGACTGGTTGCGGCTTCAAGGCCACTTGAGAAGCGATCTGGTAGGTGATTGTTATCTTTAAGTATCCGGATTATTTCTGACACAACCGTGCCAGATTATTCAATTCTTGTATCTTATATGGACTTGGTGTTTATTACGGACTCCTGTATGTTGTATTTTGCCGAGTAAGAGATGTTGGTTTTGCAATCCGCTGAATTTGAGTGGTGGTCACAACACACGTAAAAACATCGAAGGTTCGGCTCCTGCCAGCGGCGAGGTCCTCTTGATTAAGGGGTGATAGTACAGCTTCGTCAAGGGCTATATTAGTCTATATTCTGCAGCATAAAGAGCATTGTCCATGAGTTTGCCAGGGGATAAGCTGAGCCTGTTTGTTCATATCTTGAAACCGAGACTACGCATGCAGGCGAGGTGGTTCTGAACCTCTTCTTTGCATTTCTCGGGTGCTTGTTCACCGTATTTGAGGAAGCAGTCGTCTCTTGCGGATTTGGTTTGGGGACAAGCACAGCATCTGTTGGAGTCAGTGAGTATACTCAGTTCCTTCAAGGCATGTATTTACGCACGGTTTGAGGCCTTGCGGGTTCAAAGGGTTTTGTTTGGGATCTGTAGGGTCATACGGCTTTTCTTGGGCGGCAGGTGAAGGTGAGCCTGACCACCAAGAAGTGATCTGGTGCATATTAGATAGTAGATGAGCTTAGGAACACATCTTTACTTACTTTCCCAAACATGCTGGCGAACAACGGGAATGTAGTGGAGGTTAGCGGAAGGTAGTAGGAAAGTACAGTCTGGACTTGTGTTTTGCAATTTCACCATCCGCGATGGTGCTGCATCACGTGTAATTTCCCCATTTGGGATAGGGTTAATATGTCAATGTAGTACGTTTTGACAGTGCAAACGATATCCAGCCGCAGCTACAAGTTCCCCAAAGCTCCTCTGGTTTCCTTCCTTCCTTCTACGTCCATGCTCCACTGAGCTGCCCAGTACACTATAGAAGTCTACTCTATAGCGGGATTCAATGCGGACGCTGTGGTATCTGATACTCCTGAGGGCCTTATCCTTCTCAGCCCATGCACAGACATGCGAAAACTATGGCACACCAAACGGATCAAACTGCTCATGTCCGACAGGATTTGGGGGAGAGACATGCTCGCAACCTGCCTGCGGGGGCACTATCTTCCAAGGATCTCAACGACCACTCGTGCCAGCCACTTCGGGATTCGCCAATCTCACCAGTGCTGGTTGTTCTTGCCAGAATGGTTGGACAGGGACGGGGTGCAATGTGTGCACTAGTTCTAGCTCCTGTCAGAATGCTTTCTCTTCATTGGGACAGTCTATAGGCTCTGGGTCGGTGTTTGGTGGGCAGACAGGGCAAAATGACACCCTGGTGTGCAACACTTCGCCGAGGGTGTGGGCCGCGGGACAGATGAGCTGCCAGGTCAATGTACGTACTTGATGCCCTGCTATTAAAGTTCCTTGTTCATACCACCCTTAGAATCCTACGCTCCAAGGCCTCTACCCTCGACAATCCACCCTGAATATCATGCGAACACGCCAACCTTCCCTCACTCCATTGCCAAATTCGACGGCGTTCGGCGATGCTCAGACTATCTACGCCCAGCTCTTCTATGATGGCGTGGAGCAGTTCTATTGTCACGCGAATTCATGTACACAAGAAGTTAATGATTCAGATGGAAGTGCTAACTGGCGCTGTAACAACTTGAAATGCACCTGCCGACCCGGGACCACCTTCTGCGGCGGAGTACCTGCAAGTGACCTCACTAGCCCCATTAATGGGCTAGTTGACACTCTCGACATCGAATGTGGTGCTGTCAATGCTTCAACTAATTCTGCTTCTTGCAGTTTCAAGCAAGAGACGCTCCAATCGCTCTTCGGCCCTGGTGGACTTACGCTTGATGGGTGCACATTCGGAGAATGTGTGAGACAAGGGGTGATTGATAACGGTGGAAACTTAACGGACGCTACAACTACTGAGGACGGCGGTTCGGGTCTTAGTGGTGGTGTCATTGCTGGTCTAGCTGTCGTTGGAGGACTCGTTCTCCTGGCGCTGCTCACATTAGCATGGGGCCTTGTACAACAGAGAAAGGCGAGGATATCCGGCTTGAAGGATATAAACCGACGGAGGGTTGCCCTGGAATGGGCCGATCTCACCTATGTCATCCCTGGGTCACAGACCCGCACATTTTGGGGGTGGTTTAGTAAGAGTGATAGCGACTCTTATGGCGAGAAAACTATTCTCAATGCGCTGCACGGGCGTGTGGACCCTGGGCAAATGATGGCTATTCTGGGACCTAGTGGTGCGTGTCCCTTGCAAAAGGATGCATTACGTTGTGGCTAATCACACAAATGTCTTTTAGGCGCTGGAAAGACCACTTTGGTGGAGATTCTTGCGGGGAAGAGCAAATCAGGTGTGATATCTGGTCAAGTTCTTACCCCGTCCAGTGAGGATCTCCAGGGAAGTCCTCGGATTGGATTCGTGCCACAACAAGACATACTTCCTCCTATGCTCACTGTATTCGAAGCCCTGCTCTTCGCCGCCCGTTTGCGACTGCCTGAAAGCATTCCCGACACGGAGAAGCAAGAAAGGGTTCATGCATTATTAGAAAAGCTTGGTATTGAGAACATCAGAAACGCGCGTATTGGAGACAACACCGGTGGAAAAGCTCGTGGAATTAGCGGTGGAGAAATGAGGAGGGTTAGTATCGGACTAGAACTTATTTCCTCACCAGATATTCTTATTCTCGATGAGCCCACTTCTGGTAAGATATTTTATCCGGTAGCCGTTGATAGTCTTATCGGGGGAACACTTACAGGGCTTGATTCGGTCTCTGCCGCTCGCGTCGCAAGTGTGCTCCATGACATCGCTCATGATCCCGTCAATCCGATTCCCGTAATTGCATCCATCCATCAGCCAAGGTGTGTGTCCATTTTTCGGCCGTGCGTACCAATATGCTGAAATTGTCTCAGTTCGCAACTGTATCAACAGTTCGACACCATTCTTGTGCTCTCACAAGGCCATGAACTCTACTCTGGCGCAGGCTCAATGGCTCCCATTGAATACTTCAAAGCCAATGCAGCAAACGTTGCACCGGCTTACCCGCAAGGTTACAACGTAGCCGATTACCTTCTTGAAGTTGCCAGTGACCCGCCAGTCGGTCTTTTCGAACTGTCACCCCGCAAGCATCATTCCCATGGTCATGGCTCGAATGGTGAAATTCCGGACAAGGAACACACATTGCTGCAACAGGAAGGTGGAAGCAAGGAGAATGCGGATGGCCTGGTTACTCTGAATGGTAGTGCTTCTCATCTGCATAGAGTCAGACTAAGGCATCGGTCGAGATATGCGACGACGTTCTTGACTCAATTGCAATATCTGTCAGGGAGGGAGTGGAAGATTCTTCGAAGGTACGCTAAGCGGGTCCGGTCGTGTCGTCCATCTGACGCGTCGCCTACAGGGACAGGTCACTGTTTATCACTCATGTAGCAGTCGCGAGTGTCCTTGGAGTCTTCTGTGGTACGTCGACCTCTCCCGATGCCGGCTTTTGGCGCTGAGTCCTGTCAGGTGGTCTCTATTACCAGACTGATACCTCCATCGCCGGCTTCCAATCTCGTGTCGGTTGTTTGTTCTTCTTGGTAAGGAGTCCTTTGTCTCTACATACCCCTCCGCGATGCTGACGCAGCCATAGGGTGCCCTTATTGCATTCTCATCTCTCAGTGCACTTTATAATATCGTTGAGATTCGACCCCTTTTCCTTCGTGAACGTTCCGGCGCGTACTACAGCCCTACGTCTTGGCTCCTTTCTCGCTTCATTTTTGATATGATACCACTTCGGCTGATACCAACTATCATCGTTTCCTCTGTGTAAGTCTGGCCCACAGTCTCTTTCGGCGCTGTTGCTGATGTATTGGAAGTACCTATTGGATGGCAGGATTGGCTCCACACGCCTCTAACTTCTTCAAGTTCCTTTTCGTCTTGGTTCTATACAGCCTTGCTATGACCCTTTTCGTGAGTACCCAACTCGGAGGGCGTCACTATTCCACTAGACTTCCATTTCCATAGAATTTCTTGCTTGGCACATTATTCCAAAACGGCGGCATCGCTATATTGCTTTCAGCCCTGACAGCACTATATCAAATGACGTTTGCAGGATTCTTCGTGCATCTCAACGCTATACCTCCTGTGCTTCGATGGTTGCAATGGTTGTGCCCACTCAAGTATACCCTTGAAGCACTCTCTGTCAATGAAGTTGATTCGGGGCTGTTGATCGAGGATAAGCTGCAGGGTGTGCCTGTCAGCATTTCTGCAAGTCTGATCATGAACTTGGTATGAGTTAAAACAACACTCAGAGGAATTAGATGTTGACGTTCTTGACAGCTCTTTGGGTTCGGTTCGAACAACTATTATCGCGACATTCTTGTCCTATTTGCATTTATCGCCGGGTTTGGCCTTGGTGTGATAGGTGTCGTGTGGTTCAAAGTTCGTGAAAGGCGGTGATTTTCCCTTGTTTGTTGTTCGACATTGTGTATCCTTATCATCTTGTATCTACATCTATTGAACTCAGTGGCCGTATCCAATTGACACTCCTTTCTTCTCCGGCCGAAGTCATTGACATGTAATCCAAACAAAGCCAAATATGACGTTGACGGCAATGTAAGTGCTGAACATTGACTTCATCCAATACCTCCCTTTATGCTATCTGCGTGGCCCTGCAGATATGCTACCTCTACTAGTTGCACGATGGAAGGTTCTGCTATGTTCATGTATCATCACGACGAGTCTATCTTTGCCTGGGGCAGCGCTATGGCCATTCCCTAAGAAACGCTTTACAGGAACGGCGTTGGTGGACGCTGGGACACTGGGGTTAACGGGGGATAGGAGGGTCGTTGCATTCGGGGACTTCAATGGAGACCAATTGTGCGTTTTTCATAATTTATCCAATGGGGCCGCCAGCTCATCGACGGTTCTGGATTTGAATAGTCTGGACGTGTTGTCGCTTGCTTCAGATCAACAAACGCTTTCAGTTCATTACTGGAACCATGGTGCGCAGAGTACTCGGTGTTGTGGGTCGGAATAGGTCTGATTTTTCTGTAGAGAATTTCGTATTCCAAGAGGGCGATCATTTCAAACATCCCTCCAAAGTCCTTAATGTCGTCCCCGGCGACTTTACGCATTCAGGGAAACTCGATATGCTCGTGATGAGTGAAGGTCGTACTAAAAACGAAGTTGACATGTATGTCTATCCTTCTATACCCGGAGACGGGTTTGGTGAGCAACTCATACCAAACCTCCTCGTATGGCTTGGCTAATCATGCCGTCAAGATACCGCACACCCGATAACTGTCCAGTCATCAACGTCGGCGCAACCTATACCCTTAGATGTTGATGGAGACCTAAGGATTGATCTACTCGGGTTGACAACTGATGGTGACAGTCAACTTCGGGTGTGGCAGAACATCTGGAATTCATCAAGAACAGATTCACCTTTGTTTGAAGTGTAAGCGGTTGATGTTCGGTTTATGACCCAGTTGTTGATTCCCTGTACAGGCAGGACTCGCATTTCAAGGGATCTCAATGCAAGATTGCAAACCCACACAGCAACGCGGTTGTGGATCTGAATGGTGATTGCTTAGCTGGTAGGTACTTGGCTATCTGCGAGAGCATATGTTAAGTGTATGCTTTCAGATGTTTTCCTTGTTTGTGACGAGGGACGTGGGGAAAAATCCTATCAAATCTGGCTGAACAAGAAATCGCAAGGGTTCATCTTAGCCACGCGAGGCACTTTACCAACTGGCACGCAAAGTATCTCTTTCGCCGATATTGGTAGGTTCGGTAAGCTGGCTCCCCTATCCTCCCTAACAATATCAAAGACAGGGACGGAACCATCGACATGATTATCACAACATGTAGAAGCGTATCCTCGAATGGTGTAGGCTCAGACTGCTACATCAACATCGCATACAACCAACAGCTTGGCCTATGTACATCTACCACCGACTCTGGGATCAAAAACGGCATCCGGGTGTGCCGGCCTCCTAATGATCTTTGCACAGCGGATGATGAATTCAAATTCGATCTTCGAGACAGTCCAGACAATGAGGTGCGTTCACACCCACTAAGACTTGTGCGACTCACATGCACATTGATTCATCCTTAGGCTTTCGTCCGCTTCCCCATCTCATCTCTTTTCTCTGACCATGCATCACTCCTGGTGACAGATACCACTTATGATCCGCCCATTCCTGTTTCTTTACGTCTCGGAGATGCAAATCTAGATGGTTTCCCCGACTTTTTGATGATAATTGCCTCAGGCAATGATCGGACACCCCATTTCGTTTATTCTGTGCGTTGTGCACGGGGTGTTACGGGTTGTAAACCCGACGGGAGTGGGAAAAGGGGGTGGATGGTTGCGGATGCCGGAACGAAGGCATTGCAGCGTGTGAAGGACGCCAGGGGAATATCATTTTTAGACATGGATGAGGATGTGAGTGAATTATGCGCGAATTATGCCCGTGGATGCTTTGCTAAGTCTCCGGTTGTAGGGCACCCTTGATATCCTAGTGCAACGGACCGGTTCGCAGGACGGTAGCAAGATCTTGTTCGTGCAGAACAACTTTTACTATGATGCCTTCTTCCTCAAGGCGATTGGTGCGTTTTTGCTTTGCGGACCGGATTGTTGCATCCAGGAACTGATGGAAGCACGTTTTTAGTCTTGAATGGCGCTTGCAACAACGGATGGTGCTACTCGACTAATGGTTCCGAGCGCTACCATGTATGCCTTTCTCCTCCACCATTGGTGTTTATCGCTCATATATTCGCTTCTCAGCCATTTGGCGTCAGCTATTCAGGCGCGTCATACAAGTATACAGTGTTCGATACATCAGGACACCGTTCAGCTGCTCAAGGTACGTTACTTCTTCCAATCCAAGTTTTTTTTCCACCTAATGCTTCCCGCTTCCCCGATAGTTGGCCAACTCCCACAAACATCCTACCATGCCCTCCAAACACCCTACTCTTTCTTCGGCTTAGGGCGGACAAATAACTATATTGAGAATCTCTTCGTCGGGACCACCCTTCATGTGCCAGGACACTATATCAATATGGAGGGTGTGATACCAAACTCTCGCGTTGTCATCCTCCCGCCACCGGACGGTAGAGGGGAGGACGGGGAAGGATGGAAGCGAGAGCTGTTTTTGAGACCTGGGGAGTGGATTCCCTGGGTTACAGTTACATGCATTGTTGGGATGGTGATACTGGCGGTTATTGTATTCGTCCTGCATTTGAATGAGAAAGTGAGTCCTATCTGTATTTTATCGTATAACGTATACTGACGAAAATGTCTCTAGAGGGAAGATGAGTTGGAGAGGAGACGGGCATCACACCACATCAACTTTGATGCTCTATAGTCTTCAAGATGCCGTTGGCTTTGATTTCGTTCTCTACATTCTTCTTGCATGCATGGTTGTAATGTATACGCATAATTTAGTTATACTTTGATTCACCGATGTACATCATTGTCTTATCCAGTTACTCAAAAATCATTCTTGCTTTCGAAAAGAAAGTCCCATTATCACACAAAATATATCATATACACAAGTCCATGAATCTTCCGTTCACTCCGGCCTTTATCGACTAGGTACAGGCGGTACCGGCCGCTTCTCCTTCTCACTCTGTAACCTTCCCTTGACAAAACTCACCCCAGCTCTCCTTAACAACGCCCTCCTCCCCATTCCACTCATATCAACATACACTAGCCCAACATTTCGCGCCGTCCCAGCCATCAACAACGAACTCTCCCCAGCCTCCGGACCATACTTGTGGTGCATGACACGGCCAAAGTTGTCAGTACCGACGTCAAGGAGTTTGCGGGCCGAATCGTCGATGGTGGAGAGAATCAGGTCGGCGGAGATGAGGATTCTGGAGGTTTTGGAGAGCTTGGGCTGAGGTGGTGATGTTGATGAGGAGGGGGTTGATGGGATTGGCTGTTGCGGTTGCTGTTGCGGTTGGATGGCGCATGGGGGGAGAGGTGGTGGTGGTTGAGGTGATCCTGGACTCGAGCTCGGAGCGGAATTGGGATTGGAGCGAGGAGGGAGGGGAGGTTTGGAATCTGGGTTGTTCCATTGTCGAGGTGGAAATGCGGATGAAGTACCATGGTAAGATCCAGTGGTAGGCCCAGAGGTGGTAGCGTAGGGAGGTGTTGGTGATAATGATGGAGAAGTAGAAGGAACAGGTGTGAGTGAACCATGTGGAGCTGGGGTATAACCTAGTCTGTTCTGCCTTGGTCTGGCACCCATAGCGCGTCGGATCATACTATCGATCGTTCTGACCGTTTTTGCACTGACTTTGACGGCTTGTCCAGAAACAGTGTGTACGGTTCGGAGGCCTTTGCGAGTGCGTTCCGAGGTAAGAAAGACGACTGCGCGTGGTGGGAGAGGCGGCGGTGTTGGACTAGCGTTTGCACCACCAACAGGAGGTGAGGTTGTCTCTTTCTCATTCGTAGCAGCCAAGTTGGGAGATGAGTGATGCGGCGAAGGGGAAGATTTCGAAATGTAGTAGTTGGATGCGGTTGTGATTGTCGTGACCAACAGATTGGTGGTGAACGATATCGCATGGCTATGTACATAAAATGGAAGATGCAGGTTATAATTAGGAGAGGTTCTATGATGATGGGATAGATGCAATGGTAACATACCTGACAACTGTGGCGGACTTGGTGATCCAATCTTGTTGGTCAGGAGGTACGATCCGTGCAAATGCTTCCATGGCATTTGCATCTGATTCGCGTAGGCCAGCTTCGTCTGGCACTTCAATAACGACTGGGTCGTTCTCGTGCCCTCTTTGATACATTCCAGGGTCCTCCCGAATCCGGAAGCGATCCTCGACTTGACCAATAACTTCGCCTGTGTCCTCGTTGATCATCACGAGGTGACCTCTGAGGTCTTTATCGTCGCTGGCGTAGGATGGTGGGGGCTCATTTGGAACAGCACGGGCCTGGGACTGAGCCTGAGCTTGGGTAGAGGAGGAAGTCGGAGAGCGAAAGTCGATAGCATATTGCTCCAAGATGCCTTCAAATGTGTCCAAATCCTCATGCAGGGGAGTTGACTTGGCGTCTCCAGGTGGTGTTGGGACAGTGAGCATGATCTCGTTAGGATCGGTCGGTGTGCTATAGAATGTGTAAATCCTGGCAGTAGGAGTATCTGAGCGCTGGATAGTCCTTGCTGGATCTATGGGCATCTCGGACGTGTTTAACCTGAGCACGAGATAGACATCACGTTCTTCTGCACGGGAGGCGTCTGGAATGGGGACAGTGACACATTGGAGACCGAGAGGGCCCGATTCCGAGAAATCCTTGGATGAGAGAGTGCAATTAGGGAGATTGAGAAGGAGAAAGGCCTCAGGAGATGCTTGCATGACGAGAGTCAAAGGGGGGGAGTTGAACGAGACTTGTTGTATGGAAGAGGTATTTATTGGGAAGGGTACACCGCCTTGGACAACGACAATCTCGTCCACGTGAAATGACATAATCGGTATCTACTGTCTACTGTGTCTTGGCTTTCACCGCTGCCCATACACCGCTTAGCCACTAATTCACAACCGGAAATCAAATGACACTCACGTTTCACAGGTTTCTTCCACATGTTGAAGTTGACCACTGTCCGTGAAACGAATAGTCCCGACAGAATGACCGCACAAATCACTCGAGCAACCTCCGGATCAACAGGCTCAATCGCCTTCCCTGCAGAGGCACCACCGAGGAGTTCAACGATTAAGATATGCAGGTCAACCCAGAATGGCTGTGCATGCGTCAAAAAGGCATAAAGGCCCGTCAACGCAGGCGCACACCACAGATCCACTATCGTCCATCCATATGCTTGCAGCTCCGGAGGAGTCTGTACTGCCATTGGAGTGGGGTCAAGGAGCGAAAACAGATTCGTGAAGAAGAATCCACCATTGGCTGTGATCTACATTATCATACACCTCAGTTACACCAGGGGTAATTTCTGTAGTAGTGACTTACCAATGAAGTGACTAGAAGAGTCCATGGAGAAGAGGCGATGATAGAAGATTGGTTTTGTGTCACAGAGGGAGGAATGAGGTTGCACAAAAGGTAGGCTCGCGTGAATCCGTCAACAATCGACAACGGTAGTTCCGTCTCTCCTGTCAAAGGAGGCACAGAGGGTAGGTATTCCACAATTGCCTGGACAGCCGCATACAACGCCGGCACAGCACCAGAAACCATGAACGAAGGCGGAAATCCCAAGAAAGGTGCTTTGAGATATTCTTGAGTGGCCAGCACACGACCAGGGTCATAAGAGGTATGCTCACCAGTGATCGCCTCTCCTCCATAAACCACCAACAGCGTAGTAGCCAAAGCCTTCACAAATGACTTCTCCTCCAAGCCCGCCTTGCCTCTAGTCGACATATGCTTGGCTTGTAGCTGTTCCCTCACTTGCCGCAAGATTATACACAGCCGAAATGTGGCAATGACATCAAGCGTGCTGAGCCCGACACCGAACCAAGTGAACGGCGCAATGGGTGTCAATGCATACCGAAAGACCTCGACGAGTGAGGAAACGAGGAGGGACATGATGAAAGTTGTGAATGGGTCGCGAGTCGTGTAAAAGGTCTGCCGCAGGGAACAAGGGGGAGGATGAATGACTGCAGGCACCTCGGCTGAAGTAGCGTCATGGTTGATGGCGCCGTTCTTCGGAGAAATTCGCACTCAAACCCTTCGGCTCCATAGCTTAATCTATATTTCGAGGATAGAGTAGTAGTTTCCTCTGGCTTTCATACAACCGAAGTAGACAAACCTCTGCCAAAAAATGAAATCGTCTCCATTTCTTATTATCTTCTTTCTTATTGTTCCAGATGATGGTCCTTTACCAGTAGTATAGAATACCAAACCACACACAATACTACTTCAGTTCTCATATGAGTATCATTATGTGACGAGGCGTCACTAGGGGTGAACGGTTCTCGGCACACGTAGAAATAACAAG
>JAEUWJ010000662.1:0-57203 GCA_018524395.1 Podaxis carcinomalis
CCTGTTTCCCTCCCAACACCTCTGCTGCCCTCCAGCACCCTCTTCACCCCTCTAGTGTCTCCTGCCCCTCACCCAGCCCCCCCAAGTAGCTTTTTTTGGTAGCTAGGCTTGTAGCTACCTTAAGAAGTAAATAATTTAATTTAAAATGGTTCATTCTCGCTACCAATCTCCAACCTCAACTAGGGACTCACCATCCCCTCCCCCTGACCCAACACCCAGGAAAGGAAAGGGCAAAGGAAAGGGAACAAAGCAGAAGGCCCAGAAGAGGCTTTCTGAGGGGTCAGCTCAGCCCACAAAGAAGTCAATGGAGGCCCTACCATCCCCAACCACCATTAAGAGATCCATAGCTTCTCCTCCTCATCAAATTATCCCCTCAGCTCCCTCAACCTCCACAGTCCCCCAATGTCAGCATCGCTCCAAGGTGGTGTTCAAGCCTAAGACTCCATCTGGCTCTTCTGAAAGTGAGGAGTCAGAAAGTGAGGAGTCAGAGGGTTCTGAGTCAAGTCAAGGTGATGTACCAATGGCTATAACACCTGGGGTCCTACCTGGTGGCAATTCTTTTTAGATGCCAGAGCTAGTGACTTAGCTAGCACCCATGTCTCTTTACAATCACTCATCCTGGGCTTCAATCAAGCACTCATCTGGGCTAAGTTGGCACTTGTTGTTGACTCTGCTTGTTTTCACTCTGGTGTCATCACCTTCTCAACAGGCAGTGTCTTGTCCCAGGCAGATCTCCAAACAATTGCTGCCTCACTTCCCTCTGTGCTCAAGAGCACCTCAGTCACCCTCCCTGTTTCCCAATCTTTTATCAAGATTGTGGACATTCCATTCTTCCCAGCTAATGGCTTCACACTCTCAGCTGACCAAGTCAAGACTGGGGCTTCTGCCTCCCCTTTCTTCCCCTCCTCTGACATGCACCATTTGCATGTCATCTGCAATTCTGCCAAGTCTGATACTGCCACTGTGTGGATCGACTTGGTTGACTCTCAACAAGGCACCCTTGCTTCCTCCCTCATCAACAGGTGTATCATGATCAATGGCGTGTCCTGCCTCATCAAGGGTGCTCAGGCCCACACTGGCACTGGGCCATCCTTCTGATGCTTGCTATGTGCATACACCCAAGTGTCCTCTCTGTGGGGTCCTCACTTTGACACCTCCCACTGCTCCATGGTGGGGTGCTGCCAAGGTAATCCCAAAGCTAAACCCCCCATTCCACCTACCTCCAAGGGTGCTCCTTGTCCTTATGCTTCCAGGTGCCTGAACTGCTTGGGTGCCTACTTCTCCAATGACTGCTGGTACCCATACTGGCCACATCAATTCAACTACAAGTGGATTCATGGGAGATACCAACATGATGTAGAGGCCAAGAAGGCTCCCTCTGGGGGCCAGAAGGGCTAATGCATCACCATATGCTTCTCCTCCAGTGTGCTAGTTCATGGCCATGGACTGGCCTTTGGTGAACAGTTTCATTTTCATTCATGTAGCTCAGGACACTTGTAGTTTTTGTATTTGTTTGTTTCCTTTTGTTTCCTTTTGTTTCTTTTTCTTTCATACATTGGGACTGCTACCCATTTGCCTAGATACTCTTTGTAGTAGATTGATGATGGCAATAAATGTTGAGAAAAAAAAGAATTGTGCTTGACCTTGAAGACCCAGCTAGAGTTAACCACCTTCTTTCCAGGAGGCAATTTAACAATTTCCCAGGTGATATTGGACTCCAGAGAGAAGATCCCATTGTCACAAGCTTCTACTTACTGAGGAGTGTCTGGGTACCTCATAGCAGCCTTATAGGTGTGAGGATGAGGCCCAGAAACCCTTCCAACAAACTCCACCTCAGCAAAGTCACTGTCAGCATGAAAACTGGCTTCATCATCACTCTCATCACTTCCTCCAGGCAGGATACATATTCTTTGCTTCTTTGTTTCTCTTCTTTCTTTTTCTTTCAGGCTTTGGTACTTGGGACTGCTATCACACACCCATTTGTAATAGCTAGTCTATTGCAATAAAAGTTGATTTAAAATATATATATATATATATATATACTCCTGTAGGAGTTATAGAAAATGTCCCAGTGATCTATAATGCAACCTTATGTATTCTTAGAGCATGATGGGAGAGTATGTGTAATCAGAAACAAGCCCTTTCAGCAAGCTTCTGAATGTGCAGGTGGATGGATGAGACCTGCTACAGCCTTATACTCCCTGTAGGGGTTGCAGAGAATGTCCCAGTGATCCATAATGCAGCCTTATACTGTATTGTGGAGGGAATCCTAAGGAGCTGCCTATTCTGCACTCCCAGGAAGAACCATAGACAAAGTCCATCAGTGGCTATGGGCACCATACATGCCCTATATAGGGTCCACTTTTGGTCTGATGTCAGACTATAAGACAAGTTCTCCAGCATACCCATGGCCCTGACCATGGGCAGGGCCTTAGTCAAATAGAACCTTACATGCTCCTTGAATGAGAGCCTGCAGTCAAAATAAAACACAAGATACCTCTAATAGGTTTTGGGCCAAAAAGGAGTGCCACTGGTAAATGGGACAAAGTGAAGATCACTTGGGGAGTTATTGTCTCCCAGTTTGCAGGAGAAGTGAAATAGCTCCAATTTGGAATGCTCCAAAACCAGAGCAAACACCATAAATAGCCTAAAGATTATTGTATAAGCACTTCAAAGTGTTAGAATAAATGGGAGCACTGCAAGAGGCTGCCTGAGTAGCACTTAAATGGCTTAGAGCAGGTATGGATAGAACCAAGGCCATAGTAATCGAGGTGTAACTCAACAAGGAATAGCCTAGTTGAGTACATAACTATATACCACAGGTATGTTTACTACACTAGTCTGAATATAACAAATGATGAAACAATGATGTCATATCTGGAAGGGCTGAGAGCCTGAAATGGTCTGATTACCCACTGCTAACACAAAGTGCTTGCAAGTTGTTCTCCCAAGCTTTCACCTTGGCAATGCCATTGTCCTAGTAGTATGCTTTCTTACCTGTAGTTTTACATTCCTTGCCTATCACATCACTCAGCAGTCCTTTTAACCTATATTATGCTTCACAAATTCTGTACACAATTCTGACTCAATCCAGGTAAAACATTAAACACATTATTCTATGATGGATTTACATGTCTGTATAGATTTTCAGAAAATTTCAGTAAGAACTGCAGCCACAGAATCACTTTCAAGAATGTCACAAAATCACACCCTGTATGTGACATGAGTAATACACCAAGATACCTGTACCTCCAGTTAAGAGATCATTAGTATAGTTGTTTAAATACCTCATATAAACCTTATATGCATTGGGGGTATGCATAAATAACCAAATTCAAGCATGGAAGGGGGACAAAAGGTAGAGATGAGGATTGTCACATACTGTGACAATTGTGACAGAATATGACATCTTCCCCTGTCTTTCAGTGATCTTTAACTTTTTTGAAGAATTTCATGTTCCCTGCAGTCCCCTGACTGTAATTTTAGTATCTATGTGTGCTCATGATGTAGAGCAAAACATGTGTTGAAATTTTTAGTCAAAATATACAAGCTGTCAGACATCATTGTCCCAGCAGATTTTTGAAAATATACCCAAAATTGGAGATCCCTCCATGATTTCATCAATCCATCAAGACAGCCATCCATTATTATTGTCAGATGGGGAAAGACCATATGTCAGGCATGTTTTGGCTAAGAAATAGAATTATGCAAGTTATTCACTTGTGGGAAACCTGCCAGTGTCAAGAGGAATGGTAGTGTTAAAAGGACTGCTAATTAACTGTACTTGCTGAATACTTCAATATTCCCCACTTACAGTTCACTTGATAATTGTCTCTTCTCAGGTCCTTTAAATCCCTTCCCTGTTGTCACTGAAAACTTGGACTGTGAGTAACTGGTTTACTCTCCACTAATGCTATCCTTGTGTAGCAGCAATATTGTTTCTCTCTTATCAGGTGAGAGTATCTGCATGGTGATACTGGCTAGTAGTTGGCAGATAGAAGGTGAGACCATAACAACTGTAACCCATGGGTAAGAATAACTGGCTTGTATCCCAAGGATCTGGTCTCCACAAAGAGTTTACAGGCTCTTCATATTACAATAATGCCTTTGTTTTCAACATTAAATAGATGGCAGGCATAATGAGGATGTGTAATAAGTTCCTCCTGTTTCTTAGATAATGCATATTATTTAATCAGTAAATTTAGTGAAATAGTTAGGTGTGTTATAAACCATGTTTGCAAAATACTATATAGATAGCTTAGAAAGATGTTATGAGCTTGAAAATATACCTAAGGTCTTATAGCACAACTTACACTTCACCAATGCATGAGCTCCAACATATATATAATTAAATAGACCCAAAATGAATAGGGATATTAGAGTTGTTGCGCAATCCAAGTATAATGTCTACTCCAAGAGTTCAAGTCCATCTGGACAAGCTCAATAACTTTGTCAAGCTCAAATTTCAACTGAGGATTATTTTGTAGGGCAAATATAACATAAGAGCTGGTCCCAATAATCTAAATCAACCATATAAACACTCATTTTTCCAAGATCACTCACATTACAGTACCAGGCTTGAGAGCCACAATCTCTCCTTGTTGAGTTGAACCATGATGGCCCTTGTTCTTCAAACTGAGTTTGAGGCACATCTCTTCCAGCGTCAACTTTTTTTGGTGCCAATATTCATAGGCCCGAAGGTACTGCGGCCGCATTCCTCCTGGAGGTTGTGGGATAGATTCCGAACTAGGAAGGGAACTTGTCCCTAGTATCCATGTCACATCGTTTGTGTATTGGGATCGGTTGCTATCAGTGAGTGGGCGAGAATGGACCTTTGAGAGCTTCAGGAGCTCATTGTAGACCATAAGCGATGCATGAGCATCATTGGCAGCATCTATGTTACATCAGTAACAAAAAACGAAGGCTAGAGGAAGACATACATTCACGTTGTTTCATACTCAGGGACTTCTCCCAGTCACTCGTCCGTTCAGCCCCCTTCAACAGTGTCTTCCGACAGTAGTGCTCAACAAGCTTATCACCAACTAAGTCTAGTGCCAGCCGTGAGGAGATGGCGGAGCTTACCTTGGCAAGGCTCACGATTTTGCGTTTTGCGACGGGGGCAGGATCAACAACCAGTGCAAGGGAGCCCAGTTCAATGAGGTTTTTTGCCAAGATTCCGTAGTCCCTGAAGAGTTTCTTGCCATCATCTGGTATATGTGAGCAAGAAGACATCAAGTACAAAAGTTGTGCACCGACTGAGGATATTGACTCCTACTTTGGCAACACTGGGATTTTCAATGAGCGCCTAATTCATAGTCTGAATTTCGAAGAGCCAATAAAGGGAGCCAATTGATTCGTACCCGCAGTTGAGCCGGAAATCCTAAGATTATTTGTGAAATAGTGGGTTGTAATACACGAGAGAACACTTACTCTGCATTTCATTCACTTGAATGATCAGAATGAGACCAGCACTATCCGCGACCTGAACAACTGCAGTCTTTCGCTCTCGCTGAACACTGGAGTTCGTGCCAGGAGTTCGGAAGTAGGTAACGCGCCATTCAAAGTCCATGGCAATAGTACTGGGAGCAACATTAAGCGGAGGAAGCAGCAAAAAAAAAAAAAAAACAAAAACAAAAACAAAAACAAAAACAAAAACAAAAACACAAAACAGAGACTAACCCAGGTCTAAGGCTAGCAACCAAGTCGTTCGCTTCCTGTTCATTCCTTGTGTAGACAACGCAAGCCCTGGGCTGGTAATCCTTATACGAGTATATGGGTAGATTCTTCTCGGCCGTGGCATCCTCTGCTTCAAGCGAGATAACCGTGGAAGGCTCCCTTGTTACTTCCTTGCTTGTCGTGCGCATATTATTAATGGGCTTCTGAAGCGTTCCAAGAGTAGACTCGATTTCGCCGGTGACAGATTTTGCGGCTTGTTGCGAGGTATTTGATTTCTGATGTCTAAGGAAGAACGGGTGGATTCTGCTGTCGGCACGTAAGTATTTGGGGGTCTGCTTGGCCGATGGAAAGGTACGTACGAGTTCCCGGCCCTGTCCACCCTCAGCCTTTGCACTGAACTCTTCTTGACGTCTGAACCTTCCGCTCGGTCGCTTGCCCGTGACCCTGTGCGATTCGTGTGGCTTTCAGTCGCGTTAACTTCGGTAGCGGTCAAGTCAAGGGAGTCGAGTGCAGCGAGGAGACTACTTGGGTGAGCGGAACCCTGGGCCTTGGTTCGTGCGGGTGTGGTGAGACGACGAGAGGCAATGGTAATTTGCTCTTTAAGCATGTTGATACCGAAGAAATATATTGAACATGGGTGTGTCTAGCGCCAAGACGCGACGGTCACATGACAAATAGTTACTGAACTAAGTACCACTGGTATCTGAAAATATATGTCCTTCACTGTGCAGCACCCGCAGCTTCGGCTGCTCGAGCTGCTCGCCTGGCCTTTTTAGCAGCATTAGCGGCAGCAGCCTTGGCTTTCTTTGCCTCTGCACGGGCAGCCTGTTGGGGAAGGGTTAGCCATAGTTACTTAAAATAAGAGAACGATATACCTTTTCTTCTTCCTCCTTCCTGCGAGCTTCCTCTTCCAGCCGCTTCTTCTCTTCTTCTTCCTGCTGCTTTGTTTTCTTGACAGCACCTCCTGGGGCGTTACCACGCCTCTTGGCCTCTCTTGCCTCCTTTTCTTGCTGCTTGATGCGCTTGATACGAGGGTCAAGGCTCAAAGTAAGGTCGACAAGGCTGCGCAACTTAGCGGTATCCTCCTTTTTCCTGCGTGCGCGCTCAGCCTTGTTTTTCTTTTCTGTATAGCGTTTGTCATCACGACTGCAGGATAATCAATAAAAGGACAGTCTGCGAATCGAGTATGAAAACGCACTTGTCGCTCCCTTCATTTACTTCTTTATCCCACCACTCAAAGCTCCTCCAGCTGTCGAAATTGTACCAAAAATCATAAAATCCCTCGACTTCCTCCTTTGTTGAGTCAATATGTCCGAGGCCGGGTACAGGCTGAACGCGAGAGAACCTGGAGTATTCTTCAAAAATGGGCGCGAATGTCTTGATGAAATCAAGGCCCTTCTTGTTCTAGAAAAAGCTGAATATGGGGCACTCTTTCTCGACGACCAATACACCAACCTTGATCGATGCAGTGGGGAGATCCTCCTCCCATTCGATGAATTGAGGATCTACAGAGTCGAATTGGCGACGTTTTTCAGGATGTGTCAGCACCTCATGAGCCTTCTGGATACATTTGAAGAAGGCATCATCGTTGGTGTTGATAGCGGAGAATTGAAGTGAATTTGTGGATGAAGTTGTGGAAGTAACTTTCTTGTCGGGATGGTGTTTGAGAACCTTTTTGCGATCTGTTTCATCAAACGTTTAACCTCACAATAAGGGATGTTAGACGGAGCTACATACGAGCAATCTTGATCTGTTCGGGCGTAGCTCTCCAACGAAGATGCGAAAGACCGAGAACGGCGTAATAATCGTGTTTCTAAAGAAAAAGGATTAGATGTAAATCCCCCTAACGAATCGGGATGCAAACGTTACCTTCCACTCTTTGGGATCAAGATTCAACAGCTCCTCGGACTCTGGCTCATCACCAACTCCGAGATCATCCTCGCCGTTAACACCATTAGCCTCGTTTGCCAATTTCTTTTGTAATTCCTCATCTAGATGCTTATCTAGTGCAGCGAAATCATGCGCATGTTTTAGAGAGAGTTTGAGGTGGTTGAGATAGGCAGGTCCAACTGGAAGAAGGGTTCTGTGTCCAGCCGGATGGGGTGCTGCAACGGATCGGGGTGAGCACAAAAACGTGGTGTTCGGGAGAAACCTACGCGACAGACGAGATCCTGAAGGAGTTGGAGGTGCATAGGCAGGGTCGAGAGGGGGGACGACGACGTTAAGAGTCTGAACAGCAGCCATGGTGATATCGTGTACTGAGCCACTCACTTACACTTTTTTTGATCGCCTGTCACACGTGTCACACCAGTCCCGTGTAATAAATAAACTTCCAACTCAATTAATTGAATGACAATCAACGCTGTAAAATGTTATCGTGCTACTCAAACGGTTTGCTTTGTATTTTATTCACCCGCAACATACCAGATCACCAAGTTTAGCATACTATCCTTTGAGCATTCTATTTTTGACTCTCCGGGTGGCTGGCTGTCTGATTTCTATTCGAAATGCTGCTCGGTCAAGGTCAGCCAGCCGTTCTTTCAAAAAACCAATAATTGCCCTCTGGTCGGTAATCGTCTTCCCAGACATACTCTCACCTTCACATGCTCCTCAAGTCCTTTCTAATCTCCTTCTGTGCGCTCTTCTCACACGTTTCCTCCTTCCTACAACGCCTTTGGAAAAGAATGTCTACCTACTCGACTACCATCGACAATGACCTCGAAGCTGGTGGCGAACCAATCGTCGGGCCTGTTCAAGAATCTCACTATTTCACGCCTCGGCCCTGCTCTGCCCTCAGCCATCGTCGCGCCAATTCATGGAATGAAACTCCCTTTCCCTCTCGCACGCCCACTGACCTCACAACAAATGTCCTATCACCACCCAACACCCCCGAGCTTTTCCAATCCCCTGAACTTCCTTCCTCCACAGAAGAAGGCTCGTATCCGGACTATTCCTCCGACTCATCCAACACCTCCGTCAGCCACACGAGTGAGGAATCAATCAGCGATGGAGCCGAAAAGACCGGAAACCCTACATTAGTCAACACAAATGAGATCTTCAACATGATCTTTTCCGTTCTTCAAGAGAAAAATGACGTGGGAGCGGAAGAATATGATGATTGCGAAGCGGAACAGAAACTGGCTGAGGCAGCATGCTCGAGTAGGATGAACGTCAAGGTCGGGGAACCTTCATTTGCACTCGCCGACGAGGCCAACGAAGCATCCAAGCAGGGTCGGCTCTTTTCCTTTTCTTGTCTCAACGTTGAACATACCTGCTCACAATGCTCGATAGTTGAGCATCATGCTCCATCTCAAGTGGAAGGTCTCGAGCTCATTGATGACCTGGATGGCGTTTTTAGCTACCCAGTCTCAGAGTACCACCCTCCATTTCAAGAGCCCTTGCGGTGCTTCTTTCCCACTGAACCTATCATTGGTAAGCCTACGGTTCCTCGACCGACCCAGCAACACACCTCTCATTAACCACTAGTTGTCGAAAGCCCCAGCCTCCTAGACACTGCCTTATCACCCAGCGCAGTCACCCACAATCCACAGTCACCAACCACCCACGAGTATTTCCCCCAAGCCGACGAGGAAGGCATCTTGTACGACGTTCCATTACCGCCTTCGCATGCCATCCCCGAAGGGATCTCAATACCTGCGGATAGGACGGAGGCTGACACTGGAATTGACTGGAGCGTCATTTTCAACGTAGCCAATTCATTCCGTGCTGGCATCTCCTACGGACAAAGCCAAGCGTGCTATGTTCAGCATGTTTTACATGCCGGTCATGGCAGTTTCGTACCCCCGATTGAGTTCAATACCATTCTCGATGCATTTATCAAGCCCGGTGACAACAGCTTTAACGAAAACATGCTCTCTCAGGGCCTTCTCGATCCTCTTGTTTAGCTAGTGTCTATTTTTCTACACCGACTTTTAACAGATTTCGTTTCTTTCTGCATTCCCACCAACATACATACACTCTAATTCTCAAGGTTTCTGAATAACGATCTGTATTTCTTGATGCACTGTAGCTCCTTATATATCCTCCTCCTTGCAGTCATGCGGGTAAGTATATTACTC
This sequence comes from Podaxis carcinomalis, assembly GCA_018524395.1. Lineage (NCBI taxonomy): Eukaryota > Fungi > Basidiomycota > Agaricomycetes > Agaricales > Agaricaceae > Podaxis > Podaxis carcinomalis. Next base: position 9,756 of record JAEUWJ010000662.1, read on the forward strand.
GACGTATGTAAACCATACCTCTACATTCTACACAACCTTCGTTGCAGTTCACTAAGCATAGTTGTGATCAACAGATAACACAGTCCTCCTTGAAACTCAAATTATACATCGTCTTGTCCACTGTCTTTTCAATCCTCTTCCAGTCCGACCTGCGCTGAATAAACTCGTATATGTCCTGTCAATGCACTTCAGTATACAGGACACAACCAAGCGAATGCGAGCAACTAGCCTCGGGTCGGTAAGCACCACCATACCGCGTTACATCTCTCACAATCTGCGCCAGGTCCTTCGCGTCCTCAACAACGTACACATGTCCCAACATCTTCAGATGCGAAAAGTCGCTCGCAATGGATTGCACCTAAACCGTTCTAAGGAGTAAATCCTAAGCCTATGGCGAGGAAACTCACTTTCAATGAAGAGATGAACGCATGATAGGTATTCAAGTCCGCGATGACCTGGAAGCCTCCATTAAGAGATATAATCTGCCTCTTAATATGCTTTTGCAATATCCTATCCATCCAAGTGGCATCAATAACCAACCAACGAGGGCGAAGTAGATTACCCACGCGATTAACCGGATTCCAATCTCTTGGTAAAACACCTCCAGCACCTCCTTGCTCGTGCTCCCTTTGAGCAACTTACAGTGCATCTCCAAACATTTAATTGCCTCTGTACACGCTTGGGTCGGTCCCAACTCTAGAGGAGCGTCCTCTGGAGGGTAATACTCTCGAGGTTTGGTGAGAGTCAGAATGATATGTTCAACCTTGAGCATGCACGCACGTACAATCAGCATAGATCAACAATTCACGTTGAAGCGACATACTTGGTTCATCAACGCTTCCGTCCCGGCATTCAACCCACCCGCTACACTCTCGTCTAACGAGTTTTCAAACCTCTTCTTTTCTCTTACTACCGCATTCAAGAAATCCGTTTTATCAATGTGTGGAGCCTATGATCTCGGTCAGTCAATACCAGAACAGAAACCGCGGAAACCTACCAGCTCCTTGTCAAAGAATACCTGTACCATCGACTGAATCATATCTCCAAGATGTACAAGCTCGAAGAACTGCACGAGTGGAGCAACACTGGTTGTTTCTTGGTGATCAGCAGGTTTATACGCAGTCATCCTCTCTGTGGCTCTGTGATATTCTTGTGAGCGTGGAAGCACACAAAGAAGATGAAGCACTCACTGTGCGAATCCCTTGGTCACATGCCGTTCGCCCAACGTTTGTAGCATGAGTATAAACAGCTCTTCAATGGTATCTCTAACGCGATGTCCATAATGCCCAGGGTATCCCGCAAACGCTTCTACGCGTTTAAGGGCCTCACGAGTAGCATGGATGAGCTCCAAGGCGATGTCAAGTGAAAGTAAAAGGTCGAGTTGGTTCGCGCTCTCAGATACCTGCGGCTGTGGCGCGTTTCCGTTTGTCGCATGGTCGGTTGGATTAACGGCGTTCAACGTAGACGCTACGCAGTATATGATGAGCAACAGTACGTCTCTCAACGATTTGCTGACTTACTATCAGATGTAAAAGTCGCAACTGTTCCGTCATCATCATCCTCACCATCAACCTCGAACAACATCCCTCCATCCTTATCGAAGCGCCTGGAATAAGCTCCTCCTGTGGATGTGGATGACAGTCCACCCGCCCACCTCTGTGGGTTCAGCATGGCAATCCCTTGTACGGCAGCCGAACCACCAGTGATGAGTGCACCCCCGACAGCATTAACTGTACGGGGCACGATCGTGACAGGAAGCAAGAGGACATTGGTAAATGAGGTAAGTACATTCCGTTTCTCTTGTGCAGGATTGTATGAGGAGAGGAAGCGAGTTGTTGAACCAGACACTTCAGGGGATTTCGTTGCCATCTATACGCCATTAGATACAGCTACGTGCGCGGAGAAAACCACACACCTGTCGATCCCAGTTTTTGCAGATATTGTCAAAGACGTGTTTGAGGTGTTCAACCTCTTCATCCAAGTATTCGTCCATACTGATTTCGAACATCCGATAACTGTGAAGCATGAGCACGGGTAGCCAGCAGTATTATTAGGGACGTACATCACATCCTCTGCTTTCGTCTTTGTCACCTCCGAATCCTCTCTCTGTTGCGCTGCTTGCAGAATGGCATCCACCATTTTCCAAGCCTCTCTAAAGCTGGCCGCGGTAGCTTGTAGGAACATGACTGTTGAAACTTCTCTCGCCCGTTCTAGCAGAGACGTGATGTACTCTCCAACCTGTACATGTTGAGCGACTGACACACGAAAACCGGTCGCAAAGTGGCTCGTACCACTTCGGTAGCCAAACGGTCGGCAAACGCGATCAAGACTTGCGCTTGAGGTGGAAATATGCGTACAGCGCGAGCACCATGTTCGTTGATAGCATCCAGAATGTGGGACATGAAGCCGTCCATCGGAGTAAAGTCAAGACCATTCTCGCTGAAATAGAGATGAGTACGCGCAAATGATAATAGAAGCGAACGGACGTAATGTTGTCGAGGGGTTTCCACTCATGCTGGTAGAAAATCTCGCGTTTCTCTGCCCAAACCTTGCCCATCTCCCAGTCCCCAGATGCATCCCATAGATCCCAACTTGACTCTGCAGCCTCCTTCATCCCGGTCTCATCTCCTTTCTCATCTGCAACATCAAACGCAGATAACAGATTCGCATCAAAGCGGTCCATTGCGGAGCGGAGCGACAGCGACAGTGTATCATATCGTCGAACGGGCTGGATCGCAGGTGAAAGAAAGAGGGAAAGAAGGTGGAGGAGCTTTGCCTGTGATCGCAGGGAAGGCGAAATAACTGAAGCCAATTCTGAAAGGATAAGATGCGGCGGGGAGGAGAGATGTCGGAGAAGAGGTTTGAGGAGGTTATGTGCTCGGATGTACTTGTTCCTAAATGTGTCCTTGTTTTGCGCGAAGCTCGCTGGTGTGTGCGGGGAAGGTGCTGGAGCATCAAATGCACCGACAAAGTCTCCGAGCTCGTCCGGGGGTGGTTGGAGGATATCCACGGTTGCAAAGTCACCAAAATCATCATCAACAGGAATGGTGGGCGGGGCGGCGGCTCTTGAAGCCGCTACCTGGCCCTTTTGGTGCGCCTCGACATCGTCAAGGATAGCTGAGAGGCCGTGCTTTTCTACAGCGAGGGCATTCCAACGCTTCTGCCACAATGAATCATCGTGGGCGAGTGCCGAGGTTGCATGAGAGCAGCGGGCATAGGCTGGGAAGTCGTGGATTGGGAGATGGGCGAGGATGATGAGATGGAGGTCAGAGGGAAGACGTCCTACGAGGTTTTTGGGAGTAATCAACCTCTGGTTTTTGTGAAGGCGGACAGGCTCGAGGGCCTTGAACTTGTGCATTGTTCCGGTTCAAGCTACATAACTAGTGATGGATAGTATTTACATTTGATTACAGCTACGGGCATGGAAGTGGAATGATAAAGCAACATCCCCCGCCCTGTACACCCACACACTCAGTATACACTCTCATGGCATCATCTATTGCGCATGCTCACCGGACAAGGAATGCATCCTCCGCGCATCCGTGCAGCCGGGCCCTCTTCCTCAGACTGCACGTGTTGGTGGTGCTTGGCCTCTGCAGAGACTGTCATGGTCTGTGCGGGCGGTGGCTGCTGGGCAACAGCTTGGCCGTTCTGGTTTCCAGAGGTGGACTTGGAGGGCGTCATATGAAGTGGAGGGAGAGAAAATGAATATAGGAGGCAGTGATACAGCCTCCACTACATCCTATGACGTATGGAACCCTAACCCCCAGCCATTGATCTTATCGCTAGATCCACAAACACCAATATCCCTCCATCTCCACTTCTACCCTCCACCATGGCTCCTGCTGAATATTCTCTGAGGCTCCAGAAAGGTAAACATACTTGACCTGTGCCAAAATATCCTTTTGACCATAAAATAATTATGTTGTCCAGGCATCACAGGGGGCTTCGCACCCCCAACTCCCAATGCCATCTACACCCTCACCCGATCCAAAGGTGCCGACAACTTGCTGATCTCCCGCGCAGAGCGCCAGCCTGGCCAGCCGTCTCTGCAGGAACTTGCTCCGAAGACAATTCCCGTCAATGACGCGGACACGGAGGCTCTCGTTACCGAGCTGCACGGCATACTCAAAGATCTCCCCACCGAAGACCCTCCAGCCAGCGAGGACATCTATGGACTCGATACGAGCATCGCCTGGGGAAGCGAAGATTTAATGTGGTGCAATGGCGGCCCTGAGGGCTGTGTTGGAGGGACAAGCACAGTCCAGGTTAACGATGAGCAGAAAACCAAGTTTAAACGCGCAGTTGAAATTATTGACAAACTTGCCAAATAATATCCAATGTTTTGATACCAAGTACACTTTAACAGCTTCTTTGCCAATCCCCACGCCATTTGCTACTCCCCGTAGTGGCAGGAACATCACTATACACATGCTCTGGTACTCTAACAGCCTTTCTCGTGCTGATCAACATCCTTGACGCCGCAGCACCTGTCACCACATTGCACCATGTCGTTATCAAGGGGTACAAATCTAGCGGACCATACTCCCACATCAAGATATTCGCAAGGTACACAACCACATTGCTGTCAAATTCCCATCATGACGTCAAACCCAAGATCCGAACGAAACGGAAGATGACTTACACAACAAAATATAAAATCGAGTCCCGGAAGAGCACTGCGACGAGCCGATTACCATTTTGCGCTCCCCGAGATGTTGACGGGAAGAGTTTGCCTCTCTGTATCGATTTATAGCACGCCAGTACCAAGACGATAAAGTCGAAGGAAAGGATGGGTATACTGCAGACGACATGCATCATTACTTACGGTTAGGGGCTAACTCACGGGCTTACCAGATAGCAAAGAATGTCGAGGATACTTGATTAAAACAGAAGGGAATGCCTGGCGTAACGCTTGAAGAGTTTCCCTCTTCACATAAATCGTCAGAGTGCACTTCGGAACCTCGAACTAAACGGAAGTACTCACGAACGAGGGTAACAACTTGCAACCCGGCAAGCACAGAGATACTGGTCATCTGTACTGCGAACAATAGTCCAACGCACACGATGAATTTGGTACCTGCAACTTGAGAGCTTGAACCCCCATGCCCTCTAATCCATAATCGTCCACCTACTGCGGTTATACAGCGCGTACAGCCGTATCTGCAGAATAACTGAAATTTCCATCAGTGTGCAAAGACACACCTCCAATAAAGTTAAACTCCGTGCATACCACCAGTCAGAAAAGTTCCTACAACACCTACATAGGAACCGTCAGCACCACACTAATTTTATCTGCACAGCATGACACACCAACACCCAGGGTTCCACTAATCCCGAAAGCGAGGCCTGAGTATCCCAAAGTTCATTTCACAAAAATTGTCATTAGCAGCCGAAACGACGTACACCTAAAGGCGTATCGAGTGTCAGTTTAACTTGTCTATAGTCAAATGTGATCGCTTACATCGCGCGAGACGGCTTCGGCCACATGGCGACTGCGGAAAAAATGCATCAAAAGAGCCCAAGATCAACACCTTCCATGTCACAGCATCTTTCCTTTATTTTCGAACAACAACTTACACACTGTCAAGGTAAGGGACATGAGCAACCGAAAATAACGATTCTAGAAACCCGTTATCCGGACATGAATCGGAACAATGTTGCACTGGCAGATGTGTGACACTACGCACGAGGAAGTAGAATATCTTGATGGTCGAGGTGCGGCTCCACTATAACCATCAACAGTAAGTGAGAAAGGGAGAAACTTGACCTTGAATCGTGGGTGGACATACCCAGATGTGGGTGGCCTGTTCTTCTATATCAGTACGAAGACAATGGCCCGATGAACGCAGCCGGGGCATACCTCGTCCTTCATAGTCAAGACTAACGGATACATTAGAGCAAAAATGGCATAGTGAAGGTAATACTCACTCATGTCCCACACGTAGAACACCGTTGCGGCCACTATTTGTTCATTCCTAAGCTCGCGTCACAAGAAAAGAAGGCTGTGTTGAACGGCTTACAACTTGCATACGCGTTCAAACGCTGATGTTCCGAAAGCACCACCAAGGTTGCTATCTGCTCTCCCAATTCCATCCCGGTAGCACTAGTCTGTAAAGTTGCAGTCATGGCGGTCCAAGATCTAGAAGCAGGGAAACGGGGAATCAGGGAACTGCACTCCTCGCCCATATTGACCGCATTTATACTTGCCACTCGCCGCCCAACAGCAGCATCCAACAGCAATTCCGCAGGTGGACTCACACCAGTTTGGGACAAAAAAGGTAGACCAGCTACTATTGTGTAAATATTCCTCTATCTGATCGAGGATTCTCTTGTCCCAATGACCGGCAGTTGGTGATAAATTCGGAGATGTAGAACAGCGCCAGGTAAACAAGGATATGTTCAAAAACCGCACGGCTCCGAAGCTTTGTAGTGTCATTGTTTGATAGGTGCCTGGAAAAGGGCTGTGATAGACCGCTCGCAACAAAGGTAGAGCAATCAGTTATGACGGGCGCCTGCTGCCTGAAGCACCACGGATCCTTGTATCTGTATACTGCAATTTGGCAGTGCTCAAGGAATCCTTGTTGGGCTTGCGTCTGAATACAAGCCCATACTCGTGTCATCAAATACTTGATTGAGTCCAAGCGTTGTGGCGAACTTTTCTAGTGGGCGTCAGCGCGTTGCTCTTTTTCCAGGCTTCTTTTAGCTTCCCTGCTAATTTCCCGTCTTGGAAATATCCGTGGAAGGAAAAAGCTGGCAAACTTACGAACCTTTCCTTGAGCCATGGTTTCGCCGCCACGTCTGTTGTCCGGAGAGCAGAGGTTCACACGTCAGAACCAGCCGGCAGGACAAATATCATGACAAAATCACCAGAGGTGTGCACATGATCAACGCCTCCAGCTCTGTTACGCTACGCCTCTCGTAAGTCCTTTCCGTGCGTTCCAATGACCCAAAAACCTAAACATTTCAATACAATCCTTTTGTGGGGCCGTCATTTGATAACCTCACACTCGATAACTAAAGTGCAACACCACGATTTGTTTTTCTCAGGTATTCAAATGTTTCAATGCAATGCAAACACCCTGGTATCGAGCCTTGACTTCCCAGGTTTTACCCTACTGCTTCGATGCTACAAATATGACTTTCGCACCCACCACCCGTGATGGCACTCCTTTGACCCTTTGATTCTCCATCCCCTTTTCCTCCGTGAAGAACGATGGACATAACCATGATGGAAAACTCGTACGCGGCGAAGAACTGGCCTGTGGTGATTGATGCGGCTAAAGGGACTGCCTGTGCGTTGCTATTCCATTAGGTGGTACGACCACTAGGCTGACGCTTCAGCTAATCTGTAGGCGGCGCACTCGCTTTGCAAGTCTGGGAGCTCTTTTCCTGCTTTATAGACGAAGTCGACTTGATCTGGAGGTGACTCCCGCATACTCTCCTTTACTCCCTCTCACTCAACAAAATCAGGCATGATCGAACGATAACCACGTTTCTCTACGTCTGGCTACGATACTTTCCTCTCGTAGCCCAAATGTATCCTCTTTCTATCGTTAAACCCGTTCCAAACTCTCATCATTTTTCAGCGTCGACCTTGTATTATCCGAATACCTTTACTCTAGCCGTCCCCATCCAAAAGTCTGCCTCACAATCATACTCATCAAGATCGTATCCGGACAAGTAGTCCTTTCAAGCGTAGAAATCATCATGACAATGCGAAGTACGTCTTCCCCCCTCTTTCCCACGCTGTTCGCTCCTTTAAATTTTAATCCAACGCTTATTACACTTAGTATACATGCTCTACAATCGCACCCGCCATGTGAAATACTTCCTCGGCACGGTCTACGCCATTGGCTTCCTCCTTGAAACATTCGCACAGGCGTTTATAATCGTGCATCTACATAAAGATGAACGAGCGTGTATCGTGGAGCCTGTCAAGCCAGCATTACTTATATTATACTCGTAAGTCTCAGGAAAGCCTTGCTTTAACACTAAAACTCATGCTCGCTGCAGAACGGGTTTTATGGTGATCCAGGGCACGCTCATGACCATGGCTTGTCTGCGATCGTTCAAGACAAGACAGTGGTCATGGCTCCGAACACCGCTTGCCGGGTTGATCTTACGAGATCCTCTGATGGTCTCTCTTTTCCTTCTAGGTAGGCTTAGGTACGACCCTCTAGGGGCATTCTCACTGACAATTAGTTCAAGTCCTCTCGTCAACCATCTACGCAGTAGAGACCGTACCTCCTCCCTTATGGAATGCCGCAGTTGCATGGTATATCTCTGTGCTGTCAATAGCGGTACGTACTCCTTGATCTCCTTATGGATTCCCCTAACAACAAGAAAAGGGCTGTCGACTCATACTCAGTATGCGCAAACTCATGATTGAACATAACCTTATTGGACAGCCCAGGGAACTCCANGTCCGCGAACCATCCGCTCCTGTCCGCTCGCGGTCCACCCCTGTCCGGAGTTCGCCTCCTTAACATAAGTAAAGGATATAGAGTGAATTACATTTGACCATGACAGCAAGCTCAACCTACACCCTCAATTGGATCATTACAAACATGAATACTGCAAATTGGGCCCAACCCACAGTGAGTATGCAACTAGTAGACCAATGGTCTCATTGCTTGGGAAAGCCAACCATGCTCCCACTCCATCCATCCCAATATATACTGGCTATCCAGTGGATGAGACATCAGCTCCAGAAGAAATCCCCAGGTTGCAATTGACTATGATAGATGGCATTTCTACGAGTGCAAATGTCCCTCTCAGTGATGCAGGCATGTCTTACACTAACAAGGTCTGTATGGCATATTCATACTCAGTGCCTGAGTTGAACAGTTTTATGTAAGCCTGCAAATATGCAGACATCACTCACGAGAACAACCAAATAAGCAGGCATGGGCAGTGTATTATGAGAGTTGTTATACACATATACAGAACAGCAATGATAATGGAAGTTGTAAGTGAGGAGGAATTGTCAGTACAGGTGACACTATTGCATGTTTCCTATTCCAGTGATGACGTTAGCAATGGTTGAACGTTGTAAGCCTCAGGCTTACATTTTATTGCTGGCTCTACAATAGAAACCTATTGCTCTACTATGACATCCTTAGTTCTGTCCCGCTAGAATATAATATTTGTTAATGCTCCATGCCTCGTCATCAGCTGGAAGACCCTTGATACATCGGGCCCTGACCCAGGGACTCTCGGCCCCTTCCCCTTTCTTATTCGCTTCCGAGGCCATTGTATCGAAACTGATCATACCCCAAGTTTAACGGGTTTTACCTGTTCAGTTCCTGTTTCGCTGCTGCATATATGACTTCTGCGCCCGGCAGCCACACGATGCAGTCACCTTTGACTCTTTGATTCTTCGCCTCTTGTTCTTTGCGAGGAACGGTGGACATACCTATGATGGAAAACTCATACGCGGCAAAGAACTGGCCTGTGGTGATTGATGCGGCTAAAGGGACTACCTGTGCGTTGCTATTCCAATAGGTGGTACGAGCACTAGGCTGATGATTCAACTAATCTGTAGGCGGCGCACTCACTTTGCAAGTCTGGGAGCTCTTTTCCAGCTTTACAGACGAAGTCGACTTGATCTGGAGGTGACTCCCGCACACTCTCCTTTACTCCCTCGCACTCAACAAAATCAGGCATGATCGAACTATAACCGCGTTTCTCTATGTCTGGCTACGATACTTTCCTCTCGTCATCCAAATGTATCCTTTTTCTATCATTAAACTCGTTCCAAACTCTAATCATTTTTTCAGCATCAACCTCGTACTATCTGAATACCTCAACTCTGGGCAACCCCGTCCAAAAATCTGCTTCAGATTCATGCTCGCCAAGATCGTATCTGGACAAACAATAATTTCATGTGTAGAAATCGTCATGACAATGCGAGGTACGCCTCCATGCCTCCTTCCCATGCTTCACGCTCCTTCGACCCAATATTTATGACACCTAGTATACATGCTCTACAATCGCACCCGCCGCGTGAAATACTTCCTCAGCACAATCTACACTATCGGTCTCTTCCTTGAAACATTCGCACGGGCGTTAGTAATTGTCCGTCTACATGGGGATGAACGGGCATGTACCATGAAACCCATTGAACCCGCGCCACTTGTCATTTTCTCGCAAGTCTCAGAAATAACTTTGCTTTAACACTAAAACTCATGCTCGCTGCAGAACAGGCTTTGTGGTGATACAGGGCACGCTCATGACCATGACCTGTCTGCGATCGTCCAAGACAAGACAGTGGTCATGGCTCCGAACGCCGCTTGCCGGGTTGCTTTTACGAGATCCTTTAATTATCTCTCTTTTCCTTCTAGGTGGGTTTAAGTACGATCCTCTAGGGGTATTCTCACTAACCATTAGTTCAAGTCGTCTCGTTGGCCGTCTACACAACAGAAACCCTACCTCCTCCTTTATGGAATGCTGCATCTGCATGGTATATCTCTGTGCTGTCAATAGCGGTACGCGCTCTCTTGATCTCCTTATGGATGCCCCTAACGGCAACAAAGGGCTGTCGACTCATACTCGGTATGCGCAAACTCAGGGTTCGATATAACCTCAATGGGCAGTCCAGGGAACTCCTACTGACTTCCATAGTTATGACGGATAACACCGACACCTCTTCCCAATAGAGTGATAAACACAATCATGACATTGAAAGCGGTAGAACTATAATGCGTATCCAAGAACATAAAATGCGCGTATGTATACAAAGCGAAAGCCTCCAATCACCAAGGAATCAACGAATGCTCAAGATGCCCTCCCTGGTCGAATTAATCCTACCACCACCCACTTCCTCCCCAACACTACCAACAACCTTCTTTTTCTTCGTTACACTCTCCGCAGTCATATCCCAGACTCTCCAAAACTTGAGATTCTCATCCCCAGCACCAGTACACACCACATCGCCTGCGGGACTCACGCAGCTAAACAGCACTCTCGAGTCGTGAGCGTCTCGAATTTCGGCTACGCGTTCCATGCTAGGATATGCGTGGAGCATGATAGAGTTGGTCGGGTATCCGTGGGTCGTAAGAATTTCTTTACGATGGATTGCCCATTGAATCGAGGTGATCTGGGAAGGTGTCCGAAGTGTATGGAGGCGCGCGCCTGTGGTGCTATTCCAGATGTTGATGGTGGCGTCATTGGTACCACCCCCAGAGGCGAGAAGAGAGGGTTGCCAGGGACACCATGCAATAGCCTAGGAGATTTGGTCAACAAATGCCAAGAAAGGGTGAGCATAACAGGTACCTTGACCGCAGCCGTGTGATTACGTTTTGTCCATTTTGCACTTCCCCTTGCACCCTCACCTACGTCACCTACACGTCCATCCCAGATATTGACGACATTGTCATTGCCACCACTTGCGAGCAACTCGCCATCACTCCTCCACTTTAGACCACAAACTTCGCCACTGTGTCCAAGTAGCTCCATAACCTTATGTTGTGGGACCCGGACGTCGTGGTGCCATATGCTTCCATCACAACATCCAGAACTCAGGATGTGCTGGTTCCACGACAACGCAGCGACCTGCCCTTGGTGGCCGCTCATAGTTCTTAGCTTCTGTCCAGTCTCGACATCCCAAAGCTCCACATCACCGTTACCAATACCAACACCCAAAAACGCTCCGTCATTCGAAAAGTCGACACTCGATACGTACGACCCTTCAGGAGCCTCGCCAAGCTGCACAACGGAACCAGTATCCGCCTTCCAGACGTACGTTGAGGCTTCCAGGGCAACAGCGACGGCATTCTGACAAGACCAGCTTAACAGATTGAGGTAGAAGTCGTCGACCATGCCGGGTGCATCAAGCACACGCTCAGGTTGAGTGGGAATCTTGCGGGCTTTGCTGGTGGTGGCTCCCGTAGACGATGGAAGAGCGCCTGGACGTTGAGCATAAAGCGGTTTGGCGTATTCACGCTGTTGGGCGAGAGTAAGGTCAGAGGAGGATGCCGCAGGGGGTTGTTCGTGATAGCCTAGGATACGGCGGTTGATAGGGACACCAGTAGCGGCAGCAAGACGAGCGGTGTGCCCTGGAGATGTCTGTGTGTTGAGAGACATCTGGTCGAGAGTTGCTGCGACTGCGGCAATATCGGTGTTGCTCTCTCGATTGGTGATGAATCTGTCTCTTTGGTCGAGACCAACACGGTTCTGTATGATGTTTAGTAGCTATTTCTTGGAAGAACAAGGGAATACAGACACTTGCAGGAGTGGACCTGGAACGCTTGAGTTCAGGCTGCTTAGGTGGTGGGACGTAATCGCGAGTGACTACATCGAGACGAGACTCTACGCCGCCCTTTCTGATAACGCCAACAGGCTGTTTGTCGACCGAAGACTTTTTGACTGGAGAAGAGGGCCGGGATTTGGACTGAGTGGCCAAGAAAGGATTGCCATCGAAAGCGCCAGTGGACGGCTTTGACTTTAATCCGCGGGATGGCTTCTTGGTGGGAGAGGAAGCGAGAGAGACGCTGTTAATGCCAGAGATGATAGAGGGCGTAAGAGGGGTCTTTGCCTCTGAACGAGAGCGGAGACGAGAGGGTGTCTTTGGCGGAGGCATTGGGGAGAGAAGAGGCAAGTAGCCAGACGCGAACTTGAACTACACGTGACAGAGCCTCGCGTAGAGCACGTGCCAGGATAGAGCAGAGAGGTCAGGGACGGAGAGGGACTTGGCGTAAATGCCTGCACGATCATCTGTGTATCCCTCCCCAGACCATGCCACCTTCAGAGACCTCAACATATTCGAGCAGCGTCTCAAGGAGACCGCTGCCAGTCTCCAGCACAGGAAATCAAGATACCAGCGTATCTACCCTCCTTATCATCTCCCTCCGCTTCACTGACTCTCTTCCACAGTCTTTCTCGCTCAGCTACTCGTCGTCATAACCCTCCTTCTCGTCGAGGTATTTCTACCTCCAAGCTTTTCTATCCTCGTCATCCCGTACAGAGCCCTTCTGCTCTGGCTACTCCCCGAGGTCTACACACCCGAAACCCAAGTCACACTGCACCCATACTTTACCAGTGGTCTTCTTTTCGTCAGTGTCACCACCCTCGTCCTCTTCTTTGCCAGCGGCATGTATTCGGAAAAAATTGCATATGCAAACAAGTACGACTCTTCCTTCATCCATCCCGAGCCCAACTAACTCGGACCAGATACGTTCCGCACGCCAACCGTTCCCTCCGCTCCTTCAACATGTACTTCAACACCCGCCAACCACCCCTCCGCTCCAAATTCTACTGGAATCCTCTCTCCTTCTTCTTCCCCCGCCCAGAAACACCTCACTCTCCAACTCCGTCCCGCTCTCCTTCTCCACCCGCTCGCGATCCTTCCGGTCGCAATCGCTCTCAATCAGCATCTCGACCCATCCCTTCCATCCCACCAGCCACCAACCCCCGTGGTGAGCTCATTTTCTCATCCCGCGTTGATAAGACCTTCCGTGAAGGCTACGAGCGCTATCGCGCCGCATTCGAGAAAAAGCGCGAAGAGGCCAACCGCCAGATTAGGAATCAGAAATGGATGGAACGTTGGGGATGGTTATACAAACTCAGATTCTGGGCTCGGGATCCTCCACCTACCCCTGCACCCAGCTTTAGCAGGACGGTGTCGACCTCCTCGTCTCGGGGTAGGGGTGGTGCAGCGTCGAGGAGTGGTACACCACCGATTCCTGGATCCAGTGCTGGTGGGGTCATGGCGCGGCCGAGAGACAGAAGTGGGTCGCCAATGCGACAAACGAAGCCATCGGGCAGAAAAAGTCCAACTAGACGGGCTCTCTCTGATGGTGCGGAAAGAAGTAGCCGCCGGGAGTTGGGTGATGAAGGTAGCATGAGAATGCAAGCCCTAGAGCGCAGTCTTGCCCAGGGATCGTCACCACAATGATTCTCCGCCACCGCACCTGGTTGTGCATTTATCTTTATGTATCATACGCTGGAAAATATTCTCAGCAAGTTTGTTCAAGGTGTTGATTCAATAGTATATCAGGTTCTGTCCGTAATTTAATGCAACAATACTCGTGCATACTCAAACGAAATGCAATACAATCAAGGGTTATAAGGATATTGCGACGCTGACGCTTTCTCATCACGCAGCTTGTTGCTGCCTCTCCCACATTCTCATCTTCTTACCAGATTTACCTCGTCTCACCAAGTTTAAAACCGAGAACACGAGCACAACGAGTAATATCAACAGGCTTGCCGCAAGAAGACCGATCACTGCAGGCGCATACTTGGCTATTTGCGAGTTTTCTGAGACCCCTGCCAGATAAACGTTGCACGAGCGCCAGAAGTATCAGCCGATTTTCCCTCGTTCTCATGGAGGACTTTCACGAGGTCCTTTGGCCAGTGGTGTTTCCAGTCCCTTGAGCTCATCTGCGCGGACTTGCTGGAACTCTGCCACAGCTCTTTTGAAAGTCCGTCTTGGCAAGGAGTTGAACGTAGGGTTCAGCGATAAAGCCGCCGCGAGGTATGTAGCGATGTAAGTAGTATAGTTCTTGCCAGTTGGTAGAACATCTGTCACAACGACCGGTCCAGAGGATGCATGGGATACAATTGACCGCTGGATAAATATTAGCTTGAAGTTTCGTCACCAAACAGAATCCACTCACGCAAACTCGAAATGAACTTCTGGCGTTGCTTCATATGGCATAATCCAGATACTCTCCCCTTTGCTTGGGAGCACCTTCTTCACCGACGTTGTACTGAAACAGTACAGATGAACTTCGCACGCAGCTACATTTTGCACGCGGGGGTTTTTGAAATTTGTCAGCGTTGGTGCACCATACTCAGCAGAGTGCTTGTCATTGAGCACAGATATCTCAACAATACACAAGGCTTTCAAGCCAGGGTACATTGGGGATTGTTATAATCCAATGTTACAGCAGGCCTTCATTTCCTGTCCACAGGCCTGCCTTATGTCAATGAATTTACTGACTCATGTCTGAAGAGTGACATATGAATGACTTATCGATGTTTTGTTATTTCTGGGCCGGATAAATGTGTTATATATTATAGAACGCTATCCCACACTCCAACACAATGTATCCTAAATACTACTCGAGCACATATTAGTCGCCTCTGTTATTACTGATACCTCTCAAAATAGATAATCTGTCCACATTGGTTAGCGGGGATTTCAGCCCCATAACTCCTTTGTCCGATAACCGATAGGTCAAATGGGAACCCAAACCCGATAGCATCGACATAAAATGAGAGGGGCTCCAATCCACTGGATTGTACAA
This sequence comes from Podaxis carcinomalis, assembly GCA_018524395.1. Taxonomy (NCBI): domain Eukaryota; kingdom Fungi; phylum Basidiomycota; class Agaricomycetes; order Agaricales; family Agaricaceae; genus Podaxis; species Podaxis carcinomalis. Next base: position 25,010 of record JAEUWJ010000662.1, read on the forward strand.
ATACTTGCTTTAACTAGACACTATTGACAGCTTTTGTGATATTATAGTGTTGTTGTGATATTTGGTGAAAAGCATGACATTATGCCAATCATAAAACTGCTTAGCCAGGTCAGAGATGAGCCCTAGAGCCGGATATCTAGAACAATGACAGCAGTCTCTATCTCTATCCTTTGAAAAGGTCTACGATCTCTTGAGAAGAGGGTTCACTCGAGGAGGACGGAGCTTACCTCACGCCTGGCAAAAAACACTGTTACTGATTTTTTTCTCATAAGTAGCAGGCAGGATTATCTAGTTTCGTACGATAGCAAAAAAATGGTATATCCCAGTATTTGGTTGTATAATGCCCCCCTCCCAAACCGATCCCTGCTTCACCCCACTCCCCCCTGCTTTGCGCTTTTCCCCTTCCCATTCTTATCTCGTTCTCATGCTTTCCCCATGTGTTCTTGCATACCTTAGTTACATTTTCCAACCTTTCTCGTGTTCTAATTCGACGTATAGCAAGAGATACAAATTTGGGTGCCTGCCTGGGGAAGCCACGCCGGAGTATGGATTTACTGATGCAATCGTAGCGGCGCTTTCGGCTGATGCGACGTTTGATGTGATGTGCAAAGCAAGGGGGAACGCAAAGGTGGGTGGAGTGATACTCTGTCAAAACTGATAGTCGAGGGAACAGCCATCATGTAAGATATTAAGTTCTGCTGGGCCCAAATCTTTTTTTAGGCCAACGACCCGCCATACGGGGAGTAGCTAGTGTGCTGAAACATTCCAACATCCAGGGCCGCACGTTATCCATGCGGCTTGCGCGGAGAGTATGGAACTTGGTTGAAAGAGACGCAAGATTGAAGAACCTTGTAGACTGGTTGCATGATTGCCAGAAAACACCAGCAAATAGCCATAACCCTGCGCAGAACGCATGCAATTTTTCTTTTTCTTTTTTGTCATTTTGCAGAGTGGAGGCCCTGCGGACTGAAGAGCCGAGAACGTAATGCCAAGACTGCTGTGTTCTCATGATCTCACAGCCACAGGCTTCTTCATCGCGAAGCATCGAACGGTATGAATACAAGAAGTTTCGAATTGCAGACCTTCGGGGTGTAGGTTTGGACTTGGGAGTTGCTAGGAAGGTACAAAAATAGTGAGGGAATTGATGCCGCCAGTGATAGCGCCCAATCATACTCCATTGCCCCCATACGTGTTGCCATCCAACTCGAGCCGAACGAAGCCTTGCACTGATTTCCCACTTTGACAGCATCTCTTCACCTGCTACAAACTTGAGTAGCTTCTCTACCGCTCTTTATATTCTTCACAACTGTTCACTCTTCTAATGGCTCCGGATCGATGGGTTGTTCTTGATGACGATAATCCAGCTATCACGTACACGGGCTCTTGGTTCCAGGATACAGGGAGCAAGGACAGCATCGGGAACTTTGGTCCACCGTACCAACACACACTTCATGGAACGTCTGTTGCTGGAAGTGTCCTTTTTGAGTTCAATGGTGCGTCTTCTTGAGCTCTAGCGTTCTCAAGACGGTCTCAGAATTGCCCTTTTCTTTCCAGGTACCATGGTTCAAGTCTGGGGAACGAATATCGTCAAAGACGCAAAGACGAACCCTGACCCCGGCTTCGAATGTTTCGTTGACGACGTTAGCATTGGGAGGGACGCACCGCTCGAATTTCCAGAGAACAACTGGAGCTTTTGCAAATCTCCTCCACTTCAGGATGGTCCGCACAAGCTACGAATCGACGTCAAAGTGTCATCGCCGGGACAGACATTCTGGCTCGATCGGATAATGTATATTCCTTCCGCGGACATGCCGTTGGATAACAGAGTTCTGCTATTGGATAACACAGATCCCGCTATACATTACGACTCGCAATGGAGAAGCCTTGGTGGCGGGGCAAATATGACAACGCGTAGCAATTCCGTTGCTTGGGTGGAGTTTGTTGGTGAGTTTGTCCTTTAGTTCGTGGCCCATTTTCAGAACATGCTGATTACGGATTAGGGGTTTCAGTATCATGGGTGGCCTTCATCCCAAAAGAGCTTCCTCATAGCGGGGCCATGGGTACCTGGTCGATCGATGGCCAGAAACCAACCCAGTTCCTCCTCAAAGGTCTACCTGAAGACCCAAATATCAATACACAATACAATCAATTCATCTTCACAACAACCGAAGTCGAGCCTGGTCCACACAATCTCACCGTCACCTTCCTAGGCTCAACGCAGACCACACCTCTTTGCATTGATTATTTATACGTCAAGAATGGCACCTTTCCTAGTCCAGCCGGCAATAATGGGACAGATCCAACCAATTCACATGATAATAATACATCTTCTCGACCGCCTATTGGTGCAATTTTGGGTGGTGTGTTTGGTGGGCTTGCGTTCCTCATCCTAATCGCAGGCGGCATATTCTTTTGGAGACGTCGACGACATAAAGACAGGTTCGCCCCGGTTGAAGGGTCGGGGTATAGCGCAACCCCTTTCAACCCCTACCAGGACTATCGCTCTCCAACCCCCAATGCCAACACAATGATCCAAGCCAACCAGTCACAGCTCTACCATTCACCGGGTCTATCCGAGACGATGCTTCTTGTTCCTGCATCCGGCTTACAACAACAATCAAGTACAACGAGGAAGCAGCATGAGGCATTCGGGAGGCTGGAGCCGATTCGACCTTCGACGGATAACCTTACGCTAACAACCCATATGCGGACTGAGAGCAATGTGTCCTCGTCATGGCCGCGAACCACCTCATCTACAAGTGGGAACGTTGTGCGCCAGCATATGGATAGTGGAATTCGGCTGAATGAGGGAAGAATAGAGGACGTGCCTCCGCAGTATACACCGGATTAAAGGGTTTGGAGTGGACGGCCAGTCGATATTATTCTGGACTGTACGAGTCGGGCTACTTTTTTTGGGGTATGAGATGCCGTTGATATACCTGACCAGCAATGTACTTTGTAGTACGCAATCCTTTCAAGGTTCTTCCAACGGGTTCCCCAATGCTACATAGCATCGGCAAACAGTGAACGTCTTCATTGTGTGGTCCCGTCGTTCTGATGAGCCTTATTCTCTTGGTCGGTTCACCCACCACGAGGCGGTGGGTGCCCGGTCTCCAGTCCGAGGCTGAAAATGGTGTGGGCTGGTGCTCTTTTTGACACTGCTGACTCTTGCAACTAGGACTGTTCTTCGCCATAGTTTCACCATCTGCATTCTTGCTTAACTCATTGAACTGAAACACCAGATATAAGCTTCCAGGATCCTTCGTCTTTGGTCCAACGGAATGCGGTGACCGGATTTCAACAACACCGAGATATGATGACATCAGAACCTTACAAATTACTATACAGCCCTGAGCCGGCGCTTATACTCTTCATTACTCATTTCTCAATCCACTCCACACTCCGCTTACTCAAATGCTGCAGCGCCTCGACCCTCGAGACACAAAAATGGTCCTTTGCATCGGCGGTACTGTTCTCCTATACGGCTCTCTCAAAATCAGTGGCACCTGCTTCCGCATGGACGGCATCATTCCTAGGTTTGTCAAGTGATCTCCCGGGACACGGTAAAACCCGTCTACCCAACCGCAGTATAATGGAACCTTGCACAAATGGGCCGATGGATGCCACAAGCTATCCAAGTCCCACGCGCTCGCGAGTTTGATATTATGAAAAACGCAAAGACTACAAACATTCCTTGTGGCTTACTCTTTCGGCATCATTCAAGGCATTGGCATCGGATACCGGATGATTACGCTGACTAGCACGCCGGACTCCGTCTAGGATTACAAACTCCAGACCCTACCTTTGGGTACCCGGAATTGAGCTAAGAGTGAAAGAGGTGGGGTGACCTCCAACTCGGGTGACCTGGGGCTCTAACAGGAGATTTTCGATTGATTCACATCAGACAAGGAATTTATCTCGTTCTTGGGATCTTACCGCTGCTACTCCTCCTCTGTTCAATCCCTGAGCGATCGGCCACCATGAGTACTCATCTATCCTCGAAGATTAGTTCGGTCCTGCAGCAATCTTTTCGTGTCATGAAATTTGCGTCAGTTCTGACAACTTGGCTGCGGGCTGGCTAGAAGATCGGCACAACACTCTTCTATCTCTTGGAAGAACATAAATGTCCTTCAAACTTTCTTGCCATCCCTGAAAGGGTGCATCGTTTGGGCAACACATGCTCCAGACCCGATGATGCAGACATTTGCATTGGAAATGGTCCCTTGGTGCTCCGTCATCTACTGGAGAAAATGCATAGCCACGTATGACTCAACGATTGTCCTTTCCGAATACCAAAGGTCGCCTCCTCGGGTACTTTACGCCCAGATGCGACAACGCCCTTCCCTCAGATATGCCTCTACAGATTTGTACTCAGGACACCAAAAACAAATTCTGACGTATCTATTTGAAGAGGTATGTAAAGGGCGTTTTGGTTGCATTTTTGGGGCGCACGAGTCCATGGTTGTCTTTGGTAAGATCCATCGGAGCGCCTCATTTTCTCCGCTAACTGAACGGAGGGATGCGATTCAGCCTGACCTCGGGAGTACACTAGAAACGACGGGAGCTTCGGGCATTGCTTGAACGTTGACAGTGAGCCTTTGCTAGCAATTCTACCGTACGGCAAAGACAATAATTTTCGCTGTCACTCGAGGACTGAACCTAACGTCTTCATAACCTCTGGAGATGTCATACGGCATGGTACCTTCTGACATACGCAGAACAGTGCCAAGCGACTTGGATCCACGGTTCACCGAAGTTGGTGGTTGCTACGCGACTGTGACTCACCGTCGGTTCCATCATTCATTATCATCTCACTGTGCACTTGGGGTTTGGCACAATCTGCCAGTTCCTCAAATATCTGTGCCCCGATAAGATACAATACCCTGATACATTTTGAGATTCTTTCGAAGCTGAATGAGGGTGCCAATTGCGCGGAGTTTTGAATAGGGACTACCTCCGGAAGTATACTAATCCACTAGCGAAATAAAGCCAATAGCTCACCATTTAATGTTGGATATCGAAGAAAGGTCGAGACCAGAACGATACGAATGCCTACTGGCTGAGACTGTTTCGGGCGAGAGTTTCTGTAGATGAAAAACTAGTTCTGGTAGGAGCACTTCAGAGTTGCCCGAGTGGCCGAAAAGCAAACTCTAATCGTAGTAGAGATTTTCGTTCGATAGATATCGGAGAACGCGGGAATAAATTAGTCTTAAACGAAGGTCGAAGCGAATGAGGGATTGGTGCATTCAGGTGCATCTCTCCACCGTGCCTGTGCAGGGTCTTCTTCGGACGCGCTCGTAATAGCTATTTCTGTCACAACAAGCTTACGATTGCAACTACCATTTAGAACCAATATGATGACATATCTCTTGCTGCCCATAGGGGTCAACTCAAGAGTTTGTATCTGTCTTGGATAGCTGGATACCCGGTATCTTGCATGAAATTGACCACACAGACGACTCTATCTGGACGCGTTAGCTATACTAAGTGCCCTGATTTGAGTTCATAACGCTAGTGAAACATCATCTAGACAAACGGGCTAGAGTATGACTCCCATATCGTCCTGAACCCTGGAAGCGGTGCAATTGTATTTGAGAGGTTTAGCCGCATTCCGTCTCATTTTCACAGTAGCCCATTGTTGTCCGTGATCTGCATTCATGCCCTCAATCAAAGCACACGAGATCTGAGTGCAAGCTCGGTGTTGACTTACTGCACTTGTGGCTTCGGAGCCATTTCTGTGCGACCCTCCTTGCACTGTGGGCAGAAGGAATTTGCATAAAAGACAGATGTGAAAAACCCTGTCTTCATCCCACAGAACACCAACAGGATTAGCCAGCGATAAATCTTCTGTGTCTCTACTGCCCTACCTTCTACTTCTCAGCCTAGAATATCGTCTTTCAATTTCAAAATGTGCTACCGCAAAGTCTACTGTACAAAGCACTCTTGTGGTCACGAATCGCCAGTTTCTGAGCAGCGAGTAGGTCATTACCCCCTCCAATACGGAAATAAAGATACTCACCGCGCCTAGGTTGATTGTAACTCTGATAAATGCCGCTACAGTTCTAGCCACAGCCTGTCTTGCCCCAACTGCAACACGACCTGTAGGCAGTGGTGCGTCGGATATTGCGAGTTACGGAGTCCTTCTATGCTCACTGGCGCATTTTATCCTGTTTTCGTTTTGGACCAGGCTTCGTCCCGCGAAGACTGTTGTTAAGGCCCAGTCCTTAACCCCCTGCTCGGCCTGCCGCAAATAACTTATACTCCAATAGTAGGCTGACCGAGTTTGACAACCGGTAGATTAGCCAATACAATCGCAGAGCATCGAGCTCCCAACTTTCTATTCCGTTTCTCCGAATATGACTAGTCCGTACATCGAATGCAGAAGGCGTGTCTGATAAACCACAGATATTAGATATAGTCACGTGATGAAATAAGAACGCGTCTGACCTCATCGAGTCCTTTATCGCTTGAGCCTCTTTCATCGTCAGGATGGCAGATCTTCCAACTCTCCTCGTCGCGTCCCTCAAGCCAGATACAAGAAAACAAGCAGAGCAGAATCTCACTGCCATATCTACCCAGCCAGGCTTCCTCAGGGCCTTGCTCCAACTCGTTCTCAATGCATCACAAGAACGATCCGCGAGGTTAGCTGCCAGCATTTACCTCAAAAACATCGCAAAAACCAGATGGGAAGAGGTGAATACCTCCTGGACCTAACTCACACGTGTAACATATCAATTCGTCTAGGATGTCCAAGCCCTCCCAGAGCAGGATAAAACGACACTGAGAAGTCAATTGGTGCCTGCTATGCTCGCCTTGTCCAATCCGACAGACAAAACGATACGCACACAAATAGCAGAGGCTGTATCACTCATTGCTGAACTCGACTTTCCAAGCAAATGGCCCGATCTCCTGGATGTCAGTCATATGCCCCTCCTCAGGAGACACCATGAACTGATCACGCCCGCCCTTAGCAATTGGTTGCGTCCTTATCTCCTACTGATTACAATGTTAATATTGGTGTCCTGGAAGCCGCTCACTCAATCTTCCGTCCATGGCGTGCTCAAGTACGCTCAGACGCATTATTCACTGTTATCAACTTCGTTCTCTCCAAATTCATGGATCCTTTCCTCGAACTCTTCCGTGCAACTTCCCGACTCCTTCTCACGTCACCCTCGTCTCCGAACTATGTCCAGCTTGCTCAGGCGATGGTTATTCTAATTGATATATTCTACGACCTGACATGCCAGGATCTCCCACCGGCTATTGAAGATAACTATGACGAGTTCTTTGGAAAGGAGAGAGGGTTATTCTTCGCATTTTTGGCCTGGGATCCGGTTGAACTCAGACCAGATGTGAGTGCCAACTCATTATCTCTTTCCAACGCTCATCTTAATGGTGTTCACCAGCCAGACGATGCCGCTCCTTCTCTCCCTGCTCAAGTAAAAACCGGGATACTCGAGATTGGGGAGGTGAATGATCCTGTTATTCAAGAGTACTACTACTTCTAACTGGTACCAATCAAGCTGTTCATTAAACTCTACCCTGATCAATTGCAAAAGTCGCCAGCCGTAGAAATGTTCGTTCAAGGAGTTTGGACGCTCATCGGAGCAAACAAATTACCCAACATCTCGGATGATCACGTATGATCTACTATCCTAACACTTTCCTCATCGAAGCTTATTCCCACCATTAGCTTGTATCTCAATCCTTGAGATTCATTTCCACTGCCATCCACTCGGGCTATTACAAACCTCTTTTCTCCTCTCGCGAGACGATATCATCCCTCGTACAGGGCGTGGTTGTGCCCAATGTAGCCCTACGTGAGCATGAGATCGAGCAGTTCGAGGACGACCCCTTGGAGTACATCAGAACGGACCTCGCTCTTCCGTCCACCGGACTTGACAGCGGAAGTCGACGCCAGGCCGCAGCCGACGTTCTGCGATCCCTTGTCGGTGCCGGATTCGAAGCGGAGACAACCGAGATAGTAGGTTCCTTCATAAACACTGATCTCAATACCTATACGTCCAACAAAGCGGAAAATTGGAAAGCGAAGGATCGTGCTATATTCGTGTTGACCGCCGTTGCGACAAAAGGGTCAACAACCAAGGTACATCATATTCTTCCTGTCAGACTTATCCGCGTGCTTATACCCTATTCTTTTTAGTATGGTGTCACTTCCGTTAATGCTCTCGTGGATGTCGTCCAGTTTTTTTCTGAACACGTGTTCCAAGACCTGCAAGCGGCAGACGGAACGGTGCATCCCATCCTACAGGTCGATGCCATCCGTTTTCTTCATACATTCCGCAACCAGGTGAGCGAATATAATGTGCTATGCATGGCGTAGTTCATCCTTCTCCCAGTTAACAAAACCACAACTTCTATCCGTGCTTCCCCTTCTTGCGAGACACCTCAATTCTAGCAATTATGTTACTCATACTTATGCTGCCATCGCCATTGATCGCATACTACTCATCAAACAAAACAATCAACTCATGTGAGTGTCTAAGTTGTTATCAGCTTCGTTAAAACTCACCTGTTGCTCTCTAGCTTCGCACAAGCAGATATACATGACTATGCCGCTGAGCTTGTTAGGATCATTTTATCAAAGATCGAGGCCCGCGGGACTCCAGAAAAGGTGGCAGAAAACGACCATCTTATGCGTTGTAAGTACTCGAGTCCCAGTATCCCATATTTGGAATTAAGGCAATAGACAGGCGCTATGCGAATCATCTTGACCGCTCGACAAACGTTGATTCCAATATACCAGGAAACACTGAGTCGCCTCGTGAACATTCTCGGGATTATTTCAAAAAACCCAAGCAATCCCAACTTCGATCAATACATTTTCGAGAGTATCTCCGGATTAATGAGGTGCGTCAGGCTTCGTGTAGATCTAACATATCTGATTTGTTCTCTAGGTTCGTTGTGGCTGGGTCACCAACTACCCTACCGGTATTCGAGCAAACCCTTTTTGGTCCTTTCACATTTATTCTTCAACAAGATATCGATCGTATGTCCGTTATCTTGGTGCACGGCGAAAGTGCTGATTTTTCGAGCTTAGAATATATCCCGTACTCCTTCCAGATTTTGGCCCAAATGCTTGAACTTCACGGTAGTGACGTGCCGGGTGAATATCGTAGCCTGTTACCTTTCCTTCTCACGCCTGCTGTGTGGCAACAAAAAGGCAGCATCCCCGGTCTGGTTAAGTTATTGAAAGCTTTCCTCGCTCGGGATAGTGCACAAATGCTCGCAGCTGGACAAGTGGCATCGGTGCTTGCCGTTGTTCAACAGCGTTTGATTCCCTCTAAGGTCAACGACTCCTGGGGATTCGAGCTCTTGAATTCTGTCGTCCTACATGTCAAACCGTAAGGATGGTTTACTCTTTCTTTAGTAGAGCTACAGCTGAATCACCCCTCCAGCAACGATCTACAGCAGTATATGAAACCCATCATTGTGACCCTTCTCACGCGGATGCAAACAAGCAAAACAGCCACGTATGAATACCACTTTGCGCGGTTTATTATGTATACAATGGCCATCAACGTTGAAGGACTCGGACCGGACTACCTGATTGCTGTGGTGGAAGGGATCCAGCCGCAGTACGTCCTCCGGATAACACGTTTTTAATCACTCTTCATGGTTGGTGTTAGGTTGTGGTCGCAGATTTTGGCCAACTTTATCATCCCTCAAGCACCCAAGGTTCCACACAAGGACAGGAAACTCGCAGTAGTTGGTATGATCCGACTCTTGTGCCAGAGTAAATACATGATGCAAAACCCATTCATCCAAGCATGGTAAGAGCTACTTGTTCGCCTTTGACTCAATGCATCTTCTCATCGGTATTGCAGGCCACAAGCATACCAAGCTGTCGTCAAGCTCTTCAGTGAGCCCCAACATCTGTCGAAGAAATCGGACGAGGACCCGCACGCAGGCATCACGGAGATCGATTATGAGGAACAAACAGCTGGTTACCAAGCCGCATACTCCCGATTAGCGGCATCAGAAACTCAAGAAGCTGACCCGGTAGCCCATGTCCCAAATCCTCAGCAGTTCTTCCAGGAGCAGCTTGAGAACTTGCAGAAGACTTATGGGAATCAAGTTCAAGCCCTAATGTCGGCCCCAGCATAATCATGACGGCAATAGAACATGCTCAGCATACTGTGGAGCATCTTGAGATGGCTTTATGCTTAAGGTCGGTGTCAAAATGGCATAGTTCATCTATTCTTCTTCATCAATTTCCTGCCTGTCACCCACATCTCCGCCCATGTCACACACATCGTTTATGTCTAGGTATTCGGCGACTTCGAATGTACAAATATCGCGAGATAGTCATGCCAATTGAGCCACATGTAATAATAGTCTGATGAATTTTAAACAATAAGGGCTGAGCACCTGATGGAGGTAGATACCACACTTACGCCACAAAAAATGATTGAATCGCTCCACTCGAATCCCTCATTTTGCGCTCGTAGTAAGACACCCTCAATCGGAGTTCCCGCCAAAAGGGAAATCGCTACTATCGAAAACGCTATGCCCATCCGAACCCTGAAGTAGCGATAGCTGTAAGAACGGGACTCTTAAAGCACATAACATACCCTAGTTCTCCCGGATGAGTGCTCAGCTGTGCAAGCAAAGACGGAATGAGAGAAACGTCTGCCCGGCGGGGGTGGAGAATCAGTAACTCGCGTAAAATTTGACATGTGAAACGCCCGCACATGATCCAGACCAAAACCCATAAAGTACTGCGAAGATTGTCAGGCCGGCAAAATCGTTAATACCGAACATAGCGAAGACGAGTGCCGAGGAGATATAGAGTGACGGAAGAAGCATGTTATATGTGCCAAATTTATCCGCAAGAAAGTTGGGAAGGAGGCGTCCAAAGACGCTACCTACGTTCAAGAACGCGAGCTGTAAGACCAGTAATGAGTATCTCACTTCGATTCCAAGGTGAAGACATACGAGGTAGAAAGCGAGTGATACTCGTATTCCTTTCGAAAGGGCATAAGACTGCAGGTAAAAGTCTAGACGTGGTAATGACCGTCAGCCATGGTGAGGTGTGTTATAATAGACGTAGTGCAATATAACTGACATGGAAAGAATAGTCCGAGGTTGATGCAGAATGCGCTGTGTACAATGGTCACTGGTGGTCATCGAAATAGTTTACGAAGTTCTCGGACTTACGATGCTATTGATATCAGGTATGCCCAATCCGAAAATATAACGCGGAAATCGGGTCGACTTGAGGTTGACGTCTGAGTGCCTTTCCGCCTTGAGCAAGCAATGGAATACAACAGATTCGCTGCGAGTAGGAAAACACCCATGATGGCTGCATTTATACGAACAGCGTTAGGGAAGTCCAGTTTCTGGCTGACTTGGTTCAACAATATCGGCCACGCAATACCCCCTACTGACGCCCCCTGAAGAAGCTAGGTGAAAAGGAGATAGTCCAGGACCAGGGTGACTAGACATACCGAAACAGCCACACCTGTCGCCATCGCCCGACGGCTTCTGAAATGGTGGGAGACAACACTGATGGAAGGTAAAAATAGCATTGCCTGCCCCAGCCCCATTCCGACCGCCTGTGCGAGGAAAACCTACAAAGGCACCGGTTGTTAATGAACAGAGATCCGGTGCTGTGAGAATCACTTCACGAATGAACTGACCTCCGGGTAGTGGTAACGGCGTGTTAGCGAAAGCATGAACAGTGACACCGTCTGGAGAACTGCGCCAACACCGATCAAGTGATGACTGCCGGGACGCCGTTACTTATTCCGACCGCGAAAACACCGCGAGCAACTCATCACTCACAAACATCCCATATCATAGATCCTGCCCACGACAGCACCAAGGGCATATTGGAGAAAAAGCTGAACACTACCTATCCAGCTGTGTACAACTGTCAATAAACGTTAATGAAAAAGAATATGGGAGCTACCTGATTTCGGATGGCGAGTTATTGCTGAGGAATTCCCGTGTATAGTAGTCTTGATAGACGCCGAAAGCCGAAACATAACTGGTGAAACACTGCGCTCAACGAGCCGGATAGGTGTCAGAATGACCAAAGAGCGCGCACCCATAAGTGCAAAACTGCACCAGCCACCTGTAAGGGAGAATCTGCATCCATGAGAGAGAAATGAGGACGATAATGCGCACGTTGCAAGAACGACAAGCCAAGCTGCACCGTGGTCCACCGAATCTTCGCCGTCTACAATTTCTTTTGAAGATTGTGAGATGCTTTGGCCTGCTTCAGCGAGTCCGTGTCCAGGCATAGTCTCAATTTGAGGCACAGCGGCCGGCGTAGGAGTGGCCATGGGGCTCTGAACCAGGATGTGAGGAAGGGAAATATCTACCATATGCTTATAAGCCTAAGGTGTGGGCGGATTATCTAAAAGTTACGACATGCAAAAGACAGCAGTCGCGACTGATGGCTTCGCCGACGGATAGTTTGTGTGATGTTGCTGTAACCCGATAGTCAAATATACTTTTTAGCACAGAAGGGGCTGGGAAAGGTAACGATTGGAAGGAGTAATCGCAAGGCCCAAGTTGGCATCCATGTTCGGGCCTATGCCTGGTGCGGAATGCGCTCCGTTTGGTTGCTGGCTGTCGCAAAGAGGTCTAGACATGATGTATGATGACTGACATGTGATGGTACTTAATTAAGTGCTCAGTGATGTGGTCACACTCCACGAGGGCCTATAATCAGTGCACTTACGCCGTGAGATTCGGCCCAAGTGTCTTTCTTTATATCCTTCTGCAACAAGGGGCATGATCACACTTGTTGATAAAGCCTACCAGTCTACACACGTGTCCCTTTCAAGCTACCTTTACGGAAGGACCATACAAGGTGGTTGTCGCTCCTTCTTTGAATCGAGTAGGGAATGCGTTACTGTCATCCCTAGCAGACCACCCTATTTAGAGCGCCCTAACAATGATCAACGGAAGAATGTAATCATGATATGAAACGGTGCACAGCAGAATTACCGCATCTGTACCGTCAAATCTGAGTGTAACGAGGTGGAACCTCAGACACATGAAAGGGGATTCGCAGTCCGCTGTCTGCATGGAGAATGACTGCTGCTGGAGGCTCCGTGAGTTGGGTATTGCGCATATCTTCTAGCTTTTTCTGTGCTTCTGGATTATATTCAATGTCTCCTGTAACCACCTCGCGGCTGAACGAGGAGGGGCTTGAGGGTATCTTAGAGCCGGGATTCATAATCAGTGGGGGGAGTGCAGAGTCTTTCCAAGAATTGTGCTGACGCCGTCTCCGAACGACCCTGATAGCGAGGACCACAGTTAGGATAAGTAGAAGAAGTCCCACAACCCCTCCTACAATTGACGCTGCTAGGACGGCCTTGGGAACTGCTGAGCTGTCGTTGGTGCTCGGGGTTGGGGCGGAGTCAATATGGGTTTCTAGTAGGTAATCGAGCGAGATGTGTGCAGATGCGGGTGGTGTGAAGGTAAGGGTGTGGGTCTGGGCACTTGGGTTCTTCGCGTCAACAGAGAAAACTGGGTGATGTTTATCAGGTGCGAGGACGTCGACGGTAATTGGCGACCCGTCCAGGGTCATGTTTAAGGTTTTCACACCCTTAGCATCTCCAAACCACCGGAGGGTGCGACCTGGACGGATAATCAGAGAAAGGATTATTGGTGGTGAAAGAAATACTTGCCACGGAATTCGACGGTCATGTTCCTGTTTCGCCCTGAGTCCCTGTTAGGCTTATGCACACGGAAGTGCCAGCTCCCGCTGATACCAGGGTCGCTAGAATTGATCCTCAGAGAAGGATTATTCAGGTTCCTGTGATTTGGTAGAGGTATGTAACGGATGCTATCAAAGAAGGCAGGAAGTTGGGAGACCTCTACTTTGGCAGTGAGGTTGTGGAGGCCAGGTTGAAGAGATTTGGTCTGGCAAATCCGTTTCTTTCCATCAGCAGGATTGTCGGCTCTACCCTGGGTGCTCGAAGGAGCAATGGGTTGTCCGTCCACAAAACAAGACCAGCTTGGTAGGTGCTGTTCTGGTGTTGGTGTGCGTTGTTCATGTTCCAAACCAACAACGGCAACTCCAGTGCCTGCCACGTTTGAGTGAATGCCTCGTTGAAGCCACTCAAAATTAAAACGCACCGTTAAACTGCAATGCGATTTCTGTATTGTTCCGAATAGCCACTATCTGTCGATGTTCCAGCCACCGTGAAGCAGCTCCATTAAACTGGGTTCTGGAATGAGTGCTTGGAAGGCGTCGGTGGGTATTATTGGCTAATTCAATAGTCACAATTTTCTGGTGAGCTTTGTTTTTACCTGACCCGTCAAAGGAGAGCAGTGGAGTAACAGTCGAGTTCGAAGACATCAGGGGACCAGGGAAGCATCAAGCGACCCACCTGACATTCGCCAGGATCCCACCTTCAGAGGATTTATACAGCTCCTACGTGAACGATTATAGACATTAACCGCTGAGAACATGGTTACAAACCAGTTCTAGTGCGACGTTTCCTATCATCACGTCTTTGATATCATAGGTAGTGACCTGGTAACAAGTGATAGTGAGATATATTAGTAGCATTGAGCACTAAAGCTAAGGTTTCTCAGTAGCACTCGAAGGTGCCTTATGTCCAGAGCTATCGGGTGGTCCAGAGGCAGCTGGGATGCTGATTTGAACGCGGGACGCCGGGGCCCTGGATGCTGAGTGCTGAGTTTGAGGGCCGGGTTCCACCCGCACCATTTCCGTTTGCTGTGCATGTTGGTTGTTGCTAGTAGGTGGTGAGACGCCGGCTGAAGGCTTGGGCTCTTAGTAACTGATGGTAGTATGCTCATGAACACCATCATTGATCAGACGAGCATCCAGGAAGGCACACTGACGATTGGGGAAGCAAAACGATAGCGCCCAAGGGTGCTTGGGAAGGGAAACGACGATATCTCGGAACTTGGTAACCGAAGGCGCCATCCGGAGAGTCCAAGGCGGAGTCTGTCTGCTTGGAATGAATGTGTCATTTCGTTGTCGATGGTACGGGTTGATAATTTTGACCACAAGAAATGGATGCCGTGGCGGACCAACTAGCGGAGGTCGTTTGACTTTGTCTGCTGGGACATTTTCGTTCACGCACATGGTTGCCACCTTCATCATGCATCACGTTCTCTGGTTTCCAAAGTTCATTGGGAGGAAGCTGGCAGGGTGTTGCTCAGGAGGTCATCCTTCCCCGCGCCCGATGGTGACCCTAAACTTTCCGAACGCAATGCCAATTTGTATCTCTGATCTGTGAGTTCCTGAATTGCCTGGAAACTGGGAAGAGGAATATTAAAAAAAAAAAGAAGGCTGGATGAACGGTAGTAGACTGAAGTCCGACCCTAAGGGCTCCTGGTATTACCGACAGGAACTTGCTTCAAACCTCGAAATAGAAGCATACTAACGGGGTAGCCGAGGAATAAAGATGACTTGTTTTCGGAGCTGACTGATACCTTTTTTTCGTAAAATTGCCCGTCACACCGTGTCCGACAGCCATAATACGGGAAAACTTCAGCATACCCACATCCACTATCAAGACAAGGACTTGGAATTATTGAGCAGTCAAATTTCTCATCGTTCTTATCCCTCCTCCGACAATTACACCCTATTATTCCAGTTGCAACAGTTCCACCCCCATAGAAATCGAGAGATGATTTTTTTTCTTGCTAAGTCTGCTGTATACCCCGACTGTGATTCACGAGTCACAGTTCTTTCCCTATTCCTTACATCAAGTTCATTTCGGTTCCGTTCCGCGAGTTCTTCGCCAATTACCTTTTGCATAGGTCGCATTATTTGAGTATCTACTGAATAAGGTTTCCTTCTCTCGGGGACTCGGTTATGAAACTATGGCATCACTCACAGTTGCGGCCAATATCAACTTTAATTTCGATGCATTTCTGTGGAGTAGAGTTTTTAGTACAGAAATCAAAATCTCATTACTGTGGTGGTACACATTACCCCTTTCCTTCAACGACCACTTGGTTGGCTGAAGATGCCAGTGCCAGGCATCTGCCCACCAATGTTCGGAGTTCTGGGAAGTCTGACCGATCCATTGCTCGTTACGAATGGTCGTTATGACATCATGGCTAGAGAGCTGAAATAATAAGTGTGAAGCAACGGAAGTTCTCTCCTTACTAGACTCCAAGGTCCTCCAGGTCATCACCGGGTGCCACAATGGCCAGATTCTCAAAGAGGGAGTCTTGTTGGAAATTAACCTAATAACATAATCAGTGCCGTTAGCTGTAGGACTTATGAAGAGCTTACCCGAACTATGGTGTTGTTGGCTTCCCAATCATCCACGAGAGTTGGGAGACAGTCGTTTTCCGCATCCTCGGGTCACACTGCTAGTATGATTATAGTTACCGTTACCGTTGGGCGAACTACTTTTTTCAATTCTTACAAGTTAGTGTTGACGGACAAGTTCAGCGAATTGGCAAAGGGTGTGGCCGTGGCGACTGCTGCATAACATGCGCCAGTGGCTGGGTCCGGTGCGCATGCAATAATGAGAAGCATGTTATGCAATACGAAAATACGTGTAAATCTTTGTGGCCGATATTCAGAGGTGCAAAAACCTAGAGCAAAAGTAAGCTTTTTCTACCCAAGGACCATCGCAAGGGCCTTTACTTTGGGATGCACTCAGTCGCCCTCTTGAAGCAACGGGCGTAAGAACATCCAGGCCGAGAGAAGGTGTTTCGGCCTCAGAGATGATGTAGGTACTGTTGCGGATGGCTGCGACAAGACCAAGGAAGGTAATTAAGGGCAAGATGACTTTGAAGGATTATGTCCCAGGGGCCAATATGAAGTTTCCTTAAGCTCGGGGAGGTAACCTTCTGGTTTGGGGTGTGGTGTCAGGGCTTTTATAGTGGTCAAGGAACGCGACACTGAACAGAGCAGTCATGGGTCTGAGGGATAAACGCGTATGTCATTTGATGGAGAAATCAGGAACCCCGTCCAACAAATCTGACAAACTGAAGAAGAGAGCAGATGCCTTGACTTTCAGCAGTGGACTCGAGGGTCGAGTAAGCAGGAAGGGTATTGAACGGCCAAGTTTATTCGGACTCGTCTGGGATAAAGACGTGACGATGTACTTACACTGAGGTATCGGAGTTAGAGGGGAAAGAGACAGGGACTATGAAACAACTGAACGTGAAGTTGAGAGAGGATATACGGGAGAACAAGAGATAGAAATGGGTTGAAGGAACTGTCCATCCTTTTCATATGAGACAATGCGGCTTCTATGGGCTCGAGGAACACGACGTTAATCCACGGGTTAATTGGAGGCGACGTCTTTCAATTGAGTCTTGGGAATAGCGGCAGCGAACGCCCTTCTCGCCAGTCTTGTCTTTGTGGCTTGCTCGTACGCATAGCCGAATCCGATCAAGTCGAATTCAGAGAACGCCGTTCCTAAGAAGGAAAGACCAAAAGGAACACCTGGTGCTGGATAAACGGTGATAGGCCCTGCACGTCCGACTGTCACATTATCCGGGAAAAATCCAAGAGGAACTAAAGTATATGTGAGTTCATGCCAGGCTTGAGGAACGTGATGGAAAGTGGTGTTTCATACCGGTGACAATAGGATATCCGACAATGGCTGGTTTAGGGTTAAGACTAAATTCGGACATGAATACGATCCAAAGCGGGCAGCTTACCAGGTGGGACAGTAGTAAAACCTGTGGCTGGGAGAACCAGTGCGTCCAACTTATGTTGTTGGAGTACGGCATCGATGCCCCTCGTCGATCCGAGATCTTTGTCAAAGGCAAGAGCTTTGAAGTAGGTATCGTTAAAGCCTTCGGTTCCTTCGGACTCGATCAATCTAAGATTGACGTGTTAGCGGTCTCGCCACAGTTAGCTAATCTGCTGTCATTTTGAAACGCACTCGGATTGGTCCTCGAAGCGGGGCGGTTCCTCGAGATCTGGGTTATCGTCGTTGAATTTAATGAGGCCGGCGAGATTACGAACGCCAGATGGGTTGGCGAGTAGAGATTCAAACCACTGATTTAGTTGGACCTTGAAAGCAAGTTAGGGATGAGAGAGGGGCACACGCAAGGGAATCACCTTAAAATCGACGTCAAGGACGATGGTCTCGTTGTTTGAGCGGATTATTTCGTCCCCCGAGGGAATGTCAGCAGGGTCAACGACAGTTGCGCCAAGGCTTTTGATGACTTGAAGGGCTTTCTCAAATTCCACATTCACCGAAGGGTCATCACCAGATATGCTGTTATTTAGGAAGACATGACGAGGTACGCCAATTCGCTTCCCCTGAAGGGCATTCTTCTTTAGGGCCCTGGTATAATCAGGGACAGTATCGGGTTGAGCGAGGGTGAAGTTATCATTGGGATCCTTCCCAGCGATCACAGATAGCACGATGGCCGCATCGGTCATCGATCTTGTCATCGGTCCTACGGTATCTTGGTGGGCAGATATTGGGATGACTAGGTTGTTTTCGTTAACGGTGCTGATAACTAAAAGCTTCACCAAGCTAACCTCCTGCGCGAGACGTCAAACCGACTGTCGGTTTGATTCCTGCCAGATTATTATTACTGGAAGGGCATGTTATGCTCCCGTCGGTTTCCGTTCCAAGTGTCACGGCAGCAAGTCCAATGGAGGCGGCAACACCAGAGCCAGACGAGGAGCCGCAGGGATCAGCGTTTGGGAAGTATGCATTGGTACATTGACCACCACGACCAGACCAACCGGAAGGTAGGTTTCCCCTGAAATGAGCCCATTCAGATAGATTGGCCTTCCCTGCACGTCTGAAGTGTTGGAAGAGCATGAACAAAAATGATGATGAACACTCACCGAGGATGATAGCACCAGCTCTACGCAGTCGCTTGACCACGCCAGCATCATCGGGTACAATAGAACCCAACAGACTGAATGAGCCCGCGGTCGTATTCATGCCTATCCAGCTAAGTTGTAAGCGAAATATTATAACAAGTTGTCACGGCAATCTTGCCTTCGGAAGCAACTGTAGCGATGTTATCCTGTGCTTATGGTAAGATAGCAGTAGGCATGATAACGGGTATTATTATTACCTTCAGAAGGACAGGGATGCCGTGTAACAAACTTCGCTTCCCCTTAGTTTTTCGCTCCTGGTCTAGGGCAGCAGCCTGAGAAAGAGCTGAAGGATTTATCTCGAGTACGGCGCGCAGAGCTGGTCCCTTGAGGTTAACTTCGTCTATCCGGGCAATATATGCCTGTTTTCATAGCATATTGGATAAGATCTCATAAAGTTATGATCAATTTACCTTGACGAGGTCGACGCTAGTGAAATCCCCAGCTTCTAGCCCGCTTTGAAGATCCTCCACAGAAGCTTCGTAGAGATCAGGGAACGTATCCGCTGAGGCTCGAGTGTCTAAACCGCAAGCAAAGACGCTCCCAAGTAAAAGGATTAGAAGGATAGGAAACAGACAACGCAGACGAGACATCCTGAAGGGCTCTGTCGTTGGGGAACGATGAATTGCGGTAGATGGGCGGGGCTACCACTCTTTAACCATGCGTTTGTGGGGACAAATTTATATCAAATGATAAGCAAAAAGGGGAAGAACAGACATGTATAGATTTTCTCGCACACCGTCTTCTGATCCATACGTTCAGCAGAAGCACGAGCTAATATCGGATGCCACAAAGGGAATGTCCCCATGATGAGGGGTTTCGCAACTCGCCAGCAGACGAGTTCCCGCTGAACATAGTAAGGCAGGATGAAGCACACCGTGTACAACGGTAAAGAAGAGTCATGGCTTTTGAGATGGATGATTAGAGTTCTAGTTTCTACGGACAAGGACTCAAGGGAGTGTGTTTAGACTTGTTTATATCATCAAATCGAGCTCTCACTGTTATCTCTCATTAACCGGCAAATTTCAAATCCGGTTGAGTTCTTGTTCTTAACTCACTCACAACCCAAAGCCAATAATGATACCAGACCACCCCGCTCCAGGCTAAATGCGCGACACGTAGTTGCATAGCTTATATAGACGTACATTCAGGATCAGCTAGGACGTTCCACATCCTGGCTTAAACAAATCTACATGGCTGGGTCAATGCAGAAGTCAATTTGGTATCACGGCATATCAGGTGAGATCCCAACCTGAGAGCCTCGCGCCTTTTATGGCGCTTTATCATACGGCGAAAGTTTCCAAAGGAGGGAGTATGGAGTGGGAATGTTGAACCGTAGAGGATATAACGGGCTTTGCAGAAGCATCTGTCGCCGTAGAACTAGATGTGAAATTGGCGCTGGAGGAACCTATAGAAGATGGAACAGCGGAAAGTGTAGACAGCGCGGGGGAAAGGGTAGAGGTTGTCCTAGCGCTTGTTTCAGCCGTGCTGGAAGAAACCACAGTGTCGAAGGGAAGACTGCTCGTCGGCGAAGCAGTTAGGCTCAGGGTCGTGGAAGGAGATGCGTGGTGGATGGTGTAGTGCGAATTGGCATATTTACACCCCTTGGGAAATTTGCGAGGGTGACCACCAATGTTGACGTCAACTTCGACGTCAATCGCGAAGGGAGTGGGTTTTGTTTCAGCAAAAGATTCAGAATTTGCGGTGCTGGATGTGAATCGTTGCAATCCGAGGAACAAAGGTCGTGGTGGAGGGAGCAGCGATGCTGATTGCAATGACCAACGAGGTGGAAGATGTGGGAAGGATGGAAGAAGAATTGAGTTGAGAAACAACGGATGCACTGGCCGAGTCCGAGATAGTCGAGGAAGTCGTGGGAGGCAGGGAAAACCCCTCTCCACCGAGTGTAACCACTGGGACGAAATTACTGGCTTCGGGTGTTGTATCGCGAGGAACAACGTTGGTCGAGGGGGTGGGGGGTAGTGATGGCGGGATTGATGGTGTAGGGAGCAGTAAGTGGAGAGCCAGAATTTCCATCAAGGGAAGGACAAAGTTCAGAGTTCAAGGAAGACATTGTTCTTGATTGTGGAGACCATGCCTGAGCCGTGCACGGCTCGTTAGTTCCACGCTTGTACATGAAATATAAGACACACTTTTCATCACTATTCATCGGGGAAATCTGGATCGTCGTTTTCGAAGTCGAAGTTATCGAAAACGCCATGCATTTCTTCAGGGTGCTTCTTGTCAGTTAGCAATAGCCTGTATTCGTTTGAATTCGAGGTACTGACCCAGACTACCAACGCTGGTCGCAGCGAATGACTTAATGACTTCAAAGAGACAGGTCTTGATGCTGTTTGTTTCATCCGTTGTGCTACAGCAAGATGGTGGTTACGGCACATAAGGCTCAGAACCGGGAGCATACCAGGCAACGTCAACACTTAGTCCGAGGTCCGCCGCGAGAGGTGCAACCGTCTGGAATGCAGAATCACACTTTTCCGTATCGGGGTTTGGCCTGCAGGATATGATTTTTCCAATTCCTGCACCACTCGCCTTGCCAAAGTGCTGCAGGAAGTGCTGGAGTCAGTAATTGAAACTCTCGAGCATGAGCAGACACGTACAGAAATCAAGCAGGAAGAAGCCCTAGTGCGACCAACAGGAGTTAGCCCTCCTGCACCCAAGCTAGCCTTTTCGGCCGTGCGAATAACATATACGACATGACTCCAGGCAAATATCTGAGTGACATACCACACCCAACAGGCAGTAAACCGAGGAGTTAGGACTGCATACAATAGAACGTGTCAATCAAAAGAGTGTGGGGTTGGGTTTGGAAACCGATGCGTTGAAGCTGACCGTCATCTCCAGTTATATAGCTTCGAAGTTACCACCACATTTACCATATTTCTCAACCTGTCTACCAGCTGTCTCTTCCTTTCTGTGAAACTACTGCCTCACTTTACATTCCCTCCTTGGATATACAGTCATAACGCAGCATCGTCATATGCGGATGTGAAACAGATTTTCGGCCGACTGCCTCTTTTTTTTTTTTTTTTTTTTTTTTTTTTTTGTGGAGCTAATGAATTTCCGGCATCTGCCCAAGGCAGGTCCATTGTTCAGCTATGCGCGCTTGAAGAACGCTAAAGGACATGTATTCCACCACGAGGAAATGCATTTACGCACACCTAGTGTAGGGCTCCGGCTAGCCATTGTCGGGTATGGCCGACTGCCTCTTATCGTCGCCGTAAACATGCAAACTACAGACTGGCTCAGGGATCCACTTGCTGGAGCAATTTTTTTCGCCAACTCTACCGGACGGGTCGCGAGAAATTGCCTTTTCAGGAAGGAGCTACCCGACAGGATCTCGCAAGTTGCACCGACGCCACGACGACTAATATTGAGTATTTCCTATGCCTCTTTAGAATCGGTTTATCCCGACTTTTGTCAATAGTCCTAGTTTTCCGGCATGATGACTCCTGTCTGGTAGCACCCTTCTCGGAAAGTCCATTTCTCACGATGCAACCGGTGGAGTTGAAGTGAATTGCTCGCCAGGCGGTCCCCACCTAAGGGCGGCCTTACAAGTTAAGAATGCCACACATCACCCCGAGAGAATATGTCGTAAAGGCCCTTCGAGGGAAACTCTTTGTCGACGCGTCTCGTAAGGCGGCATTCATGAAACATTGAGGTTGAGTGACATAGGCGAAAGAGCGTAACACAAGTTGCTATCGCAACATCGTAAGCAATATATGTCCAGCGTAATGATGAATACGTGTTAAGTACGTTGTAGCTTGTTCCCTACACAACTTACGCTCGTTGAGCGGTCAGCCCTCGGCAAGAGGATCCGCTGGTCGAAAGTGACGCTGTATCGAACTGAGT
Organism: Podaxis carcinomalis; assembly: GCA_018524395.1. Lineage (NCBI taxonomy): Eukaryota > Fungi > Basidiomycota > Agaricomycetes > Agaricales > Agaricaceae > Podaxis > Podaxis carcinomalis. The sequence goes on from JAEUWJ010000662.1 coordinate 47,706, forward strand.
GGTCAGCTCCCAGACCTCGTGGCACTCTTGGATACAACCTCTTTGCTGGGTGTGAATGGCCGAGGAGTTGGGAACATTGCGAGGAAAATAGGACTTGATGCGAAGGGTATTGAGGATGAGACGGCACCCCTTCAGCTTCGGTCAGTTAACATGAGCAACAAGAAACGAAGGGAAAATAGCTACAGACCAAAACAGACATTATGCTAATTGGCCAGCTGCGAAACAAGGAGCTCATTCGCAAACCGCTCGACTCTAATCAAAGAGGCAACAGACTTACGCATATACAACGTGGATGTCCACACATACGAGCTTGACATACGGGATGAGACACGCGAAGGATACTGCAAGGCTGTCAAACAGCTACTCAATGGTGAGTTTGGTGACGATCCACTTACAGCACATTGCAGCCCAAACCAAGCTGCCGTCACGAAACAGAACATGAAGCAGGGGCATATGCCTGGCCAGCCCCGCATCCTTTGTAAGATTCCTCCGCCTGAGCCAAGTCAGTAGCCACAGGATAGTTTGAACCAACAGGAAGCTGACACTACCGCTGGATCAATTACACGATCTTTCCACTTCATTTTTGAAAGAGAAACGCACGCATGAATGATAGCTCCAGCTCCGGCCACGGAAGAGCATTTGGAATCAAAGACAGCACGAAACACTGTAAAGTCTATGAAAAGGGCGATAGACAGAACCACTTGAGCAACAAATATAGTGACTGTCACTATGCGCATTGCCACTGTATGTTGATACAATGCATAGACTGGACACAATTTCAGAAATCTAGCTTTAAGGTCAGTAAGGTCTCTCCTACCTCTGAGGAGTAAGATTCCTTCCAGCAAAGTCTGAATAATCATTGCTGTAGAATGTTGGAAGATCAACCAGGCACGACACACTTCAGATGGAATTGGCGGCTTCTCAAGGAGATGGATGACCAGGAACAGATTGATCCTGAGATGGGTGTGAGTCGGGGCTCTTTCGACAAGCATGATAGGCGTACAGCTGGCAAAAGAGTGGAATATGTCGGCAGACGAGGTAAATCGACTTGATCACATTGCATGGTGATCTAATAAGAAGGTTAGGGATTATCTAGGTCAGATTCAAACCAAGAAGGTACTCACCTCCAGATATGACACCATTCATCATTGAGGTTCCAGACAAATTCTAAGATCAGAAGGACCCAGGCTGCCACTAAAGTAATAGAGACCTCCTTTGTCAAAGGTGAAGGCTCGGGAGCAATGTGTCACTTACAGGGAGAAGCGATACGTCCAATTTCTGGTGTGGTCATCGCATAGTGTACTGAAAGGTAACTTTTGATTGCGTGATGTAGAAAGAAGGTGAAGTATCCGGTCGTTTCTCAAATTCAGAGTTTACTTATATGACCTCTTCCAGGTTGGAGCTAGTGGGTTCGCTCTGAGCAACAGCGCGGTAGTCTCTCTATGGATAGGGAGCTTCAGGGTCACTCAATGGTGGATCGCTTGCCCATTGAATGGTTGCCGAGAAATCCTGATATTTCTATCTGAATTTGATATCCCTTACTTTTCGGGGGTTCTGGTTGCCCCCAAAGGCTGTTGAAGCCACCGAATAAAGGGAAGAGCCGATCATCGGGAGAACATCAATATCAAAGTTGGATATTAGTAATAGACCTCATCAGCCTCATCAGCTCAGCTCCGGCGACCATTCGCCACCCGCCGAAAGGTCCTTTGCAAGAAGGTTAACATCATTGACCACTGCAGTCACGACATCCGAAAAGAAGCAACCTCCGTCCTCCTAACCTTCTCCTGACCATATGTCCCGACCTTTGAGGGCCCGCACCTGAAGACCTCCACAACCCTACACTTGGCTGCCAGCGCTCCTACCCACGGGCTTCGATTTGGACGTCAACATCCCAAATTGTGCACACTATTTGAGACAGGGTATCTAAATTCAAGCGCAGAAGATGGGTGACGGAGAGGACACCCGCTTATGACTGATTCACGATCAGTCAAGGCGGTAAACAGCATCAAAGGTCCAAGGTTCAGCCAGGATTTCACGGCTTTGGTGATCAAGGCCATAAAATCGGGTACCCAGTGGTGTTACTAATGTAGCAGTAAAGCCTTTTGCAGAGGTTGAGGCGCGGGAATGCCAATTCCAGTAGGTTTGGCATCGGTAGGAACCAGTTTAGGTGATGCCTCGATAGTAATGTTGGTGCTGACCTGACCGCTTGTATGAGAGTCAGGAGACGCAACATCAACGCGTAACATATTTAGGACTAGTCGGCAACTCTGAAGCCAGGCTTTAGAGAGGTGTTGGAAGCCCTAGATGGATAAAATTGACGGACTATGACCGATATTAAGGTTTGCGACCATCTGGTGATCCTTGTGAGCACTCCCAAGTAAAGAGGGTTGAAGTAACACACGCACGTATAACCATGAATATCAATGCTCCTCGCAGTAGTGTACGGAATAAAGAATGCAACACAAACTGTGTCATGCTTAGCAAACCACTCTTAGTGATGTCCTATCCACTCACAGCACATTATAGCAAGAACGATCGTCCCGTCCCGATATACAACCTGCAGAATAGGGCTTCGACTCTGCACGTCAAGGTTCGTAAGCAGAGTTCTTCTCTTGAGCCACGTCAAGACCCAGATAATAACTTGTACAAATAGACCCCCTATACTGGATCATTCATGGCACCCGAGTCCACGGCGACCGAAAAGAAGAACTCACGGCATAATTATTATCGTTCTAGTGGGTTTTGTGTTGCATGTTGCATCGAACCGAGCCGTCAGGACGAAGTCCACACACAAGATTACCGCAGTTGCGGCTTGCCAGACGATAATCCCAACGAAAAGAAGACGCATTTTACAATGACAATGATACAATGCATAGACTGGGAAGAGAGAACATCAGCCTTCAAGACTATCGCAAGCCAAGTTTCGAATACCTCGTAATAGCATCATAATCTCAAAACAGATCTCCATGGCTGATGCCGAAGCTTGCTGAAATGTAAGCCATCGCCTACAGAATGTCTCGGAAAATGGTGGTTCGGCAACCAAGACAAGCATCAACACATTGGTTCTGTAATCCATTGCAGTTCCCACTGATACAACTGAGAAAGAGGCACGTACGATTGTGAAAGTAAAGGGAAGTACTTGGAGAAAAGATAGATCCCTTTTACTAGGGTAATTGGTGTCCTGACTACCTGTCGGCACAATTGTAGTTTTCGCTCGATTTACAGACACACCTCCAGATGTAGTGACGCTCATCAGGCATATTCCACAGAAACTCGGCAACCAAACACACCCAAGACGCAGCTGGGATAAGTTGACCGAGGGTTAGCACTTTGTGCTCCTTTCGAGATGGAGTTCATAATACATACATAACGACCCGGCCATGGTTGTCACCATTGAGCCTCTATGGCCTCGTCAGCGCGAGAGCGAGGTATATGAGTTATGCGGAAGGAGGGAGGATGGGCGATCAATGTCAAGGGTGGCTGAATGTCTCACATGCCGTTGGGACATTCTTCTGTCAGCGGGCGTTGATCCGAAGTTCGTAATGCGGCACAACTGCACGATGGTCGTGTTTGGCTAAGGCTGCCCCCTTCATGTGACATCTCGTTAAAGTCCCGCTCAAAGTTGCCAAATTAATACTGTAGAATTGCCAAATTAAGACGCCATGTGCCAAAGTCAAACCATAGCAGCACTCAGCACCTCCGGCAACCTGCCTCCAAACATTTCTGACTTCCCTTTTGGGGCACCAAACCGGGCCTAGCAGGGGTACAATCCAGGCTGACTGCGTCAATGTCATGATTTAAGGGTGACTTCGAGTACACATACGCAGGGAAGCAGAGAGTGCAGTCGAGTCTGGCAAGGTAGAGCGGGTACCAGGCCAAGAATGTTCAAGTGACTCCTATGTCGGGGCCTTTCCCCATATGCGTCGAGTCAGCAGTCTAAATTTCAATTGGACACAGCAGGTATAATGCAACTCAGAAAGCATATCGGAAGTACGGCGGGTTGAGCTACATAACCGCTTTATCCGTTGGACTCAGATTAGGTATACAGTAGGACAGTCCTTCAAATTCCTCAGTGCCATGGGAACCTTTGACTGAGTTGGGCTTGACGTCAACCTAGAATTTAAGTATCCCCAACCAATCCACACCGCATCGCCACTCACTCACTTAGCAGCATCGACCATGTCAGGAAACCTCTTGACTAACATCCATGCCTGACCATTTAGGTGAACCGCAGTCGGTCACGTGGTGATCATGGTATTGGAGTATTGGATCTCTGTTATGGTTCAACCAAGCAATTCCATTCATCGATGAATATGTGGATTCAAAAGCTAAATGCTTGGTACTGCTGCAACAGTGTTCCCGTATTGTGTCCAATAGAAAGAAAGAGCCCTGATTCAGTGGTTGGTCAGCCACGATTGGTCGTTCTAAGCTAGAGAATTACAATGGGTAGGCTGAACCCAATATTTTGGGCGAGGCCATCAAGACGTTATCTGCGTATCCAGGTTAACATCCCCGTCCGTCTCCTGTACAGACCCCGATTTTGAGGGTGAACTTTCCCCTGGTTCGCCAGTTCCGACGTTAAGCATGTTGAGAATGATTCGGCAACACTAGTAGTCATGAATCAATGGAAACTAAACACATTTTTTTTAAAAAAGATTCACATACGAAGACAGATGAGATTGTGATTGCCGACCTAGAATCAGTATTAGAGTCCGCCATCATCCACTTGTGAGCGCAACATCACGCACGGGAATACGATGTGGATGTCAAGTCCCAGTTTGGCTGTATACGAGAACATAAAGGCAAAGCAAACTAGAAAGCAAGCGAAGGTTAATGTCAGATACAACACGGTTAGATGACGATGGAGAGATACTTATGACTCATAATAGCAGCAAGAAGTGTCCCATCATGGAAAGCAACGCGTAAAACTGGAAGTTGTGGTCTTAGAATGGTCGGGTGGAGTTGACGTGATAAAGCGCGTTGCTGGTGCCAGGTTAGGGTCCAGACGACGCTTTGGCAGACTTGGAAAAGGACTCTAAAGAGAAACCCAGTGGTTGTATAAGAGGTTGGGAGAGGTAAGGATGGAGGGAAACGCATGCAAGGGTAAGAGTCATGGTTGTTGAGTTTGTGGCACACGCAGGGTCAAACCTGGAATGGAGCGGAAGGTTCAATATGGCGACTAGACTGGTTGTTGTCTCTGCAATGAACATGGTGGCAGCCAACAAGCCTATCTTGAAATCATGTTGATAAAGAGCGTACACTGACAATGGCGATGAATAAAGGGGGGAGTTTAGGCGGGTATTAGGAAGGAAGGGGAGACTGACCACGAAGGAAGAGTATTGCCTCAAAGGCGAGCTGCACAAGATACGCGGACGAATGTTGGAATATGAGCCATTTACGACACGTTGCTTGAGGTATGGGTAGCTTGAAGCTTAGGATGACACAGAGGTTGGCTCTGTGGTAAAGTTAATTGGAACCAACCACCGCAAGTCAACTAGGCGCTCCTACAACTGATTGAGAAGTGGGAAATATCTGGAAAATATGTATAATGTCTTGTTGAACGTGAGTGGAGGTCTGCATATAGAAAGCCCGTTAGAAAAGGTGGGTTTGATTCATTGTTCCTGAATCGGGATTAACCTCCAGATGAGAGCAAGCTCGTCTCTGAGAGACCATGCGGATTCTAGGACTAGCAGTAACCAAGCTGCCACTGTGCATATTCAAAGTCTATTTTAGAGATTGCAGAATTGTAGAAAGAACAGAAAACGATACTGGGGAAGGCTGTCAGACTGAAAGGTGCCATGGCAGAGAATGATTCGCGGAGTGAAGGAGGGGTATCGATGTCAATGTCAATGAAGGGTTATTCATTGAGTCCAAGGGCGCTGGACATCGTAAGGTACATATTGAATAACTGAATAACGCACCCAAGGGTAGATGCGGCGGGATGGATGTTGCCCTTGCTTGGCAAAGCAAGGCATAGTGATTTCATTTTCGTCTCATCGCATACATAACTGCAAACAATGTTATCTTATCTACTCCCGTTTAACAATCCAAGCAGGGCCCGTGGGAGACGAAGTTGATACTTCCAGGTGGGAAATTCGGGCATGATTCCGAACAACCTGCACGCGGTCCTCAGCCTCAACGTTTCAACACTGGACGACCTGCACGACTTTTGACGACATTTAACCCTGCCTGGCCTACCATGATAGTCTCATTCCCTTTCACCTTCACCTTCTCCATTCCCGGACTCCCAAACCCTTTCCTCCCCCAATATTCCCCAATGGACTGTCAACCTCCTAATCACGCGGACCCATCACATTCTGTCACTCAGAGCCTCGAACCGAACATGTCAAATATTCCACAAGACCGATTACAAAACTCATCTACGCCTTCTCTCGCTTCCACTCTACCTAGGCCGAAAAGCCTCAAACGTGGCTGGGAGCCCGCCTTTGCAGAACCTGCTCTGTCCACAACAACCCTGACCTCAACTAGTGGATATCTTGATACTCCGGCAAAGTATAGAGAAATGGCCAACGCCGATTCCACACGCGATCAATCAGAAGGTATGCTCTCACCTGGCCTGGCCTCTTCCTTTCACTCGAGGTAACCTGTCGGGCGTTTGGTTTGCTGTTTCATAACGCCTTTGCCTCGCGGCAGCGGCAAGGTCCGCATTCCATGCCTAATGCACGTGTTGGCATTCATGTTGGTGGCTTTAAAGTCGTCCGCAGGTCTGATACTTTGCCTCAGCATCTCTCGTTCCAACCTTTTCGATTCTTTGATTGCGCCCTTATCTTTCCTTCGCCTACGGGCAATCCAACTGTTTTCTAAGCTCTTTTAGTGAATTTGATATTCACTCCCCAACGCCTTTTTTTTCTGAACTTTACACACACCGTCTTTACAATTCGTCCAACCGTCATGCTCACGCCTCCCTTCTATATCTTTCTCCACATAGAACTTCCCCCTCCCTGCAAGAAACGTCGTGGTCTCGCTGGCTCAATCGTCTCAACCGCAGTTAGCGCTGCACTGATCGGAACTGCAGTCGGCCTTACCGTCTACCGATTGTAAGTACACCCCCTGTTCTATTACTAGCTCGACTCTATTAGGACACCTCAGAACTAATAACGCGGGGTTCTATCTAGGTGGCGAGATCGTGGCAAACAACAGCCCAAAGTCATTGAGACCACCATTCCCACTGTCGCTACCCCCGAATCTGAATCTGAATCTGGATCTGGATATCCTCAACATCAACTTCCGCCTCCACCACCCTATGAAGAGCGTGATTGGACAACCATTTCACACAACAACTCTCTACCCCCGCCACCACCACCGCCCCCATTACCGGCTCCGACACCCCGAAGGAAGGTCCCGAGGCACAATGTGAAGCGACCCCGGAGAGCCCGTATTCCGCGCGCACAGGCTCTTACAAGTCCAGGACGTGTTACTACCTCAAGCTCCAGTGTCCATCCACAACCCGAGTTCGATTTCGGAAGAAACGGAGAGGAAGGGGATGGGGCTGAGGATCAGGTACGCTTTGATTCTATATAATCATCCGAAATGATAGGTAGACTCATGAATCCCTCAGATGGATTGGATTCAAAGTAAACTAGCGCAGTTGATTGAAGAGGGGAAGCGCGCGTTGAACACGGAAGTAGTAGTTATGAGTGATGCCAAGGAGGATGAGGTTGATGATGGTAGTGGTGCTTGGGAGGAGGATGAAGACAACCAACTGGATGCGCCGATCTCGCGGAACAGCTCAATCCGGCGAGGGACCAAACGATCTCGAGCCCATACGTACACAACAACATCCGGGCATAGTTCACATCATTTGCCCCTAACACCCCCGAGAAAGACGCCCTCGCACTCGAGAGGGTTCTCTACAGATTCAGTTACAAGAGATATTTTCCAGGAGGATGACAGTGAGTGGCAGAGTCCGGAGCTGAGGGAATCGATGCAGAAGGCGAGAGAGAGGATTTTGGCGAGGAGATAGGGAGGGCTGGTACCTCCGATTCATTGTTGACGATTTGCCTTACCACCACTACCACCACCATCACTGCAACCACATCTTGGATCCAATTGCGCGGCGTTCGCGTCCCTGTCTTTACAAGACCATACAACCTTTTGGAAGCACCATCTACAATACCCCGCATGATTACTCGCAATGGTCGTCCGTCACCGCTCCCTGACCACCATCAGCGCGGTAAACTTATCCTACCCCTACCTACATCTTGCGCGTCGGCCTTCTCGTCCAGCGGCCTTTGCTTTGTGTTTTTCCCGTTCCATTCGCCTGCCAGTGACCCGAGCAGACGCTTTGTTTACATACCCGCCCCCGGTCGCCCTCTTATTCTTCTTCGGTGTCAGTGACACGAGCACCGGAACAATGATGCGACGTAGAGAGGAGCTACATATTCTTGCACTGTATTTGTGTCCTGTATGTTTATATGTATCAATAATCAGAAATGAAAGATGTTGCTAGAATGAACGTCTTGTGAACCTACGTAGTGCCTGGAATATTTCCTCCCTGTGTTCTAGATACCCGAGTAGGTCAAAGGCTTTGGGGCCGTTCCTTAAGCCTTGAAACTTGGACTAGAATGCATGCATTCTAATAGGGAACCCCGATATACTGCAGGCGTTAACGTTAGTAGACGCTGCTAACCCAACAGTGATAAAAATACAACTTGGACCGTGACTGTCTGATCTCTGCCCCTGACTCGATCTCGGTACTATACTACCCCACCGTTTCGGTGCACCCGGGGTTTCGGTGTTTTGTGAATATCTTCTCACACTCTCAAGATTTCGGCTTAGTATTTTGCACAGCACCTAAGAACGCCATTCCTGGCATCCTCCAATTTTTTCGAAAATTATAACTGAAGTAGAACGAGGATCAATTTTGAGCCCTTTGTCACACCTTGCCAGACTATGCCGAGTCGGAGTATGAATACAATGATCCCATCACGCGTTGCATTGCATCACTTGGTCAAATTAGACTTGCATCGCTTACTGTGTCAATTGTATCAGCATTTACCATGCGAAAACGTGCTCATGAGGACCCAGAATATGAAGACAATATACAACAAGCTATTCAAAGTTTGAACAACAACACCCATAGAACTGCTGCTACTGCATGCATTTAGGGTACATTCAAATGCCCATGCTTCTTGTTGTGTTCTTCCACATACATTGGATCTCACTGATAATGGCAAAAATTCAGCACTGTTGGAGTGTATCCAGTATCATTTGAAGGAGCATAAAGCAGAACTCCAGAATAATCCATAATGATTTTGTGGATCATTCCATTGGTCTAGGGAAAAGATTGCCACAACATTGGACTGACCCTCTTACATGAACCATCAAGCAGACTTTACGTCTAGACGCATCTTAGGTTACTTAGGTACTGAATGTACTATACTACCCCACCGTTTCGGTGCGCCCAGGGGTTTCGGTGGTCACGATTTTGTCACACATGCCGAAGGCTGCCGTCTGAAACCCAGATGATGGAATAAG
>JAEUWJ010000662.1:118411-187880 GCA_018524395.1 Podaxis carcinomalis
GGATTCTACCAATGGCCCTGGCTAGGATCCAGTATAAATCTACTGATAGTCTTGCCTAGGCTCCAGGAGAAATCTACTGGGCCTAGCTGAGAGTCAGTAGAATCCTAGTAATAGTAAGACTTGAGCATCAGTAGAAATCCACCAGTGATCAACTTCTGGAAACTAGTAGAATTCTACTAGTGATCATACCTAGGTGATAGTAGGAATTTACTGGTGGTCTACCTCTAGTAACTAGTAGAATTCTACTAGTGGTTATGCCCAAGTACCAGTAGAAATCTACTGGTGATATATTCTGAGAACTGGTAGGAGGCAGTGGAATTCTATTGGCAACTATACTTTGACAGTCAGTAGAATTTCACTGCTAATCAATGGGATGTATGTAATTAGGACAGCCTATAGTATGTAGTTAGGACAGCCCGTTGTATGTGCTTCATACAGCAGGCTGTATGTCCTATAAACCATATGCATCAGTCCCCTGCCCCCAACTGCACTCTCTCCCGATCCAATGGCTTTCTCATACCCCACACTCCTCTTTGGGTCTATCTCAATTGAACTTATTGCGGCTGTCCGTGTATTATTACCAAAAGTTTTGTCTTGTGAGTTGCTCGAGACCGCAGAGAAACAGTCCAACATTCTGGACATGGTAACAACAATCTGTCAAAGTACGGGCTTTGTTTCTACTTGGATAGTGGAAGCCGTTTCCCTGACCGCAACCATCACACTCATCAATGGCTTGGCGAAGTTGTTGAACCCGAGGATGTTCTAGCGCTTAACATGCTCCAAACCGTGAGAGAGCGAAGGCATAAACTGCATTCACAACCGCGTTGAGGAGAAGGACACACAAAGTGAGAGAGCTTTTCCCCATTTACATGATAGAAGGTTGACCCAATCTATTCTCAACGTACCTAGTGTAAATCCCGCCTATGATGAATCAACAAAGCATATCGATTCCAGGGTCCTCCTTATCCGGCGTTCCCAGACCACTGTTATTCGTTCTGTCTCTTCCGTACCTCACCTGTAGCCGACGCGCTGAAACATCTGTAATGGTCCCGAACATTGTCTCGAATCCTATCTTGCTGTGGGTTTCTGAGCATTTTCCATACCTGGGCTGGCTTATTAAATCTGACGCGACGGGATCAAATGCAACGTCGCAATACCGATCAGCCGCGAAAAAAATAGCACAATGAACCCGGCCACAGGGCGACACTCATCTATACATGCTATTACATTACCCCGAACAGAACTTGCCCTCCCATCGACTTGTGTCTCTCGTTCCACGAGCCGACAGCATCACATTGTACTCTACAAGCGCCTTCGTCAACAATCAAGGAAGCAATAACTCATGATGATCACCTTCCATGATGTTTGACATTTGACATCTTACTGGCAACCTCATTAAGGCATCTTTCCGTTCAATCGGACGAATTCCAGGGGAACAAACATTCCCAGTAAACATTCAGGTGGTGAGAGTGGGGATATCGTATTGCCTCGGTTTCAGGTATTTATGTCGTTAGGCGATCCTTGTGCGAGGCGCTTAACCCAATGGGCTACATAAGGAGTCCTGGTTGTGTACCATCATAATACAGGTGTCAATTCCCCGATTCTGCCTCTCTCGATTAACACATAAGGTGAATCGTACATCTCTTCACCATACCATTAGACCAAAAACTTATTTTATCCGAACCCCATAGGCGACCTACACCTCTTATCGTCATGACCGGCATCGCTGAGTCCTGGCGCATCTTCATAACCCATGTGCAACCTCGACGTCTCCTACAAGAGGATCCAGGAGTCAAAGGTCCTCTCTGGTTCGGCCGTGAGCCGGACAGTCCCCTACATGTTCCCGCCAATCTCCTCCGTCTCTTCTTCGCCCTATTCATGTCTCCGCTGTATCTCTTAATTACCCACACCAAACGATCTGTTGACCACGTGATGAAGCGGATCTTGTGGGGGATCGAATGGGCCAAGACTCCGGAAGCAGTCTTGTTGGAATCTCCTGGATCATTGTTTCCTGAAGAAGGAGAGGTCAAGGTAGTCTCCGAGGGGAAATACCAAGTCACCGGCAACAGGCCAAGGTGGATTTTGAGGGTCACGTTTCGCGGGACGAAGGTTGCGTTTCAGAAGCAAGAGAGATACAAGTGGGAGCGAAAGAAGAAGGGCAGAAACGCGGCCGGCCCCAGGAAACCCAGATTATCTCCTGAGGCGCAGGCGTTGCAGGATGAAATTGAAGAAAAAGGATATACGGCAATTAGTTATGCGATGGATAGTGCGGAGGAGATCTTCTTGAAGGAGGGTGGTGAACTCGACCCCCAACCGGAGATCGAGCCTGGTGGAAAGCGCAAGTACAGTCTTCCAAACCGCCAAAAGATTTCTCAGGTCGTGCTGGATGAGTACGCGCGTGCTCGAAGGAAAATTCATGGGGCGGAGGACGGCACCGAGTTCATCTGGTTGGACGAGTTCTGCCTCTCCGATCCCGCGGTCAGGGATGAGAAGGAGGTCAAGCGACAGAGGGACATAGAACTCGGAAATTTAGCCGATATCTTTCGAGGAGCGAAGCGCGTCGTAGTTTTCTGTCATCTCGAGGATTGCAACCACACCGACAGTGATTGCCTCTGGGGCAACCGGCTGTTCACTATGGGCGAGATCTTATACACCCCCGAAGTTCTCCGGATGACGAGGTCGAAGGACTCCGAGTCCCATAGGCTCGAGAGCCGCATCAGCGTTGTATCTGGACAGCGATTCCGCGCTGATATGCAGGCTTGTGCTGAAGACGCCGAGCGCTGGCATCTCTATAATATCATGCAACATGCGACAAACTCTGGAGGGGTCACCTGGCAATCCGCAATCCACTCTCTCGTTGTTGAAGCCATTCGGAGGGACGAAGCGGGTGACTTTCATGAGCACAATCTCCTCGGAAAGGCACTGAACGGCCTACTTCCCCGCAGATCCCACGTACACGATTTGCGGGGTATGAACGGCTGGGCGGATTTGGCGTGGCTGCTGGAGCTCAATCAGGGGTACTATAATGCGGCGCTCCTGGCGGCGGTATGCAAACTTGCGGATCCACAGGTAGAGGAATACCGATGGTGGGGGAAGCCGATTGCACCGAAAGAAGGATCCGAGCGACTTGAGGCCCTTGCTACGGCTATTCCGGCCATGTTTCGCAGGGCCGACAACCACGCTCCAGAACCCGTCCTATCCATCATCGGGCCCCGGTGCGCCACTATTTCTCATTTGCTCCAGCGCGACGCTGCTGGCCTACACAACAACGACGAGATGAAGAGCTTGAAACGATGGGCGACCTGGACTTGTGTAATATTCGCCATTGTTGGATTCTTCATTTTCGTATCCGCTGCTGATGGATCCGGATTGAATGACAAACTCGGGGCTGGGATTAGCATCATGTGGCTAGCGAGCCTCGCCTTTGTTATCCTGGAGTTACTGGTCGGGACTATGTTCGTGGAGAGGGACACTTGGTTTGTCGTCGAAGACTATGTCACAGGTCATGCCCCCTTCAGTTGGTTACGATCCCAGGATGCCACTTTTGATAAAGCCTCAGAGTGGGGCCGTCACCAGCTAATCCCTAAGTGGGATACTCCTCTCTCCAGTGGCCCAAGTCCGCCCGGAAGTCCGCCCCTTCCGTATGGAGTCACTCTCATTGATCTCAGAACGGGGATATTCACGAAAGCTGTTGTGACAAGTCGTCCGAACGACATGGTCATTCTCGCGGTGCACGGGAGCGGCATAACATGTATGTTGCTTGATAGGGATGAGAAGGCAGTAGGGGCAACCATCGCGGTCAAAGTTGGGATGGCGAATCTACCGCCCTTCGTGCTGGCTCAAGCGGAGCTTTCTGGCACTGTATATGTTGGAGGAAGACCTTACAGGGGGCGACAGCTACTTTCACCACGCACCATCCAGGGACCACAGCCTGCTCCGTCTTCAAACCCGAATATTTCCACCACCAACAGAAGCTATGACCCGGGGAAGTTGGGTCAGAGCTCTAGCTCGCTGAATGTGTTGGGCCCGCGTTATAACGTTTGAATTTTGTCTGGCTATATTTCCTAGATTGACGTTGTTTTCGACCGATAGTCTCCATCATCCGCGCTCTTTTCTTTTCTTTCTCTCTCCTTCCTTTCGCCTTCCTTTCCAGTGCTCGTCATTGGCCCTCTGATATCCAACACTCAGAGTTTCTTTCGCCTCACGCTAGTGCCGAAAGGGTTTGGTGCATATGTTAAGTAATGTAATTCGGTGTATATCAACTCCAGTGGACTGTAACGGGGGTATATTTCGTCGTAACTGGTCTGAGTGTACGAGCAACGATGCCAGCTCTGTTGAGGAATGCATTGCGCTTATGCATATACCTGGCATCGGCATAACATGCTAAATCCTCGACGTGCATACTCCACATGGACAGAGCAAATATATTTTTGTAACTCCCCATAGCTTTGTGCTATGCTTAAATTGATGTGTTTCTGAAAGTCATGCACATATTATGTATGTTGCATGTATGTTCCGGGTGGTATACTCTGAAAGTTCTATGTGCATAGCTGCTGTGCAATACAAATACTCCTCACGGAAGTTTGAAGATCCAGTGCATTCCCACACCTCAGGTTCCCAGGAACCCTGGCATGCTATGTAGTGCTCGTCATCGAGCAGATATCTCAACAGGCAGGCGGACTTGGCATGATCACTCGAGCCCAGCCAAATCTTTATGGGGCAGCAGTACGCTGGACTTCCTTGGCTCCTCTGTGAAAGAGTAGCCGAGTCGATGGTGGAGACTCAAGAAAGCCCATTGCCTTCCGAAAGCAGGAACGAGGTAACGATACCCTCGAGCCTCAGACACTACACCCTTATTATCCTTCTGTAGCGCAATTCTTTGAGTATCTCCTTCCCATCTCATTTATTGATGATTTCCAGTAGTGTTCTGGGCTCATGTAATATTAGCGCCTCGTTAGGATCACTTGCTTTGTTCATGAGGCTTCTTAGTTGTCCTAGTTGCTCCCAACCCCCTATCGTTGGGCAGGGGATTATCAATCCGCTGAATCAGAGAATCATTCTGATTGCTCCAGAGTACTAGGAGTGGCTTGGTTGGATGAACGCCTGGGATAGCCCTCAATATAACTTTTTTCTTTCCGTTTCACATTCTTTACTTCAAGTAATCAGGGCAACCGCAACTTTGCGATTTCAAATTCTTTACTTCAAGTAATCAGGGCAACCGTAACTTTGCCATTTCGCTACTGTTCCACTCACCTGAATCGCCAACCGCATGGTGGGTGACTCCGAGGTGAGCTTCACTTTCCGTCTTGGACCTACCCCTGTTTAAAACATCTCTCGTGCATAGGTATTTACTACCCAATACCATCCGAGCTCTTCCCCTTGTCCTTTGCACCATTGATAGCGATAAATGAAAGGCACAACTGTCAGTTTCATATCAGATAGAAAACTGGGATCAAAGCCCGGTTTCGGGTTTGCTCTGCCAATAGTGTGCGCTTTTGTCATTCTGAACACGACATTTGCTCACGAATGATGATCTCTGTTTAATAGTTGAGCATCGCGACGGGGCCGATGGGAACGCAGAGCTAGCATCGCCTGGTTCCTAAGCCTGGAGAAGGCCATCTGAACTAAAAGATTCTGCCCTGAAAACCTGTCTTTCCTTCCGAAGAAAAAGATCTATTCCTTGATATACCCCTGGATTTCTTATGAGTTATTTGGAGAAGTACACCAGTTTTGCCATTCGTTGCCAAGTTTACTCCTATCCATCAGATTTCACCATTAGACACCATCTCCAAGGATCGCGAAGTTCGGGCTTGGTCCCAACCAACCCGAATTCCGACTGGGCAGGAATAAATGACGTCAGAAAATCATCGACAAAGACTCAGGCATCATTGCTTGAATCGCTGCAACTCACGTCAATTATGAAGTGTGTAATGGTAACATGCTGAAGGATTGACGCTTAGCCCGCCTTTCCATTTCTTGACTTGACGTCGGTATATGGCGATGCCCGACTATTGCTCTACGTCATAGCATATCATAGCATATCATAGTATTGATCGTACGGAATACCGAGGTTGAATGAAAAATGATGCATCCTTCGGAACAGACGAGGCGAGTGGTGTGGAGAACCCCCGAAGTCTCCTCCAGGGTCGAGGCTATTGAGGCCCTGCCCCAGAAAATTACAGGCAAACCGTTGCCACGTCTATCACAGTTATAGTTTCACACTTGGGAAATGCTGGGCACACCAACCAAGTTAGTATACTGAAGAAAGATGTTCTTTTCTTACATTAACCAACCAAATTTCAAGAAGATGGTTTCCCTCGTCCATCCTCGTCCATCGCAATTGGAAAAAAAAATCTTTGAGAGGTTATTTTTAGAGCGGCAAATGCGGAACCGGCAGGATCGGTCAGTGTTCATCTAATTGTCCAAGGTTTCCCCGCGCATCGGGAATAAGCATATCCCCATTTATGGGTTGTGGAGTGGGTCATTGACAAACTCGAAGGACGTAAGAAAGGAGCAAATCCGCCTCGGAACGGAGGAAGAGGACGGAATTCCTGAACATGACGCACAGCCTCCACTGCCCGCTTCCCCAATTAGGACTGGCGCACGCAGCGAGCACAGGTACTCTAGGGAGCCTCGGCGTGTCACACTAACCCTGCGGGGTGCATCGCGAAAATTGGATGGAACCCCATACCTGATAGGACGTGAAAGGCATCCAATGGATGGCAGTTAGCTGAGCACTACCTTTGTCCCTTTATCCTGGGTCATCCTAAATAAAATGTTTGGCGACCTTGTTCGACTGACCTCATTCAAGTCAATATCGTCGGTTCGACTCGGCATCAACTAAATCTCTCAATTTATGAGCTACGAGGCCCATGAGTGATGAGCAAACGAAGTGAACGCTATACTATGTGACTTTTGCAGGCTGTAGAGAACGTGGGACTCACAGCTTTCGCTAAATTAATCATTGTGAGCTTTTACTCATCACCTAGGGACCCTACCCAGTGAGTAGCATATCAAGGGATTTCATCCTTTTCATCTGCAAACTCAATTGATTATGTCTCATTCTACCGGTCCAGCATGAAGATTTTACAACGAATTTGACGTTCGCAGAGCACGAAGGGTGTTTTGGCACCTGCACGATTCCATTTTCCGGCTGTTATTTGAATGCTCTTAGGCTGGTACGCGAGACGCACAGGGGCCAATGAACTCCACACCCTACTACTGCGCAGTCAGGGTCCAGCCGTTTGTTCAGGACGCGATCTTGACTACACAGTGGAATATGCTGTATGTACTGGGGTTCGGGGTATATTCCAGCGTCTGGTGAAGATTAGATGAACTACGAGATTTTGAGGAAGGCTTACCAGCCTCAGGGCCGGGCGTTAAAATTAGGCCTTCGATAGGCAATCTATGCCCAAAGAAGAAAGACAGCCCACAGGCCGCGACTTCCGAACACAACGGCTGGTGTCTGTGACTCAAATAGTGAATGATGGCCGCGATAGCTTCGAGGACGAATGGGTTTCGTTTTGGTAGGACTTGTTCATCATCGCACGGACGATCGACGGCAACCTTATTCGTGATGGCGGAGGAAATGGCTACTGGCCAGAATTGGCCACATACAGACAGATTACCCTTCTCGTCAGTGCTGCATCATGTTCTACCCAAAAACCGCAATCAAGGGACTTTTCCGTTTTAATTTTGTTTTGTTCTTGAGTTACCTTCATCATGTAGGCAATTATGACAAAGGGTCACCGGAACTTGATTGTCGGGAGTCGCACAGATTGGCCAAGGTTGGCCGGACCGATGGGTGCTTTTTTTCGATGACCAAGTCGATGTATATTGCTCTGTAGGAAGGCAATTCGATGTTCCGGCGACCAACAGATAATGATGCTGATGATGATACACGGTGATTGATCCGTATACCAGGGCTACTCGGAGTGACTTTCAAGTGACAGGTTGGATGTTGCCTGACATTTCTGATGATGTTTTCAATAGATCGGAATCGCCTGAAAGCGCCTCGGGAAGCCCGTCCGTCGGGATTTCTCTGGTTGCGAGAGGTTTGAACTGATGAGCCTTTGAACTCGCTTAACCGGCAATAGCGCGTCCACCACCAGACGATACCAGTAGCTTATGGGAGGGAAGTATGCTGTGAGAAAAATTCCGACGGGCGTTCTCTGGAGCGAACAGTGCGAAATCCGGCAATGTGCAATGACAGCGTACAGGTAGACAATTTCCCACGCGCCGTTTTTGTCGATTATGTAACACAAACGGAAAATCTTTGCTAGCCACGTTGAAAACTTTCGGCATCCCGAGTGCTTACACCGACAGATCCGTGTCCAACAGATGGGTGTAGTATTTCTCTCAGGTGTTGTTCGCACCTCGCTGTCAAGACAATGTTACGGATGATTTGGCGGTTGAGGTGACCATGTGTCATAATGTCATGGCGAATGGCCCCATGGTTAGAGTACCGGGAGGACCGAATATCAAGCCCTCCATGGGTACATGGATCCAGCGCGAGTGATCCTAGAAGCCGAAGAACTAAACAGTGCGAGCTCATCCATCTTGCTGTGCACGATGACCATGTTTCACGCTGACGGGGTGCATGAGAATGGTGGAGTGTTTATGACGCTAGGTCCCGAAATTTTTGCCCTCGGCTCTCGTCCAGATCCAGTTCCCAACAGGATGCTGTCACCCCGTTAATCAATGGAGGATAGACGCCTCTGCGATCTCGCCACTTCTGCGTAGATCTCGACAGCGAGGCAAGCCATACATCAATCACGCGAAGCGCAGGATCAAGACAATGGCACAGCCCTCAAGTCCATTCAATCGGGACCTCATAATTAGTGAAAAGTCATCCTCGACATCTCCGAACTTCCTCGTTCTCTGAGCTTTTTTATGTTTGCCGCCCTTCCGGGAGATATGCTATAAGAACCGGTCCACATTTTCCAATCTTCACTGCCTGGGCACTCACCTTCCGACCTCGCCTAATCCCGCTATGTCCTACTCCTCCAAATCGAGGGTCCTATCCTATGGTGACGCTGCTCGTAGCCTTGCCGACGGGGACGTCCAGCAGGATGTTGGAGACGCCTGCAGGGCACTCGCGAAGACGATGGTGGATATCATGGATAAATTCGACGCTATATCCAAGATGGTCCATTCAATCGATATGCTAGGCTTGGTTGTGCCCCTCAGACCGAGATGGGACAGCTTGCGAAGGGTACGTGACGACGTTCAAGACCGTGGCTCTCTACTGATATACCTTCCAGGACTTTGCTGAGCTCTTGTGGCAATTCAGAACCACTGCGGGAGGTATTTCTGGTCGCCTGAAATGTGAGTCATCGACCAAGGCTGAACCTGGTCAAGGGCACTCACACTTTCACGTTCCGCAGTGTTTTACACGACGATCTTACCAATGACGGCGATGCGGTCGGATGGCGAAGTGTTGCAGGTGCTTCAGTCTTTCATGACAGTAAGCCATTACGCATTGCCTTTCTGCCTCGTTCTCTGAGAAGTTCTGTTTTTAGATCTCCGCAGACCATGCGAACTCGATACGTGCTCTCGTAGAGCACGCAATGCGGTCGGGTGCTGTTCTCGCTTCATTCCATACCGAATTCGCAAAGTTTACCCATATCCAAACCAAGATGGGCCAAAAGGAGCTCCGGGCCTTGTCCAACAAAGTTCAAGAGCTGGATGCTATTATGAGGGAGTAAGTTCATGGTACTTCGGCCTTCCAGTGCTCGTGCTGATTGAACTTTCAGGCTTTCAACTTCGGCTAGTTAATGCCCTTCGTTTCGGGGAAATGATGATCTGACCCAGTTTGCAGAATGGACGTCTCTCGAATCCTGATCCAACCCACCTAGTATATACTGTGATGCGTGTTGGAACAGCTTCTGGGAGGAAACCCACGAGGTCGAAGCTCTCACATCAGAAGCTAGTAAGTCTATGACCCTTCCTTTTTATGGCCCTCCGTTTACGCGATGTATAAGGTATTGTCCGGCTCCGTAGCCCAAGTGGGTACAGTGTATGAGTCCTTCGATCGTAAGGGTTTATGGTCTTCTCTTCTTCAATAGCATTACTCAAGGCTTTCAATTAGGGAAGCACGACGAAGTGGCACACGCTCTCTATTCCGCACAGCTTTGCTTCGGCAAAGGTGACAAATTCAGCAATACCCAAATATCGCTCTCAAAGCTGGTTTCTGATGAAATCATTCATTTGGAATCCGGCCTGAGCCTGCTTTTGGGCATCTGGGCGAGGCTTCTCGCTGACTCGACAGATATCTATCAATGGTTGAGGAATCCCTCCAAAAGCGTGAGTCAGGATCAAGTCATGCACCGGCATCATGGCTAACTATCATCTGGCTCTCCACTACAGCGAGCCCCTGCCGTGGTAACCACCTATAAGGAGACTGGAAGCTCGTTTTATGCTACCCTCTCAATGGTCCTGGAAATTTGTGTATCTGGCATCGACCCTTCCCGCTTCACGAAAACATAAGGAGACATCCAATCTTTCAGTTAGACTCTCTTTGAACATTCAACCATAGTGGGGCCGCAGGGTGGTGTCCAACTTCGCGTATTCAATGAATCTTCCGCACAAATAACGCCTTTCTTCATTCGGTTGGTTTGGCATAGAATGCACGAGAGATTGTTCCGGTAGTTTGGGCGGAGTTTCTTGGTTAGTCAGAGTATGAGACCCATTCAAGTCCAACCTGTGGACATATTCATCGACATGGCCTGCTGTGGGGCAGCGGTTAACACTAGTCCCTCTCGCTAAGCGAATTGTAATTATTTTAATCCAAAAGCGATAAATTAGCAATGCCCGTTTGGGGGTGGTTGGATCGTAAGCCTCTAATGGGGTAAACTGGACAAGGGATCCTTCTTCTCGTGATGCAAATGGTTATGAGAATTTGTCGAAGAACCCGGTATCCTCAACAATCAAACTGCCACAGGGAAACGAAACGAATGATCCTGGTGGCCATGATTCCACGGGGAAGAACAAAAATAGGGATGAGCCGTCCTGATACCGGCCCCTCTGCCCTGAGGTCTCAAGCAATCAGCCGTTTGCCGCTTCGCCTTGGTGGGCTTCTTGCAGCTCAATAGGGGAGCTTCAGGTCATTAATATTGAGCCAAAAATAACCTTCCTGTCAACATGATGTAGATGACCTAAAAACATTTGGGGGAGAGGGGTTATTGTAGGCTCTATCAAGGCGTCCTTATAAGTTAGTTCGTGATGACAACACCAAAGATATTCGGAATGTGACACTGTCCACTGATGATGGTTCAATACTGACAATTTGCATGCCACCTACAGATCAGGACTTGGGACTTCCACCAAGACTGTTTGGGGTCACGCTGACTACGACTGTAACTAAATACCGTGCCCAAAAATACCTCATTTGGCCTAATGAAGCTCGGAATTCACTGTCTGAAAACCGAACAACTCCCGTAGACCATTTTTTCCCGTTTCCCACCAGATGCAATTTCGGATAATGCAATGGGTCATCGAATTCACTATGTACCATCATTTATCACCTCTTGACCACTTTTCAGATGTGCACGCTCTTCCTCCTTCGTCATGGCGTATTTTCCGTTGAAATCTCACATACATATGAGGAAATGTCTTCGGTAAACGTTTATGAATTTTCTGGGATTTTATCTTGCCGGACGGCCATGTCGGAACAGTTCCGACAAGCACAAGTCAACTGAACCATCCAAACGTCACGGCTGTCACATCAGAGGCACTCGGAAAAGATCTACAAAACTATTCGTAAAGTCACTGCCTCGGAAACTCACTTCCCGAACCAGTATTCTTTTCTCTGACAGTACACAGAGAATAGTTTTATACAATCATGTTCTCTGGTACAAGTACTATATCATGTCATGTCGAGTTTGGGGAGACTATGTGCTAACAGCTGATAGGTGGTCAACAGGCGATTAATGATAATATGAAAGAGTACGAGAGCAATTAATTGACCCTGACAAATTGTCGCCCGTGAAGAACACATCAGGTCCCACAACCAGGAAAGGTCCTCAAGGTCCCACCTGGACGCCCCCAGTCACGGGCTCGGGTGACCCACGTCTTGCCCTCGACTGAGTCTGTATCGAGGGTACGTTACAACATCGTGTTTCGCTATGTTCCCACTGTACGCTATGAGTAGATTATGTGTACTGGTGTCAATCCAAGATCCTTCCACTTCTAGATGTTTGTCACCTCACCGAGGGCTATTAAGAACTTTGTCGTGCAATATTTTCAATGACTTCCTTGACCAAGCCGACCTCCGGCCGGTCAACCTGGATCACTTTCTTCTCCTTCTCCAACAGCCCTCGGAACTCGGCAGGAAGCACATCTCGGTCGAAGTCAAAGGTTGATGCACCTCCAAGCGCACGGGTCACTGCCTCTGAGAATTTCGCAGGATGTGCGGTTGAGAGGACGATCTGGTAGGTGTGCGGAGCGCTTGGGATAAGGAAGGATGTTCCGTTGAGACCGTGATAGGCGCCTACGGAAAACGTGTGCTCACTTGTTAGGGGCGATGATGTCGGCAGCAGCCAAACCAACAGCAGTGTGGGGATCAGCAATATAGGATGGTTGGGCGCTGAAATATTTGCGGATGGTATCCAATGTCTAGGGCAAGTCAATGGTTTTCATCACATCAGCTTAGTGAGACTTGGCATCATTCCTCGGAACAGAGATACTCACCACTTGGTCAGATATTCTTTCTGCAACAAAGTCTCGACGGGCTGCCTCCAACACCGATACGGGTACCTCAACTTTTCCGTCGGTCTTCACCTTGCTCATCCATCCATCTAATGTCTGGGACGCGTTAGCCCTCTTCTCATCATCGGAAGCGCCAACCACGTTCTCGTAGGCGAGATACCATAGTAGCCTCTCAAAGTTGCTGGACACGAGGATGTCCATGGCCGGACTGAGCGTTTCCTTCACACCGTTGACGTCGGTGGGTTGTCGGCCATCTGGGGCAGGACGTGCATCAGAGTCGATTTTTTCGTAGCGCCCACTCCTCCAAAAGCGCGCAAGGATATCGTTGGCGTTTGTGGCAACCACGAGTTTGCCAATAGGCAGCCCCATACGCTTGGCATAGTATCCCGCCAAGATATCCCCGAAGTTTCCGGTTGGAACGACGTATTGAATCTCGATGTCGTTGATAGAGACGCCTGCTGGGAGTTGTTTCTGGATCTGGAAGTAGGAGAGGAAGTAGTAGACTGTTTGCGCGAGGATGCGAGCCCAGTTGATAGAGTTGACGGCGCCAAGACGATGTTTGGCGTTGAAAGCCTGATCAGCGAAGAGGGATTTTACGATGTCCTGCCACGTTCAAGGTGAGTCATAAGTGGATTAAGCCGGATAATTGACGGAGATAGAAGTATTACCTGGCAATCATCGAACGTGCCCTTGACAGCCACGTTATGAACGTTGGAGTCAGTGACGGTGGTCATCTGGGCTTCTTGGATGGGAGAAACACGTCCTTTAGGGTGAAGGATGAAGATGGAGACATTGGCTTTGCCGCGGAGACCATAGATGGCTGCACTAGGAACCCATTGAGAACAAAAAGTGAGAAGGATGTTGACTGTCACATACCTTCCTGTGTCTCCACTTGTCGCACCAACAACTGTCAATTTCTCCTGCTCTTCTCCTGTCGCTTTTCTGGCATTCCTTCTAAGCAAAAAGAATTCGAATAGATTCCCCAGTAGTTGGAGTGCCACATCCTTAAATGCAAATGTAGGTCCGTGGAACAACTCGAGGACGAATTTCTTGTCGTCAAGTTTAACGAGAGGCGTGACGTCAGGGTGGCGGAAAGAGGTGTAGGATTTCTCGACCAACTTTCGCAATTCTTCTTGCGAAATCTCTTCTGGTGAGATGTAGAGAGAAAGGACCGCGACAGAGAGGTCGACAAAGGAGTAAGTGTTCCATTTGGTTCTCCAGTCTTCTGGGAGTTGAGGTATACTTTCCGGGATGTAGAGACCACCATTCGGCGCGAGGCCAGCAAGAACCGTCTGTTAAACACAATTTCATTTGCAAAGTCTGGACACTTGGCCATGGAATAGGGCTTACCTCCTCAAAGGAGAGATTTTGGTTGCCTCCTCTGGTCGAAAAATATTTCATCGTAGACGAAGAAGTAACTTCTGCCTTCAATCGATCCGTATAAATTATCTGTATTGTGCTTGGTTATGTTTGCCGAGACATTTAATTTTGATGGGACCGACGGCCCAATTCGGAGCAGTGTCGTCGGAAGTTCGGATTCTGTTCCTCCTCAGTTTCGCAGATATCTGTCCCGGAAACCTGAATGTCCTGGCACCTCCTGCACAAGACGTCCGTCTAAAGTTCTACATGACTCGGTCATTTCTAGTCTCTGAAATCTTCCCGAGTGCCAATCTAAGGACCTGCAGGCTCTTGCTCGGAAGGATAATGCTTCAACAAAAGGTTACTTTGTTGATATGCTATGCTTCGTACCCAATCGTTCGGAGAAGTAGCCGGCAACATGTCCCAGTGTGGATTTCATTGGTCATGTGCGCTTAAGAACAATCAGAGAGACACTATCGATTCCTTTGGTTCGGGCAAAAATGCGAAGGGTCCAAAGATATTCAACAATCCAGAAAACCGCGAACCCTAAAACCCACCCTTCTGACGCGAATCTCTGCCAAATTCACGCCTCAAAGTCTTTGGGATCTCCGTCGTGCCCTCCTGGTCTTAGGTCGCTCATTGCGAATGGGTATTGTCACGATGTCAGCCAACCGATCGTTCCAGCGGCTGGTCGGAACAAGACCTACATAAACCTCCCCAGTTTTCCAAACGAGATTCTGAGACGTCCTCTTGACCTTAGGGCCTCGCCCTCAGCGATATAACCAGCAAAGGCCAATCTTACGGGCCTGGACCTCATGGCTCGCACTCATGTATACTCGGCCGCGCTCCACCCAGTGAAACGGTCACCCTCGACCTATAGGTCGTACTTTTCCGGGGCCGCCAAACAGGACCGCCTGTTCAGTGGCCTCATCGGCAATGGAAAGCCACCCTATTATGTTAGACCGCATCTGTACGCACGTATATTCGTCGTGACCTCCAAGAAGGCCTCGCTCTTCGGCGGTGGGTGCCTTCTATCGTTGGCTGACATCGCCTCAAATCGTCCATCCCGAAGGCTCCGTCCTCAACCTACGTAGGAAAACTGCCCGTACCGGACAACGGGAAAACCTCCCTATTTCTAACAGTGAGGATTCTCTCCTTGCACGCCACACTTTCGCTTAACATGCTTAGAGCCCAGAATCAAGGACATTCCGAGGGTTTCATCATACGCTCCATCTTCCTCTATTCTTGCCACAGGCAAATTATACAGCAACATGGGAAGGAGCAATAGTTGTGTCAAAGCAGCTGAGTGCCCGCGTGCCGCCCCCAAGCCCTTGAAGCATAACATCTCTGGAAGTGGGTTCCTGACAATGTTACTGATTCACGCTTACCGTTGGGCCATCTTAAGGATATGTTCCAGACTCCATCTCCAAGATCACCGACATCCAGCATTGGAGGCTCCTCGTGTCCGATAGTGAGTACTTCCTGTTGGCGGTGCATGTTTATTCACCTTGCCAGAATCAGAAAATACGGAAACCGCCACTCCAACCATCGGACGGCTCACTTCTGGAGGGCACTGCACTCCAAACGATGTTATTATAGAATGCATATCTCCGGTAAACCGTGACACCATCTGTGAGCCTATGTGTTGGTCAGCGTTCCCGACCTTATCTGTCTTCAACAGCTTTGACGGACGTGGAGATGGGAGAGCCTGGTGAGGGGTGGGCTGAGATGGAGGGTAGGTTCATGCTGATCGTGTATATGTTGTGCTGAACAACTTCCTATAGTCTGTGATGACGATGCGTACATGGAGGATGGCGCTCAAGGCTTTATTGACTCCGAAGCTGCCATGAAAGATCATGAGGAAGGATGCTTTCTCCCTAATACACCCACTTCCGAATGTTCCTCTGCCAGCTCAACCGCTACTCTCGTCGATGAAGATATGGACAGGGCCAATTCCGAAGGTTCCCCTACGCGTGTCTCAGCCAATTATCCGGAGGTGGCGTTTGCCCTGATAAACCCCAATGCTGATGCTTGCCCCCTTTGATTGGAACCTTTCGATGAAGTCTGTCACCTTGCTGATTCGCTCTCTGGTACTAACAGTTTTGTGGGTTTGATGGTAGAGAATAATTGCATCCACGCATTCATAAGTACAGCACAGACTCACCAACCTCGGAATTCGTCCTCCATGATCAATAACGCGAGCTTCTCTTCTTGAACCCGATTAATGGCCTCCTGTCTTGCTTCGTGTATACCACAGGTGATTTGTGGCGTTTATGACGCATATACCTCACTAACACATAGACAAGAAAATCCTCTAGCACTTTGGCCACGGCTCTGCCCTCTTTTTGACGTCTCTCGATTTATTTTCCTGAGTCTCTCTCTTTCCCTTTTCCCTGGTCATATATATCACAGATTTGTCACGTATTTTCTTTCCCCTTTCCCCCACCTCGTCTTACGGACAGGATATGTCATTGGCTTTGGCTCCCTACTTGTCTTCAGGTTACAAAGTACGATACAAGCTGTAGGGCCGACCCAGGCTTGATCTCTTTCCCCGTAGTCTCTTCCGTCCAGCCCACCCAGTTCTCTCATCAGCTTTGCCGCACCCACCTACATGTTCCACTGTTTTCCTGCTTCCCTGCTCTTTCCACTTCAAGAGGAAGTGCCTTGCCTTTTTCTCAACATAGTGGACCCAATCTACGTTGATTCCAGTCCTTCCTACAATCTCGCCCATTTCCATTGCCGATCAACATTACCATGCCCTGGACCTTCACCATGCTTACCCTCGCATCTCCAACAATGCATATTACTCTGGATAAAGATGGGCTCGATTCAGCTTTCAAGCCGACGCTTCACTGTCGGTCTTGATGCTTGGCTCAAAAGTCGGCAGATCGTTCACATCTTGTTTAATAGCCTTGAAACTAATTTAGTGCGCCGATTCATTCTGTAGCGACGATAGTAACCAGTATCGTATGACTTTTCTCCTATTCCTTTACTTATACCAGTGCCTTAGCTCATCTCATTTCGGGGATCCTAAAAGATTAAGGCTTGTACTCTTGTGCCTTGCTAGAATCGACTCATCAGATTTGTCAGCTCATGGAAGTTGGATCTCCAATATCGAGCTCATTAGCAGTGAGAGAAATTAGGTGCCAGGAAAATGTGCTCCCTTGCACCAGCACTCGTAGAGTATAACCAACTTGCGTAGTCCAAGTTGGGCCATAGATGACTAATCAGTTGATCTCTTGGATAATTGTTCTACCTCTGCGGTACTCAAACAATGCTTTTATTTGACAATCCACCTGCAGAATTTTTCATGCGCTATATACAACTAGTACCCCATAGTCCATACACGCTGTCTATGTGTGGGGAAATAATGACGACGAAATGCACAAATAACACACGTTAGCGTTCAAAAACTCGAGAATGGGGATGTGTTCGCCTTCCCAGGTACGAATGTTGGTAGCCGGATACCGTATCTCTACCTCTCTGACAGTCCTTGGTTCTGGTTACTCGTCTGCAGTATTCACCTGCTCTAAGACTGCCTTTGGACAAATGTAGACTTCAACGGATTACTTCACACATTGAACGACTGTTCCAAAACATCGACTCGTTGAAAATCTCAACAGTTACTCTTGGGACCAGGGTTCCTGTACTGCAAGAGCTGAGGTATATGGTATCACTTCCTCCTCTGAATCTTGCTCAGTGTGTTTTGCTCGTGCTGAAACCGGAGCCGATAGCCTAGCCAACTCGGTCGTCTAATTGGGTATGTCAGCCACAATCCTCTCTATCATAAGAATCTGCCCCCTCCCCAGGCTTTCTCACCACGAAACATAAAGTAATGTCTTCTCCTGACAATCTCATGCGACCACTTCTCTTATCTATCATTGCATTCCTCTACAATGTGCTCTCCTTTCTTCGACGCGGTCGGAAGAGCTTTGTCACTACCAATGTTGATATCGAACTCGGTGGTGCCACTAGCGTCGTGGTTATTCCAGGTACATCGTATATCTCTCTTCGATTAAATATATCTAGTAACAGTGCATCACCATTCAGTCCCAAATGTCCCTGCTCCAATTCATTCTGCGAGAGCTCGTAGGGCTGACATCCCTACGTATACTGCGTTCGTCCCCAACTCCGCCGTGCATTGTATCCCCGCCAAGCCTCTGGAACGATGCGACACTTCAAAGGTACCAATAATCGAGCCGGACAGCCGCGTTAACGACCATTCAGACTCGTCTTCATCTACCGAAGTCTCTTCTATCGACAGCACTTCGACTAGAGAGCCTTCAGTAGAGTCTTCCGTGAGCTCCCTCGGTGCTCCCAGCGACCAGGAGAGCAAGCTCCGCGACAAAATAGCTGAAGCCGAGGAGCAAATGGCTTCAGAAGAAAAGGATGGGGTGAAAGAAGCATCTGCCGTGATTACGGTAATTGTGGGTTACAAGATGAGTGCTAGTGCTGCCACGGAGAGTGGCGCGCGTTGCAGTTTCCCCAGCAAAGTTATTAGGAAGACCCGGCCCACTGAGAAAGAGGAACATGAAGACGACACTAACAGGGATGCGGACGGCGGCGAGGCTGGCAGCGACGACTCTATTCGCGAAGATGACCCAGATATTCCAGCACACCGCAAACTCAAGCGTGCTATCGAGTTTGTGTGGTTCAATCTGGTCCCCCACACTATCAGCGAGGAGGGGAGGGAAGAGGGAAGCATGGAACCTCATGTCGAACGGGCCGAAGTCGTTCGTTCTGTGCCTATTATCGTCAAGCCATTCGTTTCATCGGTTTCAAAGGTGCATCCCAACCATATACGTCCAGTCATACCAACTTTGGGAAAGTCCTTCCGCCGTGTTCTGGAAGCTACTGAGGATCTCGCCGCCCTGCTGGAGTCCATGTACGACGATTCGGACAATGACGCATTTGAGCCTTCGTTCGTTCCCCCACTAATGCAAACAACCTCCTAGAGCCCTGGTTACTGAATCGGGGGCTTCTTTTGACAGAAGCTACGAGCGATCGGGTGTGACTGTGGAGAAAGTGCTACAAGGCGCAGCCTGAGTGGACAACAGCGTCGATTCTTGCCTGATTATCCTTCTTGCGACTACCATGCTGTCGGGGTCGTTAGGTGTGCCTGATTCTTACCTATGTAATTGGATGCCGCCACCCCTGCCGCGCACATACCCTAGTATACCTCTTTGACTCCCTCGATCCATTCATTCCGTTTTATTCACATGGTTTCCGAGGGTACTTGTTGACATGATTATTCTTATATGTTCTCTGTACAATACATTGTCACCCTGTCCACAGTATCTGTATTTGTATATTTTCATCGTATTGGGAAAATATGTAAATTCTATGTAGCCCGTTATTCAGACAACTTTCCAGTTATCTCAATTGTTCCCCCAAAAAGCAGTCGAAAACTGCTGGTAGCACCTTGTGACAGATAAAATCCATTCACGCTAACCGCTTGGTTGGTAATGTCCTGATTCAAGTGTGTGATCCTCCCCATGGGCGTCGCCCCCACCCTCCTTCCCCCCCGAGCAGCAACCCACCCGCGCGCTTTCGAGGTCTCAGGTTTGCTCAAGGAATTTCCCTTGAACCACTTCCCGGAAGCACTAACGGGTACTTTGATATTCTGCTGTCTATGATGTTGCTACTTCGGTCGTCCATGTTCAACACGGAATCAAATGTTATGTTGTCAAGATTGTTCGCCTCGAAGAACCAGTTCGTACGACGGAAAAACAGTGTCTTACTAAAATGCTAGTACCCCAAGCGCAGTACTGCGCAGCCCTTGAAGAGCTTCTCGACTCAGTTTTCAAGTACTCCCCCTGTAATTGATGACTGATAAGGCTTGCAGTGACCTCTTTGCGAGAATGAGGGTGAATAATTTAAATTTCGAGTGCAGTTCGAGTGATGCAAGGTATTATCCGTTATGCCTCGCATTCGGGACGAATGGGAGTTTGCTAAGAACTTCACGGAATAACATGGCTTATCATAGGTACCGACACTCATTCAACCAATGATCTGTCAGAGAATTCTTCCATATAAAAACTGCTGTGACCCCAGCCGTATGCATCTTCTGCCCCCATTTGCCGTTTACTATGATCAGTAGCCTCATCCCCTTCGTTACAGGTATTGCGGGAGGGTTTATCTTGGCAAGTGCTCTATTGTATGTGGCCAACCTCGCTTTTGTCGCTTCACCCTAACATCCCGTAAGTACCAAGTATAAGAAGGACACCCAAGACGCTGTAAATGCACTATACCGCCGTTTCACCACATCCGTCCGCACCGCACGTGCATCAACAACCTTCACCGATCCCCGCGCTGCGATGTTGTCCGCCTTCCGCCTGCACGGCTGGGGCGGGCTCAACAGCATCGCCATGGACTCATTTACGTCGCTCGGAACCTTACGGAGTGCCAATGGAGGAAATGAGACACAAAGCGAAGAAATTTATATAAACCGGTTTGTTCTACACGTCCTCTTGGGTGTGTTGTTGTGCCAAGAAGGATCAGTCGTCAGTCCCGGCGTATTGCAGGATCTTGCTGCAAATTATGCCAGAACTCGCCAACTTTCCTTCTGCACCACAATACCCCCTCTTGTCCCATGTGATGATGCTGAGACCATGGCCAACTTCATTACCACGACAACCCTCGCCATCTCCACTCTTGTGATTGCTCTCGTCCACCAGGTTGAAGATGATCCGGCGATCAGACAGCAATTTCACCACTTTGCTCAAGTTCCAACTTCCTGGAGCCGTTACACTCGTCGTGGTAACTTCTCGCTCAGCATCGAGGAAATCGTCCGTTGCACTCACCTTGCTCACGGATCCTCCTTCCACACCTTTAGAGTCCCTCCCGGGGCACCCAACTCTCATAGCGAGAAGGCCAGTACCACGTTTTCATTCCTGAACAGTCAGGATTGGCGCCGTGGTGCAATGGACATTGACGTTGAGGCTGGCACCAGGTACGCTGGATTGCACGACAGGGAAACCGAATACTTGACTGCTCTTGCTGTCGTTGCACTCGTGCGGTTCCATGCCAGCGAGTATGGGAGTTTCGAGGTATAATCGTTGGATGTCCTTAGTTTGGCAAAATACCTGCCCTGCTCCCATTCAATCATTTGTTCCCTCCCTAACCCTATGTTAATCGTGATTCATTTTTTTATTTGCTCACACCGTGCCCTCGCTCAATGTTGTATCTCATACTAGAAATTGAATGTCACTCCTCGTCCATAATGTTCCCTACCCGGCGAAGAGAGCCCGTGAAAATACTTGAAACCCGAACTTGTAAGTGTGGCTCTGTCATGATTCGGCTAGCGACATACATAGAGCGGATCTTCTAAATCCACATAGAAAACACATTACATGTGTGTATCAATGACCCGATGATCTGGACATAGATGAAGGCAAAGTGATGAACCAGACTACTGACTTCTAGAAATCCAAACAAGTATGTGATGCCAGTGATTCTGATGACTCAGTTAACTCAGACTGTCATCAATCAAGCTATAATTTGCATACTAATGTCATGATTGTCTTTTGAGTCTTTGTTGTTCTATGACCTACTAGACACTCTAAAAATAAACTTTTTGGAGGTTTCGGGCAAGAGAGATTTGGGAGAAGAGTTGACAAGCATCTCGCACTCTCTCAAACGTACCCAGATCTGCAGCACTCAACCCTTTATCAGACTGGAAGGCAATCCAGATAATTCTTTATCTGATATCCAGGCTACATATTCTGCAAGAGGGGAAAGTGCTAATGGACATTAAAAAGTGGAAGAAGAGGATGGAAAAACAAGAACTATAAATGAGAGAAAGGAAAAGAAAAAAATCAAGCTAGTATCAACATCACAACCATTCCTAGAATATGAAAACCCAATCAATAAACTGCCCAAAATAACGGATATGCAAAACTTACAGAGGGCGGGACCTTCAAGGTTATGCCCACACTAGGAACAGACAGAATAACCCATCAGCCTATAACCAATCAGAGAGCTTGTGAACAAAATTACCGGTAGCTTCTGCGCGGACTGCTGGAGGTGGTGGAGAGGTCGCGTTTGCGACGGTTCATGAAATGCCTAGGACGGCCTGAGCTAGCACACTTGTCAGGGTGTAAGACATAAGGTTGACTGTTGGGATATTGTAGTGATGACTGCAGCTGCGATGACGATTATAGGAGTAGAAACAACAGTTTCGGGGATAACCTCGGAGAAGACATGTTCAATTCGTGCGCGAAGCATCGGACACTGCGTAGAGTTCGTACTTACAAATGACGACTATGCCCCTGTAGCCTCAAGATGGCGGCCCAGAGAAGGCGAGACGACGGTGTCGATGCGACGAAGAATCACTCAGCCTTGGACCATAAGTATAGGGCAGATATTTATAGTAGGAAGCATGAGAGGCGAGGCTTGTGCATATTCTAGAACTGTCAAGAATCTGTCCTGAACAGATGTTGTTGCTGCGGGCATAAAGAAAGACGATACGCAGCAACTAGAAAACGGACTTCCCTCGGGTTCTCAAGACAGTATATGCTCGAGCATCGGAAGACGTGTAAGGAAGTCAATGAAAGCCGATCTGGATCGCGAGCTTGCAATGGTGAATTTGTTAAATTAGGATTTAGTTGTACTATTCCATAAGA
This sequence comes from Podaxis carcinomalis, assembly GCA_018524395.1. Taxonomy (NCBI): domain Eukaryota; kingdom Fungi; phylum Basidiomycota; class Agaricomycetes; order Agaricales; family Agaricaceae; genus Podaxis; species Podaxis carcinomalis. Next base: position 141,103 of record JAEUWJ010000662.1, read on the forward strand.
TTCTGTGTTATGTGCTATGGACGCATTTCCAAAACTTGGGTCAAGATCTGGTAGTCATGAACTCACGTGATCTGGGTACTACTAACGGCGAAGATGTTACAAGTTGTCTTTAGACAGCGCGTTTCGACGGGCATGGGCAAGGAGGACAACCTTAGAAGCACGAACATGCTGAATGAGTGACAGACGATATGGAAAGGCAAAATGATGACATTCGCTGCCGATGCGTGACCCCAGAAATAAGGCGACCTATTTGAGCTGTGATGATTGCCAGGATACTCATACATATTCGGGACCCAACAGGGTTTCCATCCGTCACAATTGCAAGTTCTGATGACTGAAAGATTTCTTCATACGTCAGGATTTCAAGTGTCCATTGCACCAACAGCAGTGGGGAGCGAAACTTCAAAGAATTGTAGTTGCTTCCAGCTCCAAAAGGCACTAATGTTAAATAAGTATTCATTACATACACAGTGTTGTAGGATAGGAAGCTATAGTCCCTTGCAAAGCAACTTGCCCCTTCTAACTTGTGCTCTGCACAATTCCACTTCAGTTGGTACTGCAAGTATTGAAGCAAACAAGATTCCCGAGGAATCCGCGAAGCCTATAGAACCGATCTTGAATTCCCTCTCCTGCTTCGTACGTTCAAGATCATGGTTGGAGTTCGGGTCCGGATGTTCTTGGTTCAGGCGATAGAAGACATTAACGCTACCGTTGAATCAGGGATCAGTATTTGTTAGCTGAACATAGAGAGAATGGGTACTGACTAGGCGAGTCCACCGCATATACCTTCGATACTAATGAGAGTAAACACGAAAAAAATGTTCATGGCTTCAGACTCCTCTGAGAAGAAACCAAACGCGGATTCTAGAGTAAGAAGGAAGAGTATGATTGCCTGTGTGACTGCTGGAAGGGGCAAGAGGCGCGCGGGAAGCGCGGGCAGCCCTAGAGAGATCGAGGAACGAGAGAGGAAGACGGTAGCTTGATAAACGAGCTGTGCGATGGTTACATTATGGCATGGACGTCGAGCAGAAATAGGAGCAGCTTGCCTGCCAGAAGGGATAGTAGTCTCGGACAGAGTGAATGATCTTGCTCAATAGCCAGTGCCCCTCAGGTGAGGGGACGGGATATAATAAAGTCGGGGCGATTCCCTGCTTATGGGTGAGGCAAGTCTTCAATTGCGAGAGACTTTCTAACACACCTGATTAATAGTATATTCAAACTACCCAGTTCAGTTTGAGTAAAAGAAAATTACGGTGATCAGCGCATCAACATACCAGGTAAACACAGACTAGGATATGGCTCAGTAAATCATGGGGTGTATGCAAAGTGTCCGGCACTCACAAAGAGGAAGCATATATTTAGTCAGCAATGGCTGGACAAGACACCATTTATCTTCGAAAGACAAAGCAACTTTCCGCTTGGGTCCCGCGGGCAAGGCCCCCTCTTCTTCTCCAGCTTCATCCTCCACTGTCCCGAGCGGGGTATAAGGGAGACCGGAAAGGACTTCAGAAGGACTGATTTGGTCCTCGTAGGTTATTGGGGAGTGTGAAAACAAGAATGCGGTGTTATGTGGTAAGAAGAAAAAATAGGTGAGGGGAATAATCAAAGGCATGACCTATGGCAAGAGGTGCCAAGGTAAGACACTTGAGATAATGGGTTCCAGGAACGACGTACCGAAGACAGACCAACGCCAGTGCGGACGCCGAATTTCCGCAGCTCCCACCAGAGAAAGGCACCTACCAGTCCCGCGGCGCCTGTCCCAGACGCAAAATACCTGAGTCGTTGCTATAAGTACGGGCGCAAGGAGTGTGGTCAATTACGTACCCGACACTACGGCCACCTACCGAGGGGGGTGCATATGTTGTTGACAATTGAAGGAATGTCAATTCACCCAGACCTGGTGCAACGAATAAGGGAAAGTCTCGAGATGTACCTATTAACTTACCAGATGATAAGGATGCCAAACTAATTCCGAGGAGTCTCATGGCCAACGATTCAAAGAGAGCAACGACCTTCGTCCATTATCAGTGCACTGCTAATCACGGAGAAACTCTGTACCCACTATCATTCCACACATGCTCAGGGCACAACAGCCGATAAGTCTCTTTGCATAACGTATCCGACCCTTCAGGATGTAGGGCCACCCTACTTTCGCTGCAAGCGCAGGAGCGATATTGCAGAAAGCTATGATTCCCTTCGGTGTCGAAGGAGGAACTAGGTCCAGGGCAGCAGATAGGATGATAACATAGAGTACTAGAGAAATACAACTATTGAGCAAGCTCGAAGGGCTGTAACATGTACTAACCATTGTTGAAGAGGCCAAAGAGGAAGAACGAAATGGACAGGTTACGCAGGAGACGGTGTTGGCGATCTCAAGAGGAAGGTTAGCTAACACTTATATTGAGTGGATATAGAATCACCTTGCTGGCCAGCGAGATCAGCAGTGTCACTGGTTTCTACTTCTTCGTCCAATAACCTGTCGTTCTGCAGGTCCAATTCACGACCTCCAGCCGAAGCTGCAAAGGATGGGTGCATTCGTATCGTTATTGTTCGGGAACAGCGCAATCGTTTCGTGTAGTTCAAACCAGTATGTAGGCGTAGATCATAGTATTGCGGAGAGTTTCCGAGATGATGAGTATGGGGGCGAGACAGGGCTGGCTCAGAGTACTGTGCAGCGAGTATCACGTGGACGTCATAATTCCCACGACTCACATGTTCAATTATCACTTTCGCTTTCGATTGCGCTTGCTCTGAAGCATCATTTTCAAAGCCATGAGTACCAGCTCTTTAGCCAAATACAATCTCACTGTGCATGACTTCTCACATGGACGCGCCTCTATTTCGTTCTCAATATCCCGAGCGGTAATACTTGAACGCGGCCAAAAGTTGCTCAACCAAACAGTTGATGAAACCAGACATTGGCGTTCGCACCCATGCACTCGACCCCAATCAGAGCAAAAACGGTCAAGTATGTGTCACAAAATACCATACTCATCTGAGGCACTCACAGGTAATCAGAGCAGTTGCTATATGCGCCAAAGCCTCCATATATAGAGGGAACAAGATCAATCAGACTCAAAGAATGGGGGACGCCTGCCCAAGGCGACGAAATGTACCGTACTCAGGATCTACCAGAATTTTCGAGTACCAGATTCATGGAAGAAATGACAATCCGACCTTCGTCTTCTCTTCGCAGCCTTCCTTCAACAGAGAGCAGGAAGCCAGAAGACGGTTTATACCGGTTGATTTCACAGGTCAACTATACTTCCCTACCACTTCGATAAAACCTGACTAGTCTCAGCCCCATTTTCTGCCTCCCTACGCTCGTACCTCTAGCTCAAAGGACCGATTCAAGCCCTACAAGAAAACCAAGCCGATTATGATACCTCCATACTCCCTGCCGCTCGCTGGTCTCACAGAATGGGACCGCTGTGCATGGCTAGTGCCTGTCCGTGGTGCCTTTCCCTGGACGGAATCAACTTCCGGTGTGCTCTTGAGCTCCTCGCATGACATGCCCATTCCACCCAGCACTCAAGCGAATGAAATTGCATGGACTCCAAGCGCAATTTCGCGATTCTGGGAATTTCTCCTTCGTCTTCGCGCCGTTGGAAACCTGGGGCCTCTTGGCCTATCTTTTCATCCCGCATCTTCACAACCCGCTCCTGATAAGTCAGTACGAACGTCAAAGACTCTTGCTACGGCCAAATACACAGGAACCGACCCCAACAGTACCTCCTCGGTGGATCCATTTGTGTCCATCGCAGCAATAGATTATATCAAAATCTATCACGATTGGCCACAATCACTGTATCTTCGCGGTGTCCTTGATGCGTGGACATTTGAAACCGGCGACCGTAAAGTCCGTGTGTTTGTTGGAGCCAAGCTCCTACTCCTCGATGATAAATCCAAAGGGATTATGATTCTATAACTCCTTTTCCCTCCCGCAGAAGCTTGCTTAAAACCCTTTTGGGTACCCGTCCGCCATCCACCAAAGTCAAGTTAGGCGCCACAGTTAATCCATTAGGTAGTGAACTATTTTTATAACCTCCTTCCCTTTGATTATACGATGGCGATTCGCAGAAGCAGAAGTCAAACTCCCGTGGTCCAGAGTCACGAGGATGTCTCTTTGCTCACTTTCTCCTTCAACCTTCCCACACATAAAGACCAAAGGCATTCAAGTAGCCCAAGCAACATCCCTCTGTCCCCTCTGTTCCTTCTCCCACTATGACGACTCCGTCAACAAGCTCAACAGAGGGTAATACCGGTGACGACTCTCAAACGAAACGTCAGCAAGAGATCGAAGGGACGCTCCACCAGAAGGAGCTCGGTCCAAAAGCACACAGGAAACATTTCTTCTCTCCTCTAGATCCCGCATGGGCAGAAGCTGTTCATCGCGACGCTGAACTGGTTCAATACACATTGGAGGAAGAGGTTTGTCAGTTTAATGAAGAAGTTTCGGGCAGCACGGACTTGCAAATTTCTAGAGGCGGATCCGCCGCAAGATCGATAATAGGGTGCTCCCGCTTGTGATAATCAGGTAAGACTCGGTGTGGTATCGTTACTCCAACAAGCTGACTCCACGGTAGCTTCCTCTGTATGTCATTTTTTGCTCCCTTGGTTATCCACGGAGCGGAGCATTGAAGTAGCCCTATGGCATATAGTTAATCAATTCGGTAGGCCCTGTCGTGTGTCGCACTCGGCCTCGAACTGACCCTTCTCCAGATCGCACAAACATGTGAGCTTTAATCAATTTCTGTGTTCCGACGCTCATGAAAGCACAGAGGAAATGCACATGTCATACAGGCTTTTAATACAAACTACGTAATACTTCCACTCTCTCAGATTGCTGTCATACTCAATTTTGCCGCTAGGGTATCACCACTAATCAAAAGTGGACGATAGCATTAAGCATATTCTATGTGGGATACTGTACGTGCTCCACTGTCTATTTCCTTCCGCACTCCCGTTCTTAAGTCAGTTTTAGGTCTATTGGAGATGCCTGCCAACAGTATGGTTTCCAAGTCGGTTTTTGAGTCTTTGAGTCTGATTTAATGGCAAAGTTTTGCAACGTTATATTGGGGCGAACCGGTTGTGAGTGTCATACTTGTTATTGACGTCTATTGCTCAATTCAAACCACAGCTTCTTCCTCTCTTTGACATTCTGGGGTCTTTCATCTCTGTCATTCACATATGCAAAGGGATATGCGGCATTATTGGTGTTACGGTATGAAATTCCCCACAATTATGTGTAATCGTCGACCAAGCAATGTCATAGCGTGCTCATGGGAATAGGTGAAGCTGGTTATTATGCCGGAGTGATTTATTACTTGTCATTCTGGTATAAACGGTGTGTGATTGCCACTCTTCACTGCTGAGAATTATGTCTTGATAGTCCTACAGAAGCGAGCTTGCTCTGCGGATTAGGTCCCCTTAAATCCACTGTCTCATCGTCCCCCTCACTCACCGCTTTTTAGTTTGGGAATGACTGGGACACTTCCGGGAGCCCTCGGGGTATGATCTATTTTCGTTTTGAGCCTCCCGTCCCGTAACTTTCGCGGATAGGGTTTACTCGCATTCGGACTCGTCCGTGCACACACATCATTACTGACTGGGTAGGTAGACACTGAAAAATATCGACTTCTTTGTTCACGCATCCGCAGGTGGCAATTTCTGTTCCTTGTACGTTCACGATCCCATGGGATTCCCCTTTGCCTTGTTGATTCCAGCCGCCAAGATCGAGGCAATACCAACCCTTGTCATGGGCATAGTCATCCTTTGCTTCCTTCCTTCCTTCCCGTTCTCCGCTACGTTTTTGACCCCCCGCGAGCGGGCCATCGCACAAGCAAGGTTGAATCGTGATCACAAACCTCAGTCGCATGGCGGAATGACCGGGTGGCAGGGTTTCAAAGCCATCATATCAGATCCTAACGCCTGGTTGCTCATGATGATCTACGCTAGCTGTGGGTTGCTCTTCACGTCCTTTACGAGAACTCGTGCCTGACCCCAACCGTCCCCTTCCGGTCTGACTTAAGTCAACGTTGGAGTTGCAACAATTTCTTACTTCCTGCCCACTGTACGTGCTGATCATTGCCGTATCAAGTATCTGCTCATCATGTATGCACTCAGCTTATCAAGGGTCTTGGTTTCTCTTCAATTAACGCCCAAGGACTTACAGTGGCGCCTTATGTGGTTGGCTGGTTTATGGTCTTCTTCCAGTCATGGCACAGCGACTACACACGAGACAGAGGATATCACATCATGTTCTCGGCAACTCTTTCACTAATCGGCTACATCATCCTTGCGACGTCGGTACAAAAAAGCGTTGGCGCTGCATACTTCGCGTTATTCCTCGTTGTGGGAGGAAACTACAGTCTCTTTCCACTCGTGATGTAAGTGTCATGTGAACCGAGCAAGACCAATAAACCGACTAGACATACAGGAGCTGGGCTGCTAACACGTTCTCTCCCACTTCGAAACGTGGTGTCGGAACAGCATTCATTGTCTCGATATCCAATTGTGTCTCAATGTGAGTCGAACGATTTATTTCTTGACGACTGTTAGCTAAACACCTGGAATCTCAGCGCCTCGCCTCAGGTCTACTTCGACCCAGAAGACGAATTTCGCAAAGGACATGCAATATCTGCTGGGTGAGCTTGCTGATCTCTTTGCTTTGCTTATCCTCATGATACTTCCGCAATTCCAGATGTTTGTCCTTGTGCATACTTGTTGCCTTTATCACTCGTACACGACTGAATCTGGCGAATAAGAGGAACCAAAAACGCTTACAGGAAATCAATCGAGCCGCTGAAGACGAAGAGAAGGGCGTAGAAGATGAGAGTACGGAAATATGGGACAACGATCCCCGCTACGTCTTCCTAACATAAGGAAGCACTTTTTTGCATCAAATATCTTCATGTTCAGAATTATCATTTCTCAAATTTCAGAATTGGCGAGGTCAATTGGCCAATAAATACAGCCCCCACGTCCCTGCCACGTGCTGTGCAGTACTCAGAAGCGATGTAAGTCGCAATACTGACCTCCGCTCAGCCTTCGAGTGAGAGTGTTCATACATGCGGCCGAACCTCGACCCAAACTTCCACGAAACAATGGTGGTGCTTCCAAGGTTGAACTTCTAAAGCTTTACTCAAGAGCTCGTCGAACGTCATGTTGCGGTATCCTAAGCTAACTTATTGCCACTTTCACAGCAATAAGTCTCACCAAACGACTCTCTCGAATAGGTCGCAATTCTCGTCTTTCCATTGTCCCGGAACCTTCGGGTGGAGAGATTGCCCAATGATTCTCCACTTGGGGCTTATCTTGGGCGCTGAGCCTCGATCGCTATGATCTCCTTGCATGAGTTGTTCTTCCACGTCCGTTGGCTGGATCCATTTGCGATCCCGACGAGATTTAACATGTGCTGCGAGTTATATGCAATGAGTAACCCATTTATCAGAGACCTTTCGCAAAACGATGATTGAGTACTTACAACGAACAAGAGAGTCCACTCCACTTCCAGGTCAACCGCAATAAACCCTTTGAAGCTTCGGAGTAAAATTGTGATGGGGCTCTTTTCCTTGATGGAAATCAAGAAATGGTACCTGGATCAAACCAAAGATTCCCGATCTACCACAGCGATTGAACTTCCAATTAACTCAGCCCCTTGAATGGGGGTGAAGGGTGAAGATGGCACATATGAATCTGTCAAGGGCATTCAATCACGTTATATAGAAGCTACCAATGACTAAGATCAGGGCGCTGCCTCTCCAGCACTTGTCATGTATTCGTTTCCGGCGTAGTTCTGGCCCCGAGCGGCGCTGGATCGGAACAAGTACTGTAAGCCTGTATAAGGTTCCACAAGCCGGTCGCCCACCACGTACAGCCACAAGACATCTTATCAGCTCTTCTATCAATTTGACTTTCCCGCGTCGCCAGATGTTCCCACTTGGACATGAGCACGTATATAATTCTCTTCAGGCCAAATGCGCTATATTTCTCCCGTTTCGCGAAGACACAGGGCTACTATTCTTCGTCTATTTTGGAGAGATTCAAGTCCATGGGACTTCAGTATCTTCTCCTCCAGCGAGGAACGTTGATTTTTGTCACTGGAGCCTCCTGTGGCACCCATCATAGTTATAAATATCATGGTGATGCGCTATATTCCTCTCTCCGAGTGATAGATTGGCGCTTTGAGCACTCCCAATGATGGCACATTTGCCTTAATAGAACCGCTCCAGTATTGAACCATCGTACACACCACTACTACTGGACAGCTCCGGGAGATTGTAAGGAGTGTATATCCACAATGACTCGTCAAAATGGTTGGGTCATTCTCTCATTTGCGGTCTGCATGGCTGTACACACTTCTTTACTTGGAAACTGCAACAAGAATAACTAATCAGTATATGCAAACTGGGTGTGTACGGCAGAGACAGCGCCGGCAGCGGGGAACCACCGGCACATAGCGGATGTGATTGGGTTGGAGATTGGGACTCATATGAATTGATGACGTTGGTTTGGACAAGGCAGAGGCATTTAACACGGTTGGGGACTATGGGTCTATGATTTCTCCCCTTTTGTTACCCAAGAGCCTCCAGCGCACTTATAATGTCAGGGCAGCTTGAGGGTCAGCTTCAGCTGTTGGCGGTAGCAATCGTACGGGTCAGGCAGGTCAACGTAGGTCAAGTCACTGCGTTTCGAGTCCCGGAACATGTGTTAACATAGATAGGAATCCAGTACACCAATCGTATGTTATCCTCCCCAACGCATACAATTTGATTATAACTCAAACCAATGAGAAAGTCGCCGCACTAACCGTCTTGGTAAGACTCTCTTTGTATCCGTGTAAAAGATAGGCTGATAGGAATCTACTCGCCACTTAGGTCCTGGATTGGTTATTGACACTCAACCTGGAAGTTTCACTCGTCTGGAACGCGCGATGGAGTGTGGTGAAAGTGTTGTATTTAATCACACGTTACTTGCCTTTCGCTCTCGTCTCTTTTATAATGTACCGTGAGTCTTCGTTGCACCTCCAGCTGCTTACATCCTCATGTCCGTAGACCAATTTGGCTATGCCATACCTGAAAACACATGCAAAATAACATATGATCTCGGAGCATGTGGGTTGACCTTTGAGCAATTGTTCTAGCTATTGATGATTCCGTCCTGTCGGCAGGGTTTTTCATCATCAGCACTTGCTTTTCAGATTGTGGGTGCTTCCTGTTATTTCACGTTGTATTCTCACAAAAACCTCCATTTTGTGCTTATTGTTCTACAGCAATCCTAACGATTCGGACATGGGCTGTTTGGGGGAAAGGGAAACAACTAACATATGTCTTACTTGGAGCCTTTAGTCTCGTCTGGCTGTCGATTTTCGCTCTTGCAGGAGTCTATCTCAAGGCAACCAGGCGTGAGTCCTTTATCACCACATTAACCTGTTCTGACATCAGGCGTTTTTACATAGACGAGATCTCACCTGTTCCCCAGTTAATTGGGTGCCTTCTTGATAGTGCAGGCATATATTTGGTGCCGGGTTTTGCAGGGTTCGCTGCCTATGATATGGGTGTGTCTCTCCTCCCTCAGGCCATTACTCGCTCTAATACTAGACTCCCAGGGATGCTTCTCTTGATGCTCATCAAAGGAATTTCAACTTGTAAGTCACCCGAAGTATCTTCTCCCTATGATTCAACTCATATGCAACCAGTCCGGCTGGGCGGAGGTTTTCGATTCTCCACAATAATCTATCGTGATGGTGAATGTTTGTCTAGCTTTTGATAGTTCGTGCCCTGATCTCCTTGAAGGTATTATCTACTACGTTTACTTATTTGGTGCGTAAGTAGGACTCGATTGAGGACCTTACCATAACTCTGTTACAGGTCTCTCCCTACTGAATATCATCATCATCGCCACACTTCCGGTAAGATTGAATACCCCTGTGTTGCTCCCTGCCTTAGCCTCTAAGTCGAGCTTTCCATATCTAGAGGGACTATTACGTTCTTTTGGTGGTGTACGTCTACTCTCCTATACCAATACTGTTCCACATTCAACTACAACTTGCTCAGCTTTGAAGGTGTCGTTCACTCCGTGTTAGCCTGCCGCGTGGTCCTGCACATACGTGAGCAAGCACGCATACAGGAGAGAATGCGGAGCCAGTGGGATGACCCAACGGGAGATAGTTTGCCATTGTCCCCGCTCAGGTTCCAGGAGACACAGGGCGTCATTTAGGCGCGGAACAAAGTGAACTTCCCTATCGGAACGACGATCATAAAATGCTGAAGGGCCAATCACCTATTTCCAGACAATCTGTCCACCTGTATTGTGGTTCTATTAAGGCTCAACATAATTTTGCGCTTTTTCTTATTGGTGCACTAGCTACGATATATGATTGACGAGTGGTCGTGTTTGTTCGAGATCTGAGAGCCGGAGAGGGAGTATAGTCAGGATAGGGATAAACTAGGAACGTGGATCGGAGAAAGATGCAAAGTGGTAGTACCTTGATCCCCCCTTCCTCTAGCTTTACCTATTACACAGCTCGCTTGTCGACCCATGCCCGACGAACAGAACGCCCAAGGAGCAATGATGGGGTGAGGTGATGTCGGAAATATCATAGGTAGTACAAGGGGTAGACTCTTCAAGGGTATATGATTGAATTGAAATAGTTAGTAGGTTGCTGGACATAAGCGCGAGAGGGGCCGCAGAGGTCGAGGTCGCGAAAGAATGGAGCTAGCGATATTCGAAAAAGGCGCCTACTACATCTGCGACTTTGGTACTTTCAATGAAGATAGCCAAATATCGAGTATTCTGCGACGTTCTACGTTAATGAAATTTCAAGAGCAGGTTTCTACGATTCGAAGGGGATAGGTTTTTGAAAATGGTAAATAATCAGAATCCGGGGTACCCACAGTTCTTCCGACAAAATCACAACTCCACACAGTGTTTACGCGTAGGCACTTCAGCACCCTCACCGAACAAACGAGAGCCTTTCCACTGGACTGAGGAGGAGCTTCCGAGACAGGGAGAGCCAGGTGGTAGGTGTCAGATTAGTTACCACCGAGCCACTTAGACAAGAGAGCAATTCTCCGACGATCTACGAGTACTTACGCGACGACGTCGAAGATTATTAAGAGATTATTAGGGTCTTCAACTTTTACATTTTCAACTCAATTCATCGATAATCGAAATCTGCAGTTCCATAGCATTTTCACTGAGAATACCCCATAAAATATAGATAACCCCACCCTTCAACATTCTCTTCAATCATGGTATAAACATCATTCAAGAGAAACACAACGAGTGAAGGAGAGGTGTCCTTCAGCCGTTGCAAGTGTTGAACAACCCTTGCTAGAGGTTTTCCAACGGGACGACCTGTTGCATCCTGGCCCTAGATGACGCAAGTCAGTTTGGCTAGTCGCGCTTGGGAGCTGAGGTCTTCGCACATTGCACTCAACCCAGAGAGTCCTCAGATCCTCTCCAATAGGTTTTTGAAATTTGACCCTGTGAGATCTTGTTCCTCAATCCAGATGCAGCTCGCGAAGGTTCATCGTTTTCACAAGTTTGTGGCGGAGCTCGGGTGGCCTGAATTTCAAAAGTTAGATGCTATTGAGTGGCAACGGAGACTTGGAATGATCAAGTACCAAAAGGTCGGCAAATCCATTTCCTTGTGAAAATAACTCGTCAAGTCGTCGAAGTTGATTCGAAAGTAGTGACACCAGATGTCCTTGCCGATCTCCTCGAGGCCAATTGTGAACGGATGTGATCGATCCAAGTTTTGTAGTCTGGAAAGGGTGTATGATGAAATTTGATACCCAACACGTGTGCAGCATCAGGTTTGGGTATATTTAAAACCGAGTGTAGTCGCTGCAAGGATCCATGTATCGCGCTCTGGGCAATCCCAAGACATTGGAGACGTTGACAAGTGATGTGTTGTTGTCAATACGATTGAAATAAAGGAAGTAACCCAAGACGAGCTTGGTGGCTGGCCATACTGAAGGGGGATCGACGATAAGATTGTTGAATAGAGTGTGTTAAGTGCTAGGAGCGGACTCTCATCTCCAACGAGGGAAGCAGGCTTCGATTTCCGGATAGACAGGAGGGCGACGTCGAAGCGTGCAACGGGATCTCCATACACAGTATCCCCTCACCAATCAACTTGATGATGGTCGAGGGCAAGGGCGAGAAGCCCCGAAACAGCCGAGAGAGTTTCAAGAAACTGGGTCTCCGGAGGCAAATTCCGCGCTGGACTGAACGAATCAGGGAACTTCGGTCGGATTGCGTCGAAGTTTTTTCTAATACAATCTTCCATATCCAAGCAGGCTCGGGGGGGATCAGCGGGGACGTATAGCTTCTCGCAAGCGATGTTGATAGTGGTCGGCTCTCCAAAATCCAAACGAGAGGTGCTTCAGGGAAATGTAAGGAGAGCTCGCAGATTAATTTGACTATGCCGCATTGTGCTCTCTCCCCCTCGTACTCGTCCAGGCGATCCAGAAGGGTCGACCAGGGGGTCGCGCGATGGAAATTTCGATATATTCTTGGGTCGGTAAAGGGTGTAACGATGAGCTTCCGGAATTGCACACTCATCGACGTTTCCAATAGTTTTGGGTCCGGATCAGCGACGTATCTTCTGTACAGAGGACTTTAGTGGGCAACTGGTAGACGATTGTGGTGATGATTCGTTCACGGTCGTCGCTCTGGTTAGATCTTAAAAGAACAACGACGCGCCTAGCCTCATGAAGCCTCGGATTCGGCGATGGTCTACATAATGGCAGTTTTACCAACACCCGCTGGGTCAGAGCCAGAACACTTGCTTTCCCGGATCGGCATTGCGTAGCCAATTGGTGAGTGTCTCAATCGCGCGTTCCGGGAGGCGGGGGATAGCGTGCGGATGAGTCATGAGTGATACCAGGAACTGTGAAGTTGTCTTTAACACTGAAAGCATTCAATACTACCCTTACGGATCGGGTTCTAATCTTATCCCATCGTTGTGTATTTCCGTAATCATTGAATTACTGATCACGAAGTCGTGTGCCCGGCTGAAGAGTCCATTGTTAGAGGAATGATCTGAGAGTATGTTGAATATAGGTGGCCATCAGAGCAGAGGTAACGTACCGCAATATCCCAGGACGGATCTCCTGTATTCAAGTTTTGTAGTGGAGAGGAAGACGTCGCAACCCGGTCGACCCGATATGGTGGTTCTCCGCTCTTCCCCAGATCTGTTTTGTACGGAGCAGGGATGCTTCCAGTCGTTGTTACATCCGAGATGGCGAGTGATGTGGTTTCATTACCATTACTGTCAGGATGGTCGGTCTCTGGGAGGCGCAACTCGCACAGGTCGTGGGGTCTGTGAGCCAGATACCCAGGATAGATACATACTTCATATCCAAGAGATGAAGTGAGAGATGAGACTGTTGTACATGGACGAGGACAAGGCGGGAGTGGTGGTCGCACAGCCTAAGTAACCTTCAGAATCAGTCAACCTTCAGAGCCTGTCAAAGGAAGCAGAGCGCCTGGTGATCGCGTAAATTTGTCAGTATGTACATCTTTCAACATTAAAACAGGGCGAGAGTCTCTAGATAAGTGCCTTCGGGATTTGCAGTAGTCTACAAAGGATGTAATACCAGCGGGTGGAAGTCAAGATTAAAGGACCCGCTGTTCAGAGCGTGAGAACGGTGTCGTACACAAGCATTCGATTACATAATTACCTCCAGTAACATGTCCTCTTCCACACTCGAGCAGCTCGCGTCATTCAGAGTCCAAAATGTCAGGGCATCACAAGAATTCATTGACAAAGCCTCACCCATATTGAAAGACATCAAAAATAATAAGAATCCGAATGATGACGGTACGCGACCCTTTCTGGCAAATCTGCATAAGAGCTGTCATTAACATATTCATGGACAGTCTGGCCAGTGGTTGAACAACTTGGCTTGGCTGCGCTGGATGTCGGGAGACTAGACATTGCTAAGGTGTGTCACCTTACTTCATTGTCCCCGTCCTTCCTAATAACAGATCCAAATGTCTTAGGCAGCATGGAAAGCTCTCGCCGACCGAATAGGTCAGGAGTCGCCCCGGGTTGTCCTGCTCCTAGGCCTTATCATGGAATCTACGGAGCCTCTGGAGACCGTTCTTAGGTTTTATGAATCCGAATCCCAGAAACACGCACATAATCCAGTTCGTCCATCTCCAATTCCGGCTGTACCAATACCGCGTCCTGAGTGCCTTTTGTCAGGCGTTCTGGAAACGACAGGTTGCTGTCCTGCGTCAAATGGGCAAAATAGAAGATGCTGTGAACGAGTTGCGGCTTCTTCTGGATACCTTTTACAACGACCTTGAAGGTTGGCTTGAATTAGCGGATATCTACTCATCTTGCTGCCAGTACGTCATGTTGTTTCTCATGTATCTCACATCGGTCCATACTTACTTTACCATCTGATAGATATTCTTCAGCACTTCAAGCCCTCTCCCATGCTCTACTCCTTGTTCCACAGAACCCTTTCACCTTCCTCCAGTTCGCCGAAACTGCGTTTAGCGCTGGAGATATACCACTTGCGCTGAAGAACTTCCTCATAGTAATCGACATGAATGACAGTGACGTATCTGCGCCTCAGGATCAGTCACCTACCGGCATCAGTGTCCGAGCATGGTGGGGTGTCAAACTCGTACGTTCCTACTCCGTTTGCATTCTCAAACCCATTGGTAATGGCTTCCGCTCTTAGTGTGCACGTCGATTACTATATCCTCCTGCCGGCTCGCCCATTGAATCCGCCTCCAAGACCCCTATACCCAAAAACCTCAAGTTGATTGACCAGTTGGCGACGGAACGGGTCTTGACAGCGTACAGCGGTGAACGTGGTATTCACAACCGTGACGTTGTATCCCGATGGATGTCCAGTAATTGATACTTCAACCCCTTTCGGTCTATGTGCACTTCTAACTGTTTGTTATTGGCTGGTCTTCCATGACTATATACCCGTTCGTGTTAGGTCGCTTTTGGTTGCCTCGCGTTGGGTGCATCCAGGGCCAATAACTACTTTCCTTACTTCAGCGTCATCCTAGGCCACAGGAACGGGAAGGGGATCTCGGGTTATTCCTCCCGCAAGCATCCTGCAAATACTGGGAGTCTAGGAATTCAACATGATGTATGGTTGCCATGTCCGCTGCTTATATATGGCAATCCAAAGAGCGGGCCTTTGGTTCGACGGCATCGGAACGGAGCTGCCGAGTCACTTCAGGTCTGCAAGTTCTCAGTCCGGGACATTGTCCAGCGCTTCCAGGTATTTGGCGTATCCCGTTAAGAGTCACGAAACGCTTGGGTTATATTGAAACGGGTTAAGGCACGTCCCTCAGGATGAGGACAAATAATATTCACAGATTCATATAAAAGCCCGCGAATCGATCCTGACAACAAATTTTCGTCAACTCTATATTGCCATAACCAATACTCTGCCACGACCCATGATGTTCTGGGGAAGTTCGGCTTCTTTATGTTTTAGTCCTCTCTCATAACCTGCACTTTATGATACTCGTAGCCCGGACACAGAACCAAGGGCTACGGGTTATAAGGGAGTTGACAGTACTTCAGCACGAAAACCACAGCCATCAATGGCAAAGACGAGCGACAATCGCGGCAAGTATTGGCATCAATACAGTAATAAACAATTCATTTATTCCATCCAAGGGTGGGCGATCATATACATATTCAGTTCTCTCCGTACCTTGCAAACCTGAATGTACCTGGATTTCGGGCTAGGGACGCATGCCAGCCTCCCGGACGTGGCGTATTAACAATGTTCAGTTTTTGGAAACGAGAGATTGTCTAGGACGCTAAAACTGTACGGGGCGTGCTGGGTCTTGCAGCATGCTTGGGTCAGGGAGACTGAAATAGACACGTTAAACGAAAATTTTGAGTTGATGATCACCAGCGACGATGTGACGGCATGCCATAAATCAATTAGATTTGTCATCACGTGATGCTATAACCCTTTCCTCGGGTCCATTGACCGATGAGTCGCCTTCCGTTTAGAAGAGTCAGCTTCAGTGCCATACGATCCCAGTCCTTGACTATGGCCAACACTCTTCGTAGACTGTCTGTTGCCTTCAAGCTGGGCAAGAACCAAAGAAGTAGCTCAACTGATTCCACTGCGACTCTCGCAGAGTTTCTGTCTGCCACCAAGCAGGAATACCTCAAGGCAATCAAGGAAAGTAGAGGAGACGAATGGACCGTTGTGATGGGTAACGAGGCTGGCGGTAAATTCGCTTTTTCTGAATTTTATTTCTAAAATTATTCTCACACCCCTCGCCCAAACTCCTACAGATTTGGACACATTCGCAAGTTCCATTGCTTATGCTTGGGTTGAATCGGAGGTTCACAAGCGACCTACTGTGGCACTGATTCCTATTAAACGGGATGACCTCGAACTACGCGCGGAGAATATCTATGCGCTCAAACTAGCCGGCATAATTAAGCCGCGAGACCAACTTCTCTTCCTCTCCGATATCCCCCAGCTTCAAAACCCGACTACCCCCTTCCCATCTCACCGATTCGCTCTCGTAGACCATAACAAAATTAAGCAGCGCTATACCGACAACAATCCTGAATATCGCGTTGTCGCCGTTGTAGACCACCACGAGGATGAAGGGCTATACAAACAAACCGCCAACCCTCGTATCATCCTTCCCTGTGGTAGCTGCTGCTCCCTCATCACCTCCAGTATCCTCCCCTCAGGTAACAAGCTTCCAACAACTGTCAATATACCCCGCGAGCTCGCAACTCTTCTCCTTTGCGGTATCATGATCGATACCGACGGTTTACGTCCTGGCGGTAAAGCCCTCCAGCTCGACCGAGACGCAGCAGCCACCCTCATCCCCCTCTCCACATACTCCCAAACCATCACCCCTTCCCTTCTTTCCACTCTCAGTACCGGCACGAAACCGAATGGAAATGCCGTACATGACGAAAAGTCTATGAAAGAACTCACAGCTACCCTCTCTGCCAAGAAAGCTGACCTCGCGCACCTTAGCACTCGTGATCTCTTGCGAAGAGATTACAAGGAAGAAGACTATCGTGTCGAATGGTTACCTGGTAATCCCATGATCCGAGTTGGTCTGTCCACCATCCCTGTCGGGCTCAAGAACTGGGCTAGGGAAGGTACGGTGGAGAACGAGATTCTAGGTTGGATGAAGGAACGTGGCTTGCACATCCATGGCGCCATTACATCGTTCAAGGAGAAGCCTAACAAGAAGGATAAGGAGACTTCTGCAAAGGGGAAGGAGAAGCAAAAGGGAAAAGCTCGGAGGGAACAAGTGTGGATGGTGGTGGATCCCTCCGGTTTTGATAATGACCCCGAAACTTATTCGGAGGAAGGCAAGAAGGTTGACGTAGAGAAGCTCGCGGAACGGCTTTGGTCCCGTTTGGAGGCTGACGATAATCTCAGACTCCAGAAACATACTCAGTTGGAGTTGAACAAGAATGGTGCTTTGCCCAAGAATGTTAGGGTGAAGGTTTACCACCAAACTGATCCGACACCAACGAGAAAGTATACTATGCCACTCATAAAGAATATCCTGACTCAAGGCGAATCCCCGCCTTCTGCCGAGGAACCTCCGAACGGAGAGTCCTCGCAAGTCGACGGATAGGAGCGATCGTTGTAGGCTTTCGTCGTTTTGTTAGACAACTACTCTTCTATCTTGCACAGTGCTATATTGATTTTGTCGTCGTTGGCCTTTTGCTTTCTATTTTCTTGGAAGATTTTATCACATTTGTACACGGGACCAACTTATTTTGCAAAGCATTGACATGGAATTAGAAGTCGCGAACAGGCACATTGCGTACACACATACAACCATGATTACAACATGAAGAACCGTGATACGGAAACTGTCTAGCGAGAAAGTCGAACACAGGAAATTGGGCCGAGGCCGAAGTACTTGGCTGTTGTACAGGAGTGACAAAGTAGAAAGACGGTAATGTAAAACAATGATCAAACGGAAAATCGAAAAAGGGGAAATTTTGAATAGGATAGGTTTAAGCACTTACTACTTCCTGACCTAAGACCGCCAACTTCTTCGGACCCTCAACCTCCGCAACATTCTCGTCAGCTTCTTCCACCACAGGCAGCAACTCAGGTGAGCTCTTCGCCGTTACATATGATGCCCAACTATCTCGACTCCCCTCATCACCATCACCATCAATCTCTCCCAGAAATATGAACTCCCGTATCTTCTCATCCTCGATCAACCTAACCCCGCTGAAACTCGTTGGCGGCGTACTGATCGTCGGGCTCGCATTCGAGTCGGACTCTGAGCTGTCCTCCACCTCCGTAGATTGAGATGATTCAGACTTGGTGTGGGATACCATCTGCGAGTGTGGGAGAGCAGCGGGATCTGGCTTCACAGTTACATCAACTTGGGCGGCGCCTTCAGCGTCATCACTAGGGTGCGATTGATCGTTGTCTCCAGGTTTTGTAGGTGAGGAAGGCGAAGTAGGGAGGGATGAGGGATCCAACAACGATGTCATAGCCGTGTTCACGCTCATAGTCGAGCTCGACAAACTTCCCTCTTCCGTCACCTCGCTCCCGCTTGAGTTCTCCCTGGAGATAACACAAGCGCTATCATCGCTCCGTGAGAGCCCCAATAATTCCTTTGCACACCTAGCGAAATCATTCTCGACACTCGGCGTTCTCAGTAGTTGTCGCTTCTTCCTTCGTAGTGAACCACCAGGTGATAACCGCATCCAGTTTGTCGATCTTACGGTATTGGACTTGACCAACGAGGAAGAACGTGGAGGTGGCGTGATGGAAAGTGACAATGTCAATGCGGAGGCGCTTAGCGATGCTGATTTCATTGGTGTGGGTGTGGAAGGGGGATAGGATACAACGCGTGGTTTTCGGGGTTTGGAGGAGGGTGATGTTGTCGAATCATCCAATTCGGAACGCATCGTTTCTCGAGAAGCCTCAGGAATTATAGACAGTTGTTTACGCTTGGATCGTGGTGAAAGTGGGGTGGGAGTCGGCGAAACCGGGGGAGATGTGTATTCTGGTGATGAGCAGGCGCGTGTATGGAACAAATGAGATTTCGGGGGTATCTCTTGCGATGGCCAAGGCTTTGGCGTATGCGAGAGCAACGGCCCCAGCAGTATACTGGCGGATGACGCTCTCCTCTTCCGCTTGACGTCTCGTAGGCTATCCGATACCTCGCAATCCAGTTCTGTCTTCTGATCGGCGTTCTGTGTATCATGGGATTGATCGTATCCGCAGTGCGTTCTGTAGTACTTGATGTAGCCTCCGAGCGCGATAGGGGGGAATGGTGTCGCAAGAGCATCACCAGTTAGGTGGCAAAGCTCTGGGGGGATGTCTTGAACCTTGAGTCCAGTTCGGTCGGTGGAGATGGGGGACTGTGTCGTTCCGCGTCTAATTTTGACGCTGTACACAACCTTGGTTTTGGCGAGTGATCCCATCGCTGAGCCTTAGTGAAGGGATGGCAGTGATGCAAGGTGAAGGTGTAAAGTTCTGAGAAGAGGGGGGAGATTAGGGGTAGATGTAAAGAGGGATGTAGGGAAGGATGTCGAGCAGATGAAGGGGAAGGAACTAGAGTGGAATGAGCGCTGACACGTAGTCTTAGTTGGAGAGCCGAAGAAAGTAGAAGATTATGATGCAGATGATGCCTGAAGCATATGGGTGGTTTGCCAGTATCATCTGTCGTCAGGACGGTTCCCATCTTATTATCTATGTGGTTATATATATCCGGGGGCTAAGCTTGGCATTTGGGAGAGCAGCTGGAATCAATGTATGTCGTTTTTGGCAAGTGCGGAGTGGAAACTCAACAGCCACGGCAGGTAAGTCCCAGGAGTAACCCCGGTTCGGAGTAGCCAGTAAATTATGATCTATATCCGAGACGGTTTCGAGCTGTACCTCTGACCGACCTCTGGGACGGCCGAACCGTGCGTTGAAGAGCATCTTGGCCTCAGTTGAGTTGCATTGAATATCCTCATAACTTACCCAGCCATTGCGACCTCACCTACATAGTGGAGGAGGCATGGGGTTGCATACGGCTGTGGGAAAAGAGAAGGCGGAATTCCGCTTGTCATGTGGTCGAGAACATCGCGAGGCATGGGTCAAAGCTCGATGACTAGAAGCCGCTTTGACCAATCGCGATTCTTCCATAAAATATCCGCACTCTCTCAATTACAGCTAAACCAAAACGCCTGGGTACATGTGCCGGGCAACTTCCGACACCTGGAAAAACCGTCCATCACAACATCCGCACCAATCATTCTAAAGTGTAGCCTCGACAACACAAATGATCCGCACTTTTGTCTATCGTCGAATTTGAATCTGGCAAGTTGCCTGCACCTCTTTTTTCACCTCGACAGCGAAAAATCCTACTACTGAATATTGATCTTGGGCGTTGGTGAGTAGTAATCTACACACGGCAATACCAATAGAATCGCTTGCATTGCGTCCATCCAATATCAAGCCGTCGATTCGGAATCAGCTCCACGGCCGTTGTCATGGCCGCACATAAGCGTCCGTACGAATTGAACTGGGTATTCATCAGGTGGTCCCAAACAGGGCATAGATGCACCAGAGCTGCGGAAGAGCACCGCACCGCGTAGTATGTAATAGGTCCACCATCGGGAGCAATCCGAATTATAGCCAAGCTCGTATCAACTCCATCTGTTCAAATGTGAGTAATGAAGACTATGTACGACATAAAGCTCGAAATTGACATTGGCCTTGATGATAAGCTCTGTGTACGCCCTCAACAGTGACTTATGACAGGCGATATTGCGACGTATTGTTCGTCGCTTGCCCTATCATTTGTTGAGCCCTGGACGATACATACACCCTGTTGTGAGTAGCCTCTAAGCGAGTAGCTTTTACGCTCAAAAGCCGCCTTAGAAGAAAATAACGAAATAGCATCAACATGATTCACGAAACAGCATCCCCGGCAGGGCAGCAAATGCTATGACATACTCAAACCTAAGAATAGCTTCGGATGTTCAGCCTCAAGTGTATGTAAATCTTGAAGCTACTATTCCGGTGTCAAGTCAAAAGCTCTGGATTACCAATCACTTCGCGAGCACCACCGGAGCTGTTTATACGCAGTACCAATACGTTGATCGTACCTCGTCCAAGCTCAACTGCACCTCTGCTCTTTCTCTCCATCACTCACCTCAGAATTACCCCCAATGGTGTAGCTCTGTCTGTATACCAGGTAAACAGCCCCTCGTAACGCTCGTTGTGTATGATTTATGAAGAGTTTAGCGTGGGTTGTTCACTCGTCTCCTGTCTTTTGAAGGTAAGTCCACGTTGCTGATGCGTCGCCACGGTGGCGCCCCTGTTACTGACATTGCTGACATCGGCAAGGACCGATGGTAAAGAACATATACTCAATGGAAATAGTGCGAAGGTGGATGTGGGAGTGAGGATGGGCTTGGCAGAATTACATCGCGGGTGTGGGTCGTTAACTAATAACTGGGGACTTTTGCTTGGTCATTGAACCGTATGAGTGGATTCGCGTCTGTGAAATTACATGCCAACCTGGCCCAAATATTATAGTTAACATATACAACTTAATCAAACAAGCAGGGCGGATGAATGTGAGTTTAGGTACAAACCGCCCGGAATTTTGTGGTCCGGCAATCACATAAGTTGGCTGGTAGCTAGGTGCTGCCGCACAACATTATCGCGAACTAAAAATCGGTTATAAGTTGTTGTTTCCAGGATACGGGCTTGGGAATGAAAGACGCACCTGCCTCCAGGGTTATCGCAGTAGTTGTAGTGTCGGTCACTGTTGTCGGATAAATATACAACGTTCGTTCTGTAGGACTCTTCTCCCGGTGAATCGTTTTGAATTTCTCTCTCATATCTTTCGGTTCCGAGAATCAGCCATTAATCGCGGTTGCGTAGGGACATCAAAAACCACGTACACTTGATGACACTTTTAGGATCATTCGACCTTCTGCCATAGCTGTAGAGATAATCGACGACCTTCACTCCTCTATTAAGCTTTTTTTGCAACAAGTCGCACTTGTTCAGGAACAAGATGAGTTGTGTGTTCGCGAGTAACGGGGTCTCACAGAGCCAAGACCAAAGGACAATCGAATCCTCCAGCCGATTCACTCGGGGGTCTTCTTCGAGGCGCTCGTCAAATACTGAAACAGGAGCCACTAGGAGAAAATCCGGATATGTCAGTCCACCCTGAAAGTTTGAGCGTAAAAATGTTTCAGGCTAGGGAAATGTGTGTGTTTGGCGAAGGTCGCTCGAGCTACAGAAAGCACTGCCAAAATGAAATGTACGTACGGAAAATAATAACTTGAACATTGTCGAAATAGGGCAACCAGGCCTTGCGCTGTCATGATCCATGGTTAGGCGAAGGTTGCCATATTTACCCAGTCATGGACCTACCATTGTTCGACATCCACCCACGTCATATATCCTCCAAGACCATTTTTTACCACCACTCATAATTGGAGCGCCTAGAAATAGGGCCTCAAGTTAATTGCATGCGTTAACATTAGAGATGAACCAAACGTACCAGTATCAAGCGTGAATTTATACTCTTGTATTCCCACCGTTTTCAAGCGAGCTCGGACAATGTCGTAATCACTGACTTCATAGTCTATCCGAGCAATTCTGTCTATCTCGTCCAGAAAGGGAGATTCTCCATCCGAGTCACTGCCAAACAACTTAGCTACAAAGAGCAAGAGAGGAAAACGCAGCACCTACATCCCAACAGAGTCTGGAATCTCCGACCGTTGCTGCTTCACTGCGGCCTGTACGTCCTTATCCATCCAGAGTGCCTTGATGCCTTCCCTCAGATCTGCTATCGTCTGGGTTGGCGCGTCCACATAATCAACCATAGGCAGGGGCGACTTGGCCGTGGAAGTTGAGCTCGAGGACGGTGAGGGTGGTTTCGGTGCAGCATCCAGGACGTCCCTCCACGATCTAACTGAATATTCAACAACTTTTTTGCGGACCAGCAGGTCGTCGTCCATTTTTTCGCCGGGCTCTGACGGCGTTGCCGAGACCAGAGCTGTGGCTAGGGCAGAATAATAGATCTCGTGCGGGGTGAGGCGGCCCTTTAGCTCTTGCTCTACCTTGGATAATCGTGGTCCAAGCCAGGTAACAAGTTGCTGGTGTTTCTCAGTGAAACGGGGTCGCTGTACGCCATTATTCGCGTCAGGCTGTGATCGAGATGCAGGGCGGGACGCTATCTGCCCTGACTCAGAGACCCGAGTGTACATTATGTCTACCACAGCTCGCTCGTCTCGGGGGGTGCCAGTGAAACTAGTTTTGTCGTATTCCGACTCGATGATTTGGATGATAGCAAGGACTTGTCGCACTATGTTGAGCTGGATAATAGCGCGCCACCCTAGACGTTCTTGCTCCCATTCGCTTCGCGCATATCTCATCCTAAAGTCTGTCCATGTAAATGAGTAAGAGGAAAAAGAGGAGCAGACGATTCAGTGCGTACTCTTGAGCGTCGTAGACTTTCCTGATTTGGATCCAATGTGTGAACATAACACCCAGATGGACAGCATTTTGCGTATGGAGAGCACGCACCACTTCCAGCTTGGCCGAGTAACAACACCTTTAGCACGCGAGATTCCTCTCGTTTGAAGGTCTCTGTATCGCGCTTCAGTTGGGCCTCAATCTTGGCATTGATTGCGGCGGGATCTTCTCCCTTTCTCTCGCTCGGGGCTGGCATCTCGTTTGCCGGTACTCCAATGGCCAGGGGTAGAGGCTCGCAAGGCTCGTGAGTTGGGGAACCAAGCGAAATGCCAGATGGTATTGTCATGAAATGGACCCGCTTTTACACCAACGGGAAAAAATAAACTGTGGGGGGCGTCTAGATTTTCAATCGAACTGAGCGGAGGATGAGATAGATGAAAATCCCGGCCACGGTGTGATGGTGTAAGAAGAAAAGCAAAAGTAGAACACGCCGGGAGGGGATGCTATTCGCCTGCTTTTTGTATATGGCACAGTGCATCAGTCATTGGAGTGAGGTCAAGTGGTGAAGCAGATGGGCAAGGGTAGATGGGATGGGGGCAAGGGCTGGGAAGATTTGAGAGACAAGAATGAAGGGTCGAAGAGTCAGGGGCACCCAACAGAACACCGGGACCAGGTGAATAAGCGGCTGCGAAGCCATACGGCATGGTGTTTGAACTTGTTCGTTGGGTAACCGGATAGTAGCTAACAAACAATGCAGAAAAGAACCCGGTATCCTGTGTATCGGGCGAATTAAACGGATTTGAGGGCATTCCATAGTTCGATGTCCAATTCATCTCCAGTCCACAGAAATTGAAGAGAGCCTGAGCAAAAGACGCTGCATTTCACTGCGAATGCAGCTGGCAAGGGGTGTGCTAATCATGTTTGGACCAAATGGCAACCACAAGTTGTAACCATGTCACCTAGTTGTCAATCATCAATCAGTAATCACACGTTTTGTTCAAAACTCCGTACGGGTCGCGGTAACCTCGGTCGCGAAAGCACTCTTGGACTTTAGGGTTTGAAGCTTTAGAGTTGCGCGAATAGGTTATGAGACGCGCCGAGCCATTCTTCACCTAGGTATGTTCCCAGTCCGTCGGCCAGCTTTAGTTTCCTCGCATTGTCACCAGTCACGTATCTAAGTGATCTACATATGCTTGGAATCAGTCCCAACGTACATGAATACATCAGCGTCAAGTAGGCCTGCTGAGTCGATACTGGGGAATTTCAATAACAGAAGGTGTTAGGGCGAGTATACCCGGCGGAAGGAGGAAAGAGTTCATTAGGTGCGAACAAGATACAGTTTGCTTCTCACTGGGAGGATTGGGATTGCGACAAACTGTATCACGCTTTTGGAAGCCAGGAACAGAGTCAACCTCTGGGTTGCACCATTAGGGTCACAGCACAAACCAGAATGTTACATGCAGTATTGGCATGGTCCGAAGACTCATTCAAATGCAGCAGCAAATTGGCTTAAAATAGTTATTCTGTGTTGATTTATATAATTCATCTGAAGAAAAAGATGGACTATAACAGCTGGAAAAGAATTCAATTGAGTATAAAATGACATATAAACTTTTTGAAGGCATAACATCATTTACAAGACCTTATACTCCCTTTCTTATCACACACAAAACCTTTTGAGGGTATAACATCATTCACAAAACCTTTTATTGCCTTTCCTATTACACACAAATGTTTTCCTTGGAATATATCAAATGCAATCATATTTTGAGGATATATGGATAACAACAAGCAAATACTGCTAACTTTTTACCTCAAAAACAGCCTATGAGAATTATCAGGTACTGTGAAGGAAGACTCAGATGGGTGAAATAAGCTGAAAAATGATTTCTTCTTTTCAAATATTTCCTAAACACTTTAGTCTGGGCTGGAAAATAGATTGTATTTTTCAAGTCCATGACTTGATAGTTTTTCAAAAGTGAATTTTCTCCAGATGCTTTCAATGAGATCCCTCAATTGAGACTACATTCATAAATTTTGAAGAGCTTTGAAACAGTGTCTGCCCCAGCACAGATAGGTCATACTCAATTACAGCATAGTACTCTGGAAGGCATGATGGCTCAACTGGGCAAGTACCGTGATTTTTGCAAGAGGTTCTAGGTTCAAATCCTAGTCTAGCTAACTAATTGGTGTTCTCAAATGGCTGAGTGGTGTCATGCCATTCCAGTAGGACCTGTATTCAAGCTCTAAGCTAGTTAACTTTTGGTGTCTCTCATTGTTGCTTTTGTTATGACAATTTACATATATGCATACATCCAGTATGTTGGCTGTCCTTGTATACCCTGGAATGATTGTATAGTCTCAAATCCTTTGTACCCATGCAGAATACCTTCTTGAAACATGGCCAATCATGGTATTTAGTACATTTTGATATATATATTGACTGTTTTTGGTACATATAGCTTTGGCCTTTTTTGATGTGATATGTAAGTACAGGACCATGAAGCTAGATACTTGATTTATTTGTCACACCTAGAGAGGGACCTTAAGAGTTTGCTTGTGCTGTACAGCTGTCTCTCTCTAACCCATAGCCCTCAGTGGAAGGGTGGAGCTTGTTACAGACCCCACTTCATGTCCATTAAGCTTTCAAGCCCTGGTTACAAGGCATCTTCTGTAGGCCCAGACCAGCCGGTTCACCTCCCGATCCAATTGGACACCCCTCGCAAGCTCATTCCTCCAGACTACCCCTCTGCCCAGTCTCCATCAAGCGCCCAATAACCAATTCCTTCATGCATGTTTCATCCCCCTGTCTCATCAATGATCATCTCTCCCCAAATCCAGACCTTCCGCTATTTTGATTGTTTCGCTACCCCTGGTTGTCTGGATGCCATATGGACACTCCTCACTTTGAAATTCACTGTAGTTTCACTATAGTTTCAGCCCTCACCTGTTTCTGATAATTCCTTCAAGGACTTTCAAATTACTAGTTACTTGACTACCTATNAAATCTTTTGCTTCACGAGTGGGTTTTCCTTCAGGTAAGTCATCCGAATCAAGGTCGGCCGTGATTGTTTGGGTCGCTGGGAGTTCTTCAGCTTCATCGGAGTCCTCAAGAGTAAGCGGCACGAGATCATTAGCCAGATCAAGAACGGAGGTGAAAAATGGAGAGGTAACAGTTGTGGTCTCAGAGCTGGGCTGGATGAAGAAGGGATTTTCCGCTGTATCTACAAGCGGAGCAGGATTGGTCGGCTGGGGTGGTGAGTGCGGTTGTGATTGCAGTTGTGATTGTGGTAATGGATCAACATTTGGCATGTTGATATCAGGATCGTTATCAGATGGCTCCTAGAAAAATTAATTAAATGTTTGTTAGGCCAATCACATAACATGCTCACCGGCTCAACAATGTGTACTGATTTCTTTCGATAACGGCCACTCCTCTTCTTGGGAGATGGCAGAGGAGGGTCTAATACAGTGTTGAAAGATCATAAAACACTTTAGAGGAAGCCACGGCTTACCTGAAGAGGGCATTTGGGTAGGGTTGCCGTCAAAGACAGTTGCTAAGGCGCCTCCTGGAAGCGGAGTATGCTTTTCAACCTTCTTTCGTGGTGGCATAATATGAGCCTTAGACAAAGGAAAGGTCAATAGCGAGGCAAGTGACGGGGAGTGTTAGTAGGATTTTAGTACAGACAACCCATCTTATATACTGTTCGACCTACACGGCCCTACAGTCTCACCGTGATACTCCTTACACATGCACTTAATCACAGTTAGTCAGGAGAAATCATCCAGGAACTTGGGATACGTCAATATACATCCTGGCAAACTCGTGTATTGATTGAACAATACCGCAACATTCATGGACCATATCTATTACCAGAGTCATGGGTCACCTGGTGAGTGGTATACGCCACTTACACTTCCCCGCAAATAATCCACAATCCACCAGTAACACCACCACATTCATCGGATCTGCCGAAACGCACGGATAAGTCTGGCCCTCAATGCCAGGAGGTAAAGGTCTGAACGTACAAATTCAGTTGATATTAGAGCGGTTACCTCAGCAAGCACTCACCAAGTATTGCGGTCACGATCTTGGCCAGGATTACACCTTTTGAAACCTACTATCCTCAAAAAGCCACCATGCACAAGGTTGAAGTACGTATGCCACCTCACTTCAAGAGTAATGATTAGTGATCCAAGGAGATATGGTATTGTTGCCCAAATAAGTCCGTTGTGGATGTGAATAGCCGGCACATGAAGTACGAAGTGGGGTTTCAAGCTGAGGAGGTCCTAATGCGAGTTGCAACAACATAGATGAAACCTTGGGTCATGGAGGCATCAATGGAGTGCAATCATGTTGGTTAGATAAATGAGGCTTACCAAGTCAGTTGTTCAATGAGATGATTCGGAAAATGAGCAGCAAGAGTTGTAGTCGGTGTTGTGATAACAAAAGCCAGATGCAGCTGCATCGGTACTTGACATGGACGTTTCCAGAAATTTGCACCAGTTAATTCTGGGAGCTGGTCCCAGAACTGGTCAGGACCAGGGACCACCGAATAGGTCCGGTTCGGTGCTAGCAATGGTCCGATCTGGCCAGTCCTCGGTTTTAGAACTGAACCTTTACAACACTAATGAGTACTTGTGCAACTTATAATATTATGGGGAGGTTTAGCACAGGTAGCAGCCTTGACTGAAAGTTCCACCTCTGAGAGACTAGTGCCTGAAGATGAACTTGCATAGTGGTCATGTAGTGGTCATGTTCACTTCCTGGCCTGAATTTCTTGCTGCTCTCTTTCAAGAAGCTTGTGGCCACATAGTTTTGATTGATGAGTTGGGCCACCTGGGTTGTATGGTGTCCCTGGACTCTTCTTGTTACCTCACTATTGACCATCAAGTGTTTTACAACAAGGAAATGCTGAGTAGGATCAATTGCTATGCCTTTGCAGGGTGTCCTCTTCAAAACAACCATGATCTGTTTGCATTCTAGCCTAGCGTCATTCCAGTATGTCAAGGAAGACCCTGTATACTTCCACCTCAAGTATGCATTTATCACCTTCATGGAACCAGAATCAATGTAGGCCAGCAAGAGGAGGTGATGAGGTTTTAGAGCTCATTAGTTGAAGCAAAGAGAGGATTGAGTGAATGAGTTTGCATATCACTGTGAGAGTCATTTCTATAAATACAAGTAGTACACTGACCTGTAGACCTCGTCCTTTTGCCTCCCAATACATTGCGTTTTGATCCTTCAACACTTTCAACCATGATGGACCAACAGCTTTTGTTTGTCCTTGTATGACACCAGGGGAGCCTAATCCCCAGTGAGAAGGCTCACATGGGATATCTGCATATAGTAGTCTCAGATAGCTTAATGCAACAAGCTCTAAATCATCTGTCCACTTCTTAGATCACAATATCTTGTAAAAGTGGACCATTGGAAGATGTCCTTGTAGAGCTGAGGTTATCTGAAAAAACCTTTACTTGCCATCATAGAAATGCCATGCTGAAATTTGGTCCTACTCAAATCGGTTCAGACCTATTCAGGTATGTGTAGATATGTGAACTTACACAGTATGAGCACAGCTGAAGCGGCCGCATAAATACATAATTACTGTCTCATCCCGTCCATCCCATCTGAATCCCACTCATTTCGTCTCATCTTTGCTTCTTCTCTGGAAATCTGAAAATGCTGATGACAATGAAGACGACAGAGACGACAGCTTGACACCACCGACCTGTCCACCACGTGCTGAGGACGTTTTTCAAGCGTCTACAGTGCTCATCCAATGTCAGATTATTCATTCTCTCGCAGGATGGAATAAGTGTGCTTCTCATTGAACCAATGTGGGTGCTTAGACAGGCAGCCGCACTGAAGTCACCCATGTTTCACCTCAAAAGAACCTCCAGTGGTTTCATACTATAGACCAAATGATTGTTATTGATAGATTAAATAGTACTTATCAATATTTGGATCATTTTCCCTCGGAATTATGGATCTCTGTAACAATGCATAACCCATAGCTCAGACACGGAACAAAATGCTACGGTTTGAAGCAGAGATGACGGTACACCGGTACAATCGAATACCATAGAAGAGACAGAAAATTACGTCCAAGTGAATGAATGACAAAGGTAATTGCGTACATTAGCTGAACAATAATTGTGCAAAAAACAAAACAGACAAAATAGGGTCCAAATAAGTTAGTGTTCATCGTGAGTGATCATTTCCAGTGTGGCAAGCATGGCGTTTCGCTACATCACCAGTGGACGTCAGAAACGCTGTCCCCAAGCGGAGGCGTAAGGAACAAAGGACCCACATCAGCATCCATAGGGTTATACGCCTCCAGTACGGAAGCTGGATACGAAAGCGGGCGAGGACTAGCCCTTGAAGCTCTGTTTGAAAGCGAACCCGAACCCATTGATCCGGATCTCAACGTAGGAGCCGTCGGTTGAAGAAAATTGTGAGCGGTATTCGACGGGTGAGGCTGAATTTCGAGGTTGCCGGGCAGCCCAATGACGGAATGTGATCGTCGCAGACGAGTATCACCTCGCAGAGACATTCCGAGTATCCGATAAAGTTCATCCTGTGCTCGTATCATGGCTCGAACTTCAGTGTTGGGAGTCCCACTGTCAGTCGAGAATATCTATCAAACTGTCAGTAGGAAACCCATGAATATAGGAGAATACGTACCGTCATGCGGCTGGTGGGTGCATCCGTAAGTATATCCGTTGGGCGTCTTCTTGGTAACGGGGGCACAGGAGGTACACCAAATGTTGAGTTTGTCCCTGACAGTCCACCTCCAAGCATCAAACTCGTTCTGGTGCCATTGCTGCTCGACGATGAGCGATGACTGAGCCGGTTCCCGGACAACCTGACCGCCCTTGAGTACCCCAGGCTTGGCCGCCTGGCGACAGCTACCGAATGCGTCGACCTCTTGCTCTCCAATTCTACAGGCGAGTTCACAACAGGTTCATTAAGATTCAAAATTGGGACAACTTGTTGTGACGATGAGGATTGAGCCGGTGGATGAGACTGCGACTTTGCCTGTGATTGGCCGAGCTGGCCCTCCGGTGACGTCTTTCTCAACTCATTGATGGACCAAATCTCATTCTCCAAGTTCGCCACCTGCCTCTGTAGCTCCTGCGTCTCCGCCAGTTGCTTCAAGAAGCTCGCATTCAACTTTCTCAGCGCCATCGACAACGCGCTCGCAGAATGCGTGAGTACCAAGCTCTGGATCTGCGCGTGTTGTTGATCCACTGAATGCAGCTCCTCCGTCAAGTGGTTAAGCTGCCTCGTGACGTCCCGCAACTCCTCCAACGTTCTTTGCGTGCTCGTGCTGCCATTTGCGATTTGGTTGTTGAGCTTCATGAAGAGAGACTCGCTAGCGCGCGTCAGCGACCGATAATTGCCCTTAATCTCCGCCTTTTGGGCTTCCAATCGCTTTAGTTCTCGTGGGATGTCGTTGTCGAGAGTCTCCAGACGAAGAAGTCGAATAGAAGATGCCTCAGCGGACTGCTGGATCGCTCTTGAAACAACAGCTTGCAACTGCGCCGAGGTAAACGTCCACTTGGCCTGATCCAATGTCAATCCACGATATTGCATGGGCGGAACTTGGAAATCCGGGGACTGAGGAGACACCACAGCCGGGGTACTGTTCACAGCACTCGCCGTGCCATTTGAAGGGGAAGAGCCCGACTCAGGCTGAGCGTTCGGAGTAGGTGGGTTGATGTTAAGAGATTTGGGTTCGACAACAGGAGTTGTGGCGGCCGTCTTAATCCCGGTTGTAGTTGGGTTTGAGTTCGGCGGTGTACTCGACACAGACGAAATTGAAGGGTTTCTGGTTCTTCCGACGGGTTGATTGTTAAGGTGCGAAAGAGGTCGCCTCGGACCTGTTGGTGCTACGGGTCTCATCCGCCCCCTCCGATCTCGATTCCCGTCCGAGGTCTTCCTGCTCAAAGGTAGGTGTTCGCTGCTGGAGCCTTGGGTTGCTGAAGGCGAAGGATGAGCTCTAGCAGCGAAGTGCGGTTCAACATGTGAGTTTCCAGAGTTTGGGGTAAGAGAAGGTGGTGGCGGTTGATCCTGATCAATGGTATCATAGGGAGGTGGTGAATCAAAGTTATTGCTAATTTCAGATATTCGCCGTAAAGAGTGTCCAAGATAAGGGGATGGTGCAGATGCAGAATCTCCTGCCGGAGGAGTGATAACGACGGGGGGAGGTGTCTGTAAAGAGCGATTATTGTGAGGAGAAACAGTCCGATGTTCGAAACGAGGGGGAGGAGTAGCGCGAGAATTGAAAGGGTCCGCAAATTCAGGAGCAGGATCAAGGTGATGTGAAGAAGGAGGGTTGGAAGGTAATGAAGTAACAGAAGGCGATGAATGTGTGGAACGAGATGAATCATCTCGAGCATTATAGGCAAGTCGGGGCGATGATCCCACTGTTGACGGGGTTGTGGGAAGCGTCCTACCAGCTGCCTCGACGGCAGGAAGCCCAGGCCTCGTCTCTTCATATAAAGGCTGTGGATCTACACTCGGTTCGGAATATTGGGAGGCGCTGCTAAGTGGCGAGATCTCTGATGGTCGTGATGGTGGAGCTTGAACCACCTGTGCAGAACTTTCTTCTCCAACACGGTCCACCTCTCCATCGTCATTCGGTTTCACAGAGTTCGCAGCTGCGGAAGTTGAAGCGGGAGCCTGAGGCTTAGGTAGCTCCCTGGAGTCCGTGCCACCCATCGGCAGACTCCCTTGCCTCGAATGTCTAGTCCTAGCCACCGAAGCTGCCCTCGTCAGCAAGATCCGTTGATCAAGGCTGACAGGTGCACCTCTCCCACTCCCAGGCAACGCCGCGGACAACGGCGTCTGAGGCAATGGAGTGATCTCATACCCATCCGGCAACCCCTGGGACATCCCAGGTGATGGCCCGGGAGACCAAAATGGACTAAACCCACTAGGTGTCTCTGGAAATGTTTGCTGCATCCCGATACCATCACTGTCTCCTGTCGAAGGGGTCTCCAACGCGTTTTCTGGTAACGGAGAAATGATTCTGTACGCGTTCAAGTCCCTCGAATCACGAGTAATCTTGATGGGACTTGGAGCACTTCCAGATCGCAGACGCCCTCCTGCTACGCGACCAACTGATGCTCGATGGAGTAGCGAAGTTCGATGTCCTGCGTTGCTGTTGGCAGCTGTGCCTGCACTTGTTTGTGGCTGAGGCTGCGGGGAGTTCGGACCCGGGGACGGCTACAAACGAGTTCAGTTGTGAGCAAATGGAAAAGTCCGAACTTGGACATATGTCAATACTCACCATTTGAATAGAACGTCGACGTGGGCTAGAGCTTTTGGATATGACAGCTCCATCTGATGGTCTGCATACGGTGCTGGGGTCTAACCTCCCTAGTAACCCATTTGTTATGATGTGCCACATAACTGCTGGGATTAATATAGACTCACCATTCGTAGTGCCTGACAGTGGCGACACCGTCCGACTTGTTAGGGCGCTTAGCCGCCTGCTCGCTGCCGCTGGCGAGGACAACTGTGAACTGGATTCTTCGATGATAGGAGAGAATGTAGGAGCGAAAGCCCGCTCTGGACCATCAGAGGATGAGTAATAATCCAGAACATTCTCTAACTCTTTTGTTGAAGAGATAACTGAAGCGGTGGTGGTTGACAAGACACCAAGAGATCTTGAATTCGATGTAGTGGATGAGTGATTCGGAGGTTCTGAAGGAGGGGGAGAAGGTTCTTCTTGGGGAGAAGGTTCCTCTTGGGGAGAAAGTTCCTCTTGGGGAGAAGGTTCCTCTCGGGGAGAAGGGTCTTCTTGGGTAGAAGGGACCCCAACAGGTGATGATTCAGGGGGTGTATGTAGGGGAAATTCGGGGTTAGCAGGAGTTGTAGATGTCGTAGACGGAGCTTCAGAGATACGAGAAATCCGACGCAGGGCATGGATATCTTTCTCTATTTTTTCCATCTCCCGAGTGACCTCGCCCATGCTATTGGCTCGAGAACTTGAATCATTGGAATCCCCCTTGGAGACCGGCGACGGCAAACTTCCGGCACTCGAGTGTCTTCTGACGTTAGACTTCCTCTTCGCCTCGGGGTTAGAGTGCCGAGGTGTCTGAGGAGGAACATACACCTTGTCAGCATTCGAGGGAACGGGCGGGACATCTGGATCAGCAAAAAAGGTGTCACTTGTACCGCTCAGAGCCCGATCTCGCCAATGCGGTGAATTCATCAACGGATGATCCCCACGAGGCAACGTCGCTGAATCAGAACGAACAAGACCTCCAAACCCGCTCCTGTACCTCGATGATCTGGCGTCACTAGACAGGACAAAACTATTTCCCAACAAGGCGCGAGCAAGGGTTTGACCAGAGACAGCAGAGGATTCCGCAGAGGATATCTCCGAGAGTGGGCGGGAGTTGTTTGGTTCGGCCGAACGAACAATATGAACCTGGGGACCATGCATGGAGAGATTTGGAATCTTGATTGGGGTAGGAGGATTCCTTCTGGCTGACGAAGACGCAGGTTGTTCGGTCATCTATAGTTAAATTAACTACCACGATACTCTAACAGCAAGTCAACAACGCACCTCGTTGCGCTCGTCTGGGAGATGGAGGAAAGTGGATGCCTGGCATATTGTGAGCGAGAATTCAACGCAGTGGATAAAACGCTCACATCCATGGCCCGTAGATGATCCAACACGTCATCTTCTGAAGTTGAAAAGTCGATATCATCGTCCTCATCAGTTGGAACTTCTGCTGGCACACCCTGCGGTTCCCATCTCTCGATGACACCCAATGCACGACTATCTTGAATTCCTTCTCGACTCTCTTCTCTGTGCCCATTCTGTTGCTGCCTTGGCGAAGGTGGGGAATTGCTGGTAAACTGAGTTTGGAACCAATCCGAGTCGAAAGGCTCAGAGGAAAGGTCCAAGTCGATTTTGATATGTGGTGAAACCTGAAGGGACGGCCGAGCGGGAGCGGGAGTGGGCGCAGGCACAGCAGGTTCTTCGACAACGGGTCCGAAGGATGCAGAGGTATCGTGGATGTCTATGATGTCGGGGGCGGCATATGGGTGAGGGGAGCTGATAATGTCGAACCGACTAGTGGAGAACGGTGTCCTGTTGGAAACCTTGGATTTCCACTTGGGAGCCTTGTGCTTGATGAAGGAGAGGCTAGGCATCGGGCGAAGACGTCCGTCGATACCAGTTCCCTGATGGGCTCTCTCGAAGGACCCAGTCCCAAAGAGATCAAAGAGGAGAGGAATGGTCGGATAAACAAGTCAAGGCAGGAATATGCAAGAGAGACCCCCGATGGCAACGACGACTACTCGCCATCATTCGCACGTATGGCTTGCCATCAAGTTCATCTAATCATGAGACAACACCGCATTGTGGCAGAGCACCATGTTCTATGTTTAGAACTAGGTTGGATCACCGTGCCTCGGAATAGACAGAGTTGAAACAGCAAGCAGCACTCGCTGATGGCCACGGGCCAATAATCCTTGCCTTCAAATAAACTTTCAGCGACCTCATAATGCTTCATTTACCTGAAAATAACCAACGGAGATGAGAACTCTGCATGTTACCGCAAGCATCAATGCAAGCATTCTGACATGTGGTCATAGCCGGTGGGGTGTGTGACTGGAAAAATGATGGATGATGGCTTTCGTCAGAGCAAGCAACTTGGAATCACACCATCGAAACAGTGTGCCCTTGTTTGCGATTGATGATCTATCACTCCGGCGGAACGGTACTCCGAAAGAGCCGCCCGTCGCTTGATATGGACTGGGTGCGGGCGCTTCATCGATGCATCACGCTTCTTCAATCATCATCTGTTACCTCTAAGTATATATTCTTCCAACGAACCTACAAAGCTGGACGAGCCATGTCCCACATTCCTGAGAAAACTTTATCACATCACCTATCCTTTATATACATATAGACTCGTAGTGCTAATCACACATACACCGACTCCCCCCTCTACTATAGCTGCTCAGTGCTACTATTGAACAACAGGATAACTCATGCCCATAATCACTCTTGATGCTTTTATCGAGCGATCAAACAGCAAGGACAGCCCTTTTGATTACTTGATAGTCGGTGGAGGAACAGCAGGACTAGTGGTCGCCCGCAGGTGTGCTGATGCAGTACTTGATCACCCTGATCAGAGCATCGCCTAACAAATATCCATGATCGCAGACTAGCGGAAAGCACTAACCTCACTGTCGGGGTCATTGAAGCTGGCATTTACCACGGAGCGGCTGGTTCAATCCCTATTATCGACACCCCGGGTAGGAACATATTCTAATCTTCTGGATCGTCCACCGATGTGATGTAGGCCTCATGGGCCGTGTCGTAAGCAATCCTTTATATGCATGGACTTTTCAATCCGTGCCCCAAGCAAACTCAAAAAACCGGATTATTCCTGTACCCCGTGGGAGAGGCCTCGGAGGATCAAGCCTTATCAACTACTTGGGACTCACGCGCCCGTCAAAACAAGAGTACGACGCGCTACAAACCACTTTTGGTAATGATGGTTGGAACTGGGACAACCTCTTAGAATGCATGAAAAGAGTAAGGACACTCAAGCTCGTCCTTGGTTTCTCTCAACTTAAACCACATAGAGCGAAAACTTCTCCCAATACCGAACAATTGAAACACGAAGGCAGAATGCACCGCCCGGCACTTACGTTCCAGTGCCTGACCCATCATTCCATGGAACTCACGGACCAATCCATCATTCACACCCACTGCGCTGGCCGTCCCACAACTCCTTGAAGCCCGATCAAGGAAATCTTGGCCTGAACGACTTGTTTTTCCAGGCAATTGGAAAACTAGGCGTTCCCGAAAACCCGGAACCCGTGGGTATCACCCCAATACCTGGACTGAATCCAGTCGCATTCTAAACAGGATGTTCCTCCTCTAGTGCAATGGTTCCAACATCGGGTTCGCAAAACCTCTCATGACTATAGATCCCAAACTGGGTATACGGTCTTCCTCTGTCTCGGGTTATCTTGAACCCATCTTAAGCAGCCGAGAGAACTTATTCGTTTTGACTGGTGCAACGGTTACCCGGGTGCTCTTGGATAAAGTTGTTGGTTCAGGGCGGCCAAAGGCTGTGGGTGTTGAGCTACACATTCCAGGTTCTGAGAAACGTCTGGAAGTGAGAAATATCCGTCGCGACATCATTCTCTCGACAGGTCAATCACTCAGCTATTAATAGCTAACAGCTCTCTGATTTGAGAAATGTTTTCAGGCACGTTCAAGACCCCTGACATACTAGAGTGCTCTGGGATTGGCAACCCTGGCATCTTGAGACAGCATGGGACTGAATGCATTGTCGACCTTCCTGGTGTCGGTGGGAATCTGCGTAAGCGTCCATCTTTCCACAACTCGATTCTTTCAAATAATAGGAGCATTATTTGCATAGAGGATCACATATCTGTGTCTGTAATAGCCGAGGCCGATGAGAGTTACGCCACGAACGAAATACTCCTGGATGCAAAAGAGTTGGAGAAACAACAAAAACTATAGTGGGTTTCTTGCTCGAGCTTTCACACCAACCTCTGACTCGTTTCAACCTGGAAGCGACGAAAAGAAAGAGGGTCTGCTCGCGGACTGCCCCTCCCAGGGATTTGCGTTTCTTTCGCTTCAACACCTCTCCAATGTTACTGGGACGTCGCCAGAGACCATCACAAACCAACTTGAGACGGAACATGAGAATTACCTAAACAGCCTCCCCAAGGAGGTCCAGCGCGGCTACGAAAAGCAGTGGAAACTGCAAACGAAATGGTTCTCCGATCCGACAGAGCCTCAGGTTGAGTACGTCACTCTCACTTCTCTGCACCTTAGCAATTCTCACTCTACACATCAGAATAATCAACTTCTTAGGGCACCTACCCATCAGCGGTTTGACACCCCCAAATCGAGACATTTTGGCAAAAAAACGATACGTTACTCTCACAGCATCCCTCATGCACCCATTCTCTCGCGGAACCGTACATCATTCTCCGTCAAACGTGGATTCACCCACACCTGAACTTCCCCACCCAAAGATTGACCCGAACATTTTCTCATACAAGACTGATCGCACGCTCCTCCTCCAAGGCCTCGAGTTTATCATGCATCTCACACAAACAGAACCTCTCAAAAGCGCTCTGAAATCCTGGGTGTTCCCAGCAGAGTTGTCTACAATTGACCTTGAGAAGGCTTGCCAACCGGACTCGGAAGCAGAGAATGAATCAAAAACGCAGATGAGAGAAATTCTGGAGGCACATATGACCAGCTGGGTTAGGACCATTTTCCACGCTGTGGGGACTGCTGCAATGATGCCAAGAGAAGATGGGGGTGTTGTTGATGAGCGATTGAGAGTTTATGGTGTTGATGGGTTGAGAGTGGTACGTTGTGGCCTTTGTTGATGTAATGGTGTTTCTGATGCTGAGATAACTGGATAGGCGGACTTGTCTGTGCTTCCCTTGGTACGTCGCTTAGGTCATTGTGATGCAGAGTATTTTATGGGGACTCAATAGGAAATCTCCTCTCATACGGTCTCTGCTGCCTACGCAATCGGCGAAATGGTCAGTTTTCACACCTCTAAGTGGTGTCATATTTGACTCTGTTAATGGTATCTGTACTATATTTACAGGCTTCGGAGATCCTGATCAAAGAACATAACACTGGTCGCTAATAATTCTCTTTGGTACGGGCTTGATATACACAGTTGCTGTGCGACCATTTTACTGCTTAGCACTACAAAAGTGGGAGTTGGGCGCAGTTGTCAACAGAAACAATGTTTTGTGTTTGAGTAGGTTTTCTTATGGGCCTGCATGTACACGCGCCATCTGGCCATTTTGTGTTTGCGTCTGCAATCGCATGTTTCGTTGACGACCCTCTCGTGGGAGATCCAGTATCCCAGCTTGAGGACATAGTATCGGTCGCGCGAAAGACGTCCTTGTGTGTCAAAAGTTATCAGGATCCACTTCTTGTGTTTTGTACACCCAGATCATTGAGCTTATACCCAAAAATACTTACCATGCTGTCACCCACCGAATACTCGGATTGACCATGCTCAAAATTAGCCCTGGAGGCTGGAACTCAGGTTCTACCTCGTTTTGGCATTCATGCAACCTCCTCGGGATCAAACAGAATGTCGCATATGGCTCCCTTCACAAGCTCCATTCTGTCCCAAGTCCTGAAGACGTGGACACAACGCCAATAATCCCTTTCCATGCTTCCTTCTTTGATTATCTTTACAATGAAGACGCATCAGATCAGTTCTGGATAAACGCGGATGAAACTTCGAGCGTTTTATGGCGCTGTCATTTTCAAGCCGTACAGCAAGCGCATGCCTCAAGTAGGTCTTCGAGTTGACCTTCTACCTTGACGAACCTTGGCTAATTGACTTTGAGGTGATCCATTTCCCCAGCTCGATAGCATAGAGATGACGTGGCTTTCACCATCTTCAGACCAAGATGGTTCTGATTTACACGACAGTCTCTGGTTAACGGCCCAACAAATTAAGAGCCAGCATCTTCTCCCATGCACCGATGAATGCTCATATGGTACTCACAACGAGGACTTTAAAGATTCCGCGAGTTTCGTCCACGTCTTTAAGCGCGTTGACTTCAGCAAATACCTCCTTGGCTATGTGTTCATGGGAGCTATCAACCTGTCCGCTACGTTCGTTAACAGACTTGCAAACGAAGGGGGTTGGCCATTGAGGAGTACTTAATTCCAACTCACTAGTGCTGTCATAGACGCACCCCTACCTTGTGGAGGCTGGGCTTTTGCAGAGGGTTAACAACGCCGAGGAGTCAATACAGGGGGGATCAAGCGGGAGATGTTGTTGTGCAATATTACATATCAATATTACCGCCAATCCAAGTGGAGGGTTTATACGGACGTAACTGATGTTATGGTGGCTTCAGAGCCTATTTCGCATCTCCTCGAGGATCTGAGGATTTATCGGGGACACCTTATCACTGGCGTGGTGGGTTCCCAGATGTATGTGCAGTCCTGGTTGACGAATCCCATCTGGATGATACGTCGTTCTATTTTATCCCATGTATATTGTAGGATATTGAGACGATTTATGATTGTTCGAGGTACTGAACCCATTTTGGACGCCATGCTACTGTATACTTTGCCCATATCTTATTGTTTTCGTTATATAGCTAAAGAGGTTTCCGTGTTGCATTGAAAAGTATCCAGGCAGATCCCGCGCTATTGGATTACTAAGTATTTGTGTGGTGATATTGTGGAGAAGGCGTTCATGGTGGAGCGGTGTTTGTGAAGGCTAAAGCCACTTTAACTCGAAGGCGCTCTAGGTGCTTCCGGTTATGCGATCAAAATGATATTGGATTCGGCCACACAACTAGTAGGACAGAGCCATTGGATCAACCGTTCACCATCATCTCTTTTTCTTACAATCCCTGGTACAGCTGTAGAGCAAAAGATAAATACGGGTCAGCAGTGGATGTATCCATGTTACACTCACATAGAGCGATCAGGACTGAGGTTACAGCATGTGGTTCCAGGCCAGCCTAAATCAAATAAACAGCGCTCGTGAGTAACATTATGATCCCCGATCATGAAGGATGGCGATTACAAGGGTACTACACAACACCATTGTCAGCACGCGTTAGCTCAGGAGACCTCTTTGATACTCACAGGAGAAGGACCAGCAAATCCAGAGCCTAAAGAGCTTTCGTCAGCATTGGTGTCAAGTTCGAGGATATGGCTCTCACAAAGTTCTCCTTCCGCCACAAAAGACTCGGGGCATGATTTCCCGTCGTAACAACTAAAGGTAGTGAGTTTATCAGACTACGAAGCCATCTTACTGGATCTGGGTCCGAGTGGCGTACATGGCGAGGTCAACGTAGACCGGGCAACAGAGATGTTCTGGCCTGCCTAAAGTGAGATAACATGAATACAATCCATGGTATCTGCAATTGGAAGAACGTACAAGGGATCTGTCAAATGTCGTCAGGCGTTTACAACGACAAAAGCACTAGTGAAACTTACAGGAGACGGTCCAGCAATGCTAATACAAGTATCTCCGGGTTTAAGATACTCCGCAGAGACTATCTGGGCGGCAAGAGTAACGAAGGTAGCAAGGACAAGTTTATGCATTACGATCAGCAAAACTGAGATGCGGGCGGATTCCGAATTCTTTCATTTGAACGAGCAGAGTTCTTATATCTGTAGACTTTCGGACGCATTCGGCAGCTGTCGAGACGAATAGGTCGAAATACAGATAAAGATCATTCCCTTGATGTGGCAGCTAAGTCGGCGATTCTATTAAGAATGCATGGCGAGGATGGCTTTCATCTTGCCAGAGCTTACTGGACAAGATGCATTCACCTGACATGATTGTTGTGTCTGAGCGGTATCGTGGCCGGTAAGGGACTGGCTGGGATAGAGATAGGTGTATTCTGCGAAGGGAAAATGGTGAACGTCGTTTCATGGAATGGTGGGCTTACGAGAAGTCACCAACACTGCGTTACAACTGCGGAAAGATGGTCTTGGCACTCCAAAACCCACTACAGGAACACTGGTTCTCCATTACGTCGTTGAATTGAATCACCAAAGGAGTCTGGACAGGTTCTAGTGGAACCTTAAGCCAAGTAGTCATCTTCACGATGACTGGGAATGTTGCAGGAGTTTGATCGGGGCGCTCATGTACAACCTTTCTTGATACTCCGCAAGGATTGACATGGATCAGCTAGTGCAGATAAATCTATCGTCCAGACTCCTGTGAAGCCTGAGGCTCTTGGGACTGCTATCTTGCACCCGTTTGTAGTAGCTAGTCTATTACAATAAACTCAGATTTTTTTTTTTAAAAAAAAAAGAAGCCTGAGGCTCTGACACAGACATTAGGTCCAGCGATATTACTCTGTTCTGTCGTAGCAGCCTTCTACGGGTTTGTATCACCATCTGTGCCCAAAGTCATAGGGAGGCTGATCAGAGCGGCTGCTGGAGTAGGTCATCTGTGATCGATTGGGCAGCTCGTCAAGTATCCTCTTACATCCGTCTCACTTAAGAAGCAAACTGAGGTCACCTCCTTCAATGAATTTCCAGATTACTGCAATGACTTAGCGCGCCAGAGTCAACATCCGTCTCTTGGTTAGGCCGTATTAAATGAAGTCGGTACAGGAATCTCACAACCGTCAAATAGTCTTTATAAAATCATACTGTTCAAGAATAAGCAGCTCCTCGACCGTAACAAAGAACCCACTTCCTTCACACACCTCAATCTCAACCCCACATATTATCCCCAGTAATTTCCCTCGGCCCCATTTCATTCTCTCCCCTCTCCTGCTCATTCTGACGCCTATAAAGACCCGGATGCTCATCATCATCACCCGCAAGCGCCACAGGCTGCCTCCTAGAAAACCTATGATAAATCTCCGCCGTGACCAACGCAAGTGGGTGCAAGACTGTGAATACAATCACCGTGATCTATGGGCGGCATCAATACATCAGTCCTACCCCATGCACACACACCGGTTTTAAGATGGACGTTGGACGTACAAAGACAGGAGCGGGTTTTGGCCTTAAACTCCAAATACTAACACAGATCCAAGTAGCCGCGACGGTCCATACGATATCACGGCGGAGAAGGACGACAATGAGGCCTACGATGTTGGTCCCGACTGTAACACCAAAAGCAGGCCAGACATGCCATCCTTTGTAGCTCGGGTCTGAGCCGGGAACGGTGGGAGCATGCACAAAGTCAAGGGTGACACTGCATATAGGGGGTGGTGTAAGTAACCCACCCGTACGGTCCGGAAGTGCAGTGAGGGGAAGATGACATACAAGAGGCACAACGGAAAGAGGAGCGAGAATGGAAGAATGAAGAAGAATCGAACTGGGGCATGTATGAGGGCTGTATCGAGAGGCCGCGAGGAGACAGGTGGGTGATAAACCAACAACGCGATGTTGGAGTATAACAAAAAGAGCATCAAGATGCCTTGTAAGATGGTAGAGAAGAGGAACCATTGCATAACCTAGATCAATCTGAATAAATAATGCACGGCGGAATCTCAAGGTGTAAGCACGAACCCAAGCAATGGCCCAGATGGCCATGACGAAGTTGGAGAGAACGAGGGAGAGACCAACGGCTTTGACCAGGGCTTTCTTTGTTTCTGGCTTGGTAGCAAGGACCAAAAGGACGCAATACCCTACTTGCATCAAATAGAGGACGAGGATGTATGTCCCGATGATCGGCGTGCTTGGCGATATTGCTGTCGGTCGAAGGCGAGAGACTCCATCTGTTTAGGACAGTGAGGATCGATATGCCAAATCAATGCAACAACGCTCGTGCCTAAAGAAGGATTGACAACTATAGAGCACACTAGAACAGTAGCGAGGTTGATGACGAGTGAGAGGGGTGTTAGGACTTGCAGTCTGTCATTAAGTATGTCAGGCTCTGGCCGCAGACAAAGCATTGAACGACTTGTACCTCGTCAAAGCAAGGTAATCTCTAACGGCAGGGTTGTTCGGGTCGAGTGGGAGCGAGTCCATGGTAGAGGGAGTTGAAGACGAAATGATCTCAGGAGTTTGGGTGCTAGGCAATAACCATTGACGTCATACTGACAAAAATGGACCAACTTAGTGGACACATTAGGATTTGAACCCCAACACCTTCCGCAAGTCATAACAATGCGAAGCGGACGTGATAACCAACTACACTATATGGCCGCAGTGATGGGAGTAACAGAATGCAATCGCCCCCTATGAATGACTCCTGAACATATGCACCAGGACACCCAGTTCATCAATCGCGACGTAGTGACCGCGAAACTTGTCAGTTATCTCATGGATTGAATCCAATATAACTACGTATCCCTGAGGGTCATCCATCGATTAGCCGGAGACGTGAGTGAAGTTTGGGTGTGAACTTACACGACCCAGAGGAGCGTTTAAGCAAGCAACCTCCCTATCCTCCGTGCAACGTCGATATAAATACGATCTCGTCTCCGTCTTTCAACTTATACTCTCCCTCTCCCTCCAACTCCCAGTCAGTGTCGTTGACGAGGACCAGGATACCTGGACGGCTATGCGAGCGTCAGTTGTTCGAGTATCATTTTCAGTTGCTACCACTCACACAGTCTTATTCTCGATAAACAGTTCCGGTCGCTCTTTCAACAGATGATCACGAAGGTGGTGGATGAGGTAGGTTATATCAGCGGGTTTGGTTTCTGTGCCGTCCTCTGGTGGCAGTAATGACGTAGAATCATCTTTGCGGACGATTGATGGAATAGAAATTTTGTGCGAGCGCTGGTTGGAGAACAATAGTTCTAGTCCACCACCGAATTCGATCTTGAGGGATATAGACATTGTTACGAGCGCAATGGAGTAGTTGCCGTTGGATGATAAGACTTCCGATTAGAGCTGCTTGGCGGAGAAAAGTATCAAACAAAGTGGACAGGCGGTAGTTTGAGGGACGAGTGAAGGAACAAGAGATAGATCAGAAATAATAATTCCAAGTATCGAGTCGCAAAAAGCAAGCCTTGTTAATGAGGCACGTGACGAAAAGCCATCCGATCAACCCATTTCGTTGCCAAAAGCGCGTCATGTTTCGCCGTGGTCAGCACCTTCACCTCGGAATCCACAAAGAATTCTATCCCGGTGAGCAGTAATTCAATATGATTCTTTGCTTTCTACTCACAAATAATACATTGACTATAGGGCACTTCCGGCAGAATTAGCTCGAGCTTCCGGTCAAGGGATTCTGAAGATTAGCTGGAATTCAACCTTTCAATCGTGCATCCACTACCCTCGATAATCGGCTTCTTCAAACCCCCGTCACCTTTTCCCTCCAGCTTTCAACGAAATGTCTGAAAGGTTTGACTATGGATACGAAACGTGGACCGAAAAGTTCAAGAGGAAATTCAACGAAAACCCCTGGGTGCCCATCGGTGAGTCCATCTCATCTCGCGCTCATACACCCTCACTTCACCTCCGCATTCATATCCCTTCCTCTTACCTCTCCTGGCCCATGCATCGCCATTGACATGAGTACTGACACTTCTACAAAACAGGCTGTCTAGCCACAACCGGCGCTCTCCTCATGGCCTCAATCAAAATGCACGCAGGAAAATCCAAAGACATGCAATATTGGCTCCGGGCACGAGTCGCACTCCAAGGTCTCACCCTCGTCGCGCTCGTCGCAGGATCCATGGCGATTCAAGCTCAACGGAAAGGACAGCTAGCCGACAGCGGTACGTACCCGTTTCTTCCATCTATTCTCACTCCATTCCCCATATCTCCCTTCTTCACTTTTGGCGTTGGTCCG
This sequence comes from Podaxis carcinomalis, assembly GCA_018524395.1. NCBI lineage: Eukaryota > Fungi > Basidiomycota > Agaricomycetes > Agaricales > Agaricaceae > Podaxis > Podaxis carcinomalis. The sequence goes on from JAEUWJ010000662.1 coordinate 185,844, forward strand.
CTTTTACGCTTCTGCTTCTGGCTGGCCTTTTCAAATAAGAGAATAAAGATTCCAATACAGGTATAGCCGACACCCTACCACGAAACGAAGCAACGACAGAACTCATTAGGGAACAGAAGAAAGAGAAGGAGAAGACGGAATTCGAGGAGAGGTTGAAGGGTGCAGAGATCGCGCATGCTGAGGAACAAGCAGCCACTGCTAGGATCTCTGGTAGTGCCGGAGGCTCGGGAGGGATCGCAAGTGTTGATGAACCCAATTTGATGCAGAAGACTACGGGTGGTGCTGCCGAAAACTCAAAGAGTGAACGATCTTGGACGAGGTGGTTATGGAAATCCTCTCGCGATGATTCGAGTAAAAAGTCGTAGTCATGTTTTATAGTTCATAGCAGGTTATAATATCAGGTGTAGCGCGTCTGAAACGCAACACTGGAAATGTTAAAGAATAGCATGAAATCAGGTAGAGTCTGAGAGAACTCCCGAGTCTAGTCTGTTGCCAGTTGTGTCGAAAGCTCAAGGAACGGAAGATCTTGGACGAGGTGGTTCTGGAAATCCTCTCGGGAACATTCAAGCAAGTTGTAATTACATTTTACAGTTCATAAATTATAGAAAGGGATGTAGAATACAACACAGGAAATGCCGGACAGTAGTTCTATGAAGCCATGGAATCAAGTAACTTATTGGATTCCCCTTACCCGCCTCATCTACTAATATGGTACACTTTCCAGCCCTTTCGTCCCCGACCACAACCCCAGTGGAAGTGCGTTTAGGGCGAGCAACAGGTCTCGGCTTACTTGATGAGATCCAATACTTTAAGGTATCCTGGCGAGTCTGCGATATTCGGTAAGTATCAACGGAGTCGGATTAATATTGCGCATACCCAATCTGCATCCGTAAAAACTTCACATACGTGATATGCTTGCATATTCTGAAACATACTTTTCAGCATCAGGTGGGTTCCAGGTATTCAGCTTTTGCAACATGCCTGCCTCCCTAAGGTGCTGGGACCGCTTCAGCTCACCTCGGGCAGCTCACCTCGGGTTCCAGGAACCCAGTCATTTTAGACAGGGCATTTGATCCCACTACCCCTTCTAAAAAGACAGCTTTGTAGCTATCTCCTGCAAGTACTGATAAAGTTCTCATAAACCACAGAACTTCAGTACAACTTACTCCTCTTCATTGAGCTGGAGAGCCTAATGCACTTCAGCCTCTTTCTTCACAGCCAACTCACAAACCATGTATTCTGCTTCCTCATGAGCCCAGCAATCTTCTTCTTCCCTCCTCTCATTCTCCTCTCCCTTGACCCAGCACTCCACCTCTTTCCTGGCCCACTTCTCCTCTTTCTTCTTTCTTTTCTCCTCTTTCACCTTCTTTTTTCCTTAAGTTCCCTTGTGAAATGATCTTCAGCTTTTTCTTCAGCCTACTTTTGAAAGCAGAGCTTGCAAGTCCTTAGTGGACAAGGATTTTAAGACATTAGTGGTGGGAGACATCAGGCTTGACATGTGGATGAGTAATGATAATTGAATTGGTGTAGAGCTAGTAGGATTGTGAAGAGTTGACTAGCATTAATCCCTCAACATAACAGAAATCAGGCATCTGCAGACTTGGATGAAAATCACCCCAGAATGTAGTTAGAATTAATGCTCTAGTTAATACAAAATACAGAAGACATGAGCAGGTGTATCCTAAAAGTAGGGTAATAATTTGTTGCAATAATATGAGTTCTCCATTCCTACAAATGAACTCGATATTCACAGAAGTTCCAGAAATATTTTACAGAACTACAATTGGAATCAAGAGCTACATGTTATAGACTTCATAAAGTTAATCTATAGCATTCAGGGAACTGAATGCTCAGGATCTGCAAAAAATCTATAATTAGATAAGAGATGCAATTGATCTTCACAGAAGCCTCAAGTCTTCTCCAGACAAACACCAGTCCAAGCTTTCCATGGTGATGGCCTTAGAGATGGTAGAAGTCTCCAGGTGTTACGGACCCCATTTCTCGTCCGTTAAGCTTTCGAGCCCTAGTTACATGGCT